>CM062806.1:729323129-729870569 GCA_031772625.1 Pinus tabuliformis | reverse complement strand
TTGTATGCCACCTCAGGTTTCTCAGGTTGTAATGCAACAGCCCCTTGACCCTGCGAACTCAACCACAATCGCCGACTGGTGGAATGACACAGAGTTCAGATGGGTAAATTACCCCTCCATCTTGGTCAAACTGTTAGTATCGGGCAAAAACACATGGCTTGCCACAACATGGCTAGTGAAATACCAACAACCACAATTCCAACAAGTTATACAAGGTTCTGAGCAAAAAATCTTTGCTAATAGTGGACAACCGTACATTCAAAACGGTCAAAAATCAACCATTTTACAATGGTTCATGCCCACCAATCTTACCAAAGTTACCAGCATCAAATTCATATGTCGGTATGCAAAGACCAACGCTCAGGCAATCCCATCTTATCCTAGGTATGCTTCACCTAACCTGAATCAACAGTTACCCTTTTGTGGCAACTTTAGAGTTACCTGATTTAAATAGGTTAACAAACGATCCAATTGTTAGACCCCTTGGTGGCCAGCGATTCCGCATAAACTTCCATCAGATATTCCTAAATTTAATGGAAATCCGGGTGAAGATCCATTGAATCACGTGATGACCTTTCATCTATGGTGTTCATCAAACACACCTAAATGATGATTCGATAAGACTTCACCTCTTTCAGAGGGACGTTAACGGGTTCGGCGGCAAAATGGTACATCGAATTGCCTAAAGCTTCGTTCGACAACTTCAGTACCTTAGCCACAACCTTTTTTAACCCATTTTCAGTTACCAATAAGGTACGAGACGGGAACAGAACTTCTTACCAATTTCAAACAGACACGGCCACTCACATATCTGATCATATACATGAGTGGCGTTGTCGTCGTAGAATGGTAAAAACGTATGTCCCGATCAGCTCTTAGCTGAATGGTTATCAAGTCATTACTACCTTCCATCACGGAAGATGTGGCAAGGGGGGAGCGTAACAGAGAGCAAGTTATCGCTCGTGCGCAATATCTGGACTTGATTTACACTCAGTCCGGCACATCTACGATAAAATACCTGACGCCCCTAGACCGGAATTCTCAATTCCTCCTCCTCCTAAATCAAACAATGACTCTCATGCCGGCGGATGGCGTGATTGGCACAACAGACACGAAATCGACAAAGGCTACATTCAAAAAGGCCCGTAAGATTTCAGGTTAAAATGCAAAAGATGAACTTCTTGCCTTGGAAGTAAATGCCGTATCGACAGATAAAGGCAAAGAAACCAACAACCAGGGAGCAAGAAGAAAGGCAAGGGGAAGAAGAAGAAACAGGAAGAATCATCACCTAAAAAAATCTTCTTCAACCCTCCTGGAGATTGGGAAACCAAAAAATCCATGCTTTATATGCAATGAGGATCATTGGACCGCGAACTGTCCACACAGAGCTGAGCTTAAGAAATTCTTCAAGAATTCAAAAACCTCCGCAGTGTTAACTGATCCGTTTCCAAATCTGGAACAAATCTGGTTGAAAGTGGAAATGCTTCCCATCTCAAGTGCTAATGTTGTCATTTTCAAAACAGCAAAATGATGCTTTGATATCGACTAGGAACAAAGATTATGGGAATCCACAGCTATCGAACAATAAGGATAAAGATCAACCTAGTAGTTCGACAACAACTTCGACAGAAGTTGTGCCGCCCATCATTCCTGAATTGACAATAAAACCACCAAAGGGAGTAGTACACAAGTCGACATTTAATCCCCGCTAGAGTGGCACAACATTATAATATAGTGGAAGATTTGGCCCAATTGCCATCCGCTATGTCGACTCTTGAAGTACTACAGAATTGCCCATCCCAAAGGCAGGCTTTATTATCAGCCATTGGTGGGATAGACCCAAAGGATTCCAATCTTGTATCCTTCGACCATAAAGGATACGATCCTCAATTACCAGCTCAACTAGCTTTCCTTGTTCAAGTGAAAGCCCTCAACAAAACTGTTCATCGAACAATTATTGATGAGGGGGCATCTACATGCATTATGTCGATGAGTTGCTGGAAAACTTTAGGATCTCCAACCTTGTCGCGATCTTCAACGACATTAAAAGCATTTGACGGAAGGACATATACCCCATATGGTATTCTAAGTAACTTGAAAGTTGAACTAGGAGGGAAAATGGTAGAAATAGATGTTGAAGTCATCGATGGAAATCTTGATTACAACATCCTACTAGGAAGACCATGGATATATGCTATGGCGGCTGTTGTGTCGACCTATTTTAGGAAGATTGCATTTCCCTTTCAAGGAGGGATTACAATCGTCGATCAACAAAACTTCCTCCCCAATGGTTCTCAAGTTACGGGAAGCATTCCCATGATCCATGGAAGCCCCCATTCGCTTCAAAATATCGGAGTAGGCCTACTAAAAGATCCTATACTAATGGGAACTTTCGCCCTTCCGCCTCCAATCAACCTGGCGGAAGTAGCGTCAGTAGGAACCTGCAATATGATATCTTCTAAAAAGATCTCAGAAAACGATATCGACATGGATCATGCGATGGTTTTGCCTCCGAGCCCAACGAAATATTGTAGCAATCAATGTTCCTAGCATGGGAGGCAAACCCAAATCAACGCTCATCAAGCGTTTGGATAGATAGGTCTAAAGAATATGGTACCCATTCAGATCCTTGGTCGCGAGTGCATGTCACCGACGAAGGAATTGTCCAATCAATGGTAATTGAAGGGGCACCATGGAATGATTCCCACCATCGTTCCCTTCTTCCGGATTGTGGAGAAGATACTCAAGATGACCTTTATCATCCTTCAGTCTTTGATTTTCCTATCAAATACTGTAAACACGGTGGATTCCGAGCGAAACTTGTCCAACATTGAAGAGACTATCGCCATAAATATATCGACCAAAACAGATGTTGTAGAGAATATTTATGTTGGCAAATGTTGTTCTCCTTCAGAACTCGAAATATATAACGCTCTTTTTCGCGAATTCAGAGATGTCTTTGCTTGGTCATACAGTGAAATGCCAGGCATTGACTCGAGTATCGTTGAACACGAAATTAAGATGTATCCAGATGTCAAACCAGTACGACAACGGCTAAGGCAGGTGCACCCCAAGAAAGGCGCTGCCATTAAGGCAGAAGTTGAAAAACTTCTCCATGCTGGTTTCATCTACTCGGTTCCTCTAACCGATTGGGTATCGAATATTGTCCTGTTATGAAAAAAACAAGGAACAATTAGAGTGTGCGTCAATTATAGGGATGTAAATCAAGCTTGTCCAAAAGACAACTACCCTACACCCTTCATTGACCAGATAAATGATGAATGCGCCGGATGTGAAATCTTTTCATTCATGGATGGATTCTCCAGGTATAATCAAATAAATATCCGCCCACAGGACCAGTCAAAGACTGCATTAATTTGTCCGTGGGGCACGTTCACATATCGAAAATTACCCTTTGGTTTGAAGAACGCAGGGGTGACGTTTCAGAGGGCAATGAATTATGCCTTCCATGACATCAAAAACATCTTTCAACCATACCTCGACGACCTTCCAGCTCACTCGCGAAAGCGGACTGATCACCCGCAGCATTTAAGAGCGATATTTCTACGTTGCCGACACTACAAGATACGACTCAATCCACACAAATGTGTATTTTGCGTCAGGTCTGGTCGTTTACTTGGCTTTGTAGTCTCAAGGACGGGATTCGTCTCGACCCATGTAAGGTCCAGGCAATCATAAATTTGCCTCCACCTTCGAATTTGCTTCAGATTCAGAAACTCCAAGGGAAAGTGAACTTTCTGAGGAGGTTCATTCCAAATTAAGCCGAACTTGCTAAAGGTTATACACTTCTTTTGAAAAAGGAAGTGCCCTTTGTCTGGGATCAGGTTGCGCAAGCTTCCTTTGATGCTTTAAAAGAATCACTAATGAAAGCATTATTAATGTACACTCCTGATTATCAAAAAGATTTTAACCTGTATTTGGCTGCAGCGGATACGACCATCGCAATGGTTTTAGTTCAAGAAGTCAATGGAATTGAACATCCTATATATTATTTAAGTAAAAACTTAAATGATACAGAAAGCAAATATTCTTACATTGAAAAGCTAGCACTCGCAGCTGTTCAAGCGATACAGAGATTTCGACACTATGTCCTCTTTCGGAAAACTATCATTCTGTCAGATTGCAACCCCATGACTTATATATTGTCGCGACAGTTGTTGGGGGGCAAATATTCAAAATGGATAGCAATCCTACAAGAGTTTGATTTGGAATTTGTAAAATCCAAGTCAAAGAAAGCTCTAGTTTTTGCAGAATTATTGTGCGATCTCCCATCATCGTCCAACGATGAAACATCCGAAGAAACAATCATGGACGAAAGTTTGTTTCTGATATCTTCAAGCAATGAGTGGTATAGGGATATAATAATTTATCTCCAAACCCAAAAATACAGGCCAAACACCTCCCACTCCGAACAAAAACGTATTCGATACCAAGCAAAAGACTACATGATCGTCGGTGATACACTTTAGCGTCGTGTATCGATACAGTTCTGAGAAGGTGTGCCTCACCCATGAGGAGGCCGAAAAAGTCCTGAATGATTGTCATTCAGGCGCGTGTCGGGGGCATCAATTTGGATATGCTACAACGCAAAAAATCTTACGAGCAGGATACTTCTGGCCAACAATGTTCAAAGATTGCATAACCGCAGTCAGAAGTTGCCATGCTTGTCAAATTTTCGATAGCAAAACCAGAAGACCACCCACACCTCTACAGCCAATAGTTGCTGTTGGGCCATTCGCAAAATGGGGCATCGATTCCATGACATGTAACCCCACCTCGACCGGGGGGCATGGGTATATCATAGTTGCAGTTGACTATTTTACCAAATGGGCCGAGGCGATCCCTACATTAGATAATACTGGCGAAACAGATGCACTCTTCTTTTTCAATCATGTAGTCACCAGATTTGGCGTACCACAGGCTATAGTCACAGATCATGGATCGCATTTTCGTAATCACATGATGGTCGAATTAGCTGCCAAACTAGGGTTGTCTCACGACAGCTCTACTCCATATTATCCGCAAGCCAACGGACAAGTTGAAGCAATCAACAAAGTCCTGAAACGCATGCTACAAAGGATGATTGGAGTTCACAAGAGAAGATGGAACCTAATCCTGTACTCAGCTTTGTGGGCTTACCGGACATCGGTAAGGAATGCAACCGGGTTTACACCTTTCCAACTGGTATATGGCCTGGAAGCAGTCTTACCAATCCAGTGCGAAATCTCGTCTCTCAAACTCGCAATTGATCTCCTCCCCGGAACTTCAAAAGAAGAAGCTCGTTTCTTGGAATTAATCCAATTGGATGAAACCTGTCGTGATGCCTCTTTGGTTAACGAAGCCCATAAGAAACGAGTTAAGGCGCAGTTCGACAAAAATGTCAAACCCCGTGTCTTCTCAGAAGGTGACTTGGTCTTGCTTTACGACCAAGAATCCAATAAATTGGGAGCAGGGAAATTTAAGTCTTTATGGATGGGCCCCTATATTGTTAAACGAGCGTTAGCAAAAGGAGCCTACGAGTTAATGGATTATGACGGAATTCCACTGGCACAACCTCGTAACGGGTTGTACCTCAAGCGTTACTATGCATAATGGTGACCTGTATGCTTTTGTTATGTTTTTGTTTTCACTAAAGTGTTTATTTTGGTCAAGTAATCCACTTTTTACATTTGTTGCAGATGTCAAACCTATTGTAGTCATGTGTTGGATATGCCGATGGAGCAAGTCGTAGTTCGCGGAACCTATCTTCCGCAGCCTGGGCTATTTTTGATCCAAGCGGCGAGTTAGTAAGTTTTAGAGGGGTATGTATTGGTCGATCAACAAATAACATCGTTGAATATAGCGCATTGATAGAACTTCTCTCTGATGCCATCACACATGGTATACGCCGACTAATTGTCAGGCTAGACTCACAACTCGTAATACTACAACTTACTGGTATATATTCCGTCCGAAACCCAGCTATCTATCGCATGTTCCTAAGGGTTAAGATTTTGGAAAGACAGTTTGATTTTATTCAATATCAACACATTTCCAGAAACTTAAACACATTAACTAACTCATTAGCAAATTATGTGTTAGATAGACATTTGCAACATTTATAAAAAGAAACATACCATCAATGTTTGCATTTGGATCATGTAACTTAACCAAAATAAAACTCCGAAAATAAAAAATATATATATAATTGTTTATGGTTTACACATAATGTTCTATAACCAAGACAAAATCGGTCAAGTGACCCAAAAACTCAAAATGCTAGGGGGCACCCTAGTCTAATGATGCTCATGATAGCAAGTCACAGCATATGCGATCATGCGTAAGAGACGAGTCCATCGTCTTGGCACGCCAGTAGTATGCCGCTGCAACCTCAAAGGTAGCTCGTCAGTCCTCACATCTTGAATACCAAGAGTGAGACCCTCAACCTGCTCCTGTAACGCTGTAAGAGTCTCGGCCACATCGAGGTCACGAAGGATAGCCCTTCCAACAGCCTCTCCTGCTAGGGCGGCAGCTGGTACTCTCAGGCGAACTACTGGACGAACAGGACCAACATCTACATGTACACGTGAGTTTGACTAAAGTCTTGATAGAATAAAGCACAAGGACATTATAAATGAAAAACGATAAATAGGAATATGGTCAAAGATTTTACCAATGGCGCCCCATTGTTCGCCATCCGGCAGTACTAAATCTGGATCACCCCGGAAGTCCATGCCCGCATATGGATACTCGGAATAAACCATCTCCTGACGATCAAACCACCTGAAGAAGGTATCAGAAAATGAAATCTGAGACTGACCAGCATGCCTAGACATATGGTCAACCCATCTCTACATACGTGGTTCAGTAGGTGAAGATAAATCGAGTGCAATATACTGCGGCTGCATCAGTGGTATCTTCTCCAAGGCAAAGGCGGTCAAAATAGAACCATACCCAAAGTTCTTCAACCTCCCGCTCTTTATCTTGGTCAACTGTTCTTTCATCACAAGAAGTACTGCGTCGCACCAGTTGAACACCTTCGGTTGGAGGCATTCCAGGGCATACTGCATATAAGATCGGTTGGCTACATGAAGAGCCGCACCATCGGCCATCCTACCAAAAGTAAACAGAATAGTCCTAAGGGACCTGTCAGTGACATCACGAATGATGATCTTGATGTCTTTACTCGGCTGAGATCCTTCTCTGCAGTACCGGCGAACATAATCTCTCACAGAGTCACCTCCTCGGGCCGAACCTGATAAAGAGATGGGGGCACCCCGCCTCGACAAGCCAGTCAAGAAATAGATGTCTACTACAGTCAAAGGGATAGATTTTCCCCTGATCTGGAAAACCTGGTTGGTAGGATCCCAAGCATCGAGCAAATACTGCAGTAAGTTGATCTGTTGTCTCATGCTAGAAATGCGGAAAAACTTCAACAAGCCACAGTTCCGCAGTGCGTTTACTGTAACTGGATCATGTAGGGCAAGCATGTACTCTTCTTCATGCTCACGTTCTCACCATGTAATGGTCATCTTACTCCAAAGATCTCTGAAAAATAAACAAGAGAAGAGTTAGATCCTGATTTTGGTAAGAAACAGGCAAAATTTCCATAAAAGATTGTGCACAGAATTCCTTCTCTGCGCCCATCGCACCTACAGCAGTGCTCTTGGTGCATTGCATGTCAGATGGCCTTTAGACAAGCCAACATTCAACGCACCTTTCGATACACAGAGGGTGCACTGAAGGCAGAACGAGTTTTTCAAACCCTAGGGGCTCAGAAAAACTAGGAATCAAGCTCAGAATGCAAAATGAAAACCATGAAATGAAAGAGTTCAGGTTTAGCTCCTACCTAGTCCAGACGGTGCCGAGAATCGTCCACAGAATCTCCCGAAATCAGCTGATGAAAATCAAAGGGGGAAAGCACCTCCAAAGCTCCAACAAACCAAAGTTCAAATGAAATGGTAAAATGAGAGGTAAAAACACTTTTTCATTACTTTTTACGTAGTCCAAATTAAAATATTAGCGTTCTAACTCGTTTTCAAACATATATTGTTCATTTCTGACTAATTTGATGAAGCATTTAAAAATACAGTACAATCTTTGAAAGAACAGAGCTATTTATGGTAAAATCAAAAATACAGTACAATCTTTGAAAGAACAGAGCTATTTATGGTAAAATCAAAATGGGACCATTCAATCGAGCAGTTTTAGCACATAGTTCAAGCTCGTTAAAAAATAAACATAAGCCATGAGCAAATGTTTCCCCCCGCGTTTAAGCTCGTTAAAAAATGAACTATTCCTCGGTAAATAACCATCGTGAATGTAGTACTTCAGCCATTAAAGCCTTGGTCGTGTTTGCACCGTCACCTCCACTTTTTCATTGGCCGATCATTCACCTCCATTTGATTGTTTACCCATTTTGAGGAACAGCTGCGAAGAGTGATTTCACTAGCCATCCTTGTGACATTGCTGTGATTGGAAAATTCCAAACCTTACCTGGAATCAGCTGCTACCCGTTTTATCACTCGTTCCTCAAAAGACGAGTCTCCTTTAAGCTCTTTTCAACTGACTCGTAAAATATGAAAAGATTGCCGAGCCATTGGCCTCTCCAGCTCGTTAAAGGGACAGGAAGTGCTATCCCTCCTCTAGATTTTAATCTTTTTGGACCTGAGGGATTATTACACAAAAAGAACAAGCGCTTGTTTTGTTCAGCTCGTTAAAAGTATCGAAAATTCATCCCTTCTGTATTGTTTTATACTTTTTCGGATTTAAGGAATTAGATGACGAAAAAGGAATTTTGGAGTTACCTTTACGTTCCTTTTCAGTCTCTCTAAAATTGAAAAGGACCGAGTTATCTTTGTCGTTAAACTCGTTAAAAAGATTAATAGCGACAAACTTGTCTATAGACGAGAACGAGTTTCACTATTGCTAGGCTCGTTAAAACATAGTGATGGGTTTGCTCGAAGGGAAAATTATAGAACAAGCATATGTTATCCTCCTCAAGCTTGACAAAAATAAAGAGGTACTGGTCAGCAATGACTGGGGAAAATTGGGAAGAAAACTTAAAGAAACTTTGTTGGTAGCAAGTCGCTCTTGAACATGACACTTCCACTCAGTGTCCGAGTCGGGTTGGGTTGTTTCATTCACCGGTCACATCACCATGGTCATGCCATACCATCCACATTTGGGATTAATGCTACCAATCCATCACATCAGTGTCGCCGATATGTTCAAGAGAAGTCATTCAGAGAATTCACCTGTGTCTCACCCACTACCATACATTATACTCCATTCTTTCATGACTGCCACCCTGAACCTTATATCACCAGATCGTTTTCACCTCCATTAAAATCATTTGCTCCGTTCCATGTCATTGATGTGGGATTCATTAAGGCCCTCCTGTGACGGATCACTTCTTGTCGACATCAGCTCATTATCCAAGAAGTTGATCTAGGAACACCCCATTCAGTACTTTGAAGCTTGCATGCCTCAATGGCAAGTTTCTCACTTCCGGTGACAGGTTTACATCAATGGCCTTCGACCGAAAGATTTTGCGTGGTGTTCGACGCCAAGTCCTTTATTCACACCACGTGAATTGTAATGCAGTACCTTGAGGGTCATTATCATTATCGGTGATTCCTCTCGCGCTTGTTAACAGTTTACATCATTGACTGGTAATCAAGCGATGTCTTTCCATGTTCGACTTCAGAACATTTCTCACCTGGATCGACTTGTACTTTGAGTGAAGATCGGACGAGATTGAAGACCCTGGATCTAGTTTCATCCATCCGGGCTGCGATATATATTCAGGGAAATAAAGGCATTAAATGTACATCATTGCTGCACAGATAATCATCCACTCAAAAGGATGATGGCTCTATCAGAATCATCAGTCTACACTCAGACGATTGTCTGTCCTATGTACATGAAAATGAATTTATAAAGCTGAGCATGGGAATGCCCGCCTCAGCTAGATCATGAAAATAGTATGAAGATAATGTATTATATTGTATCTTATTATAGGTCTCCTCCCAGCATTGAAAGAACTTCGGATCCTCATAATAAAGCATTTCACCCGACACCAAAAGATTAACGGCCTCATACTTTAGGGGGCAATTGTTATAGACATTTTTGGGCCCTACAACCCCAAGCATGAAATGTCCATAAACCAAGGGCTCCTAAGTCCCTAAAAGTGTTGTTCTAACCCCTAAAGGAACAAGGTCAACAGATTACAGCTTCTCCCAGAAGTTCTCCATGAGAAACTGCTCAGAATTGGTCAAAACAGGATCATTGCAGCTGCTCCACTGGCTAAGTGCGTTGCATCTCACCCAAATACACTGTGAGGGTGCGTTGCATTTCAAAAGTCCCTTCTGTGGGGTGCGATGGGTGAGAAATGACAAATGGCAGTGTCATTCCGTGAGGTGGAGAGGCAATGGAAGCTTCCATAATCTTCTCTTGTGACACTTGCCTCACTGAATTCGACCAAGGACGAGTAAGAGGCCATCAGTCTCCAAGTGGAAGCAACAACTATCAGAGAGAAGACACTAATCAAATCACAAGCTGACTCATCCCCCTTACAGATATCTATATATGGATCCCTCATCCCAGAGATCTAGAGGCTGGAATTTTGCATATTGTAAGGAATTGTTGTTGGTTTCTTGAGACAAACATCAGATTGTTGGGTTATCTAAGCTTTGTTTGAGGTGAAGAGGGGCTTCTTTGCTGGGAGGTTGATGCTGGGTCAGAACAACTGGTTGTAACTCCTCCTGGCTCTTTTCTTGTTTATCAATAAAAGTTATTTGAGTTTTCCTCCATGCTTTTGTATCATTGATGCTTGTTACATTTGTATGGTCAATTTACATCTGGTCCTAGATTGTTTATGGTTATAGATCCATGTCTTTGTATAGTGCTATGCTTCTGTGATCTTATAGGTACTTTGTGAAGCTGGGCGTGCAAGGGAGCAGGTAGCTGAGGACTATCAAAGAAGAGAGGGATCGAATCAAGAGATTAGTGCAAGACAGAGGTTGGTCTTTCTGTTCTTCTCTATCTATAATTCATAAAGGAAAAACAAAAGTAGCTTTTCTCTGTTTGTTTCTAAGGCAGCTGTCACACCTTGGTGGGATAGAGTAGTTCTATATAGACACTTTTCCCTGTAACACTCAGACAAAGAAAAATAATCTTGTTTCTCTCTCTTGATAATGGTTAAGGACATGAGAGCAACCCATGATACAAAAGGCCTCGTAATGGTACTCATATTCAACTCAAATTCCATCTAACCATGTTTATTCCTTGGCATCTATTTCTAGTTCACAAAACTCAATGGTACATGTGTCCCACTTGAAGGATAAATAACCCCTATAATGTTTCTATGCATTGGTTCAAGGAATTTTTCATGGCTCTTGAGCATGAGAAGCTTTAATGACATGCTAAGGTAGTCATTTTCATTCTTTGATGATGGCAAAGGACTTGCAACCCATCCATGTCCCATGTGGTGCTATGAGGACACATTCATGGTGCTTAAGCATAAGAATATATGTTTAGGACCTAAGGTTATTGTTTATGTCATACTGCCAATGGTATCCCACCCAAATGCTAAATAATTCTAACCACAACCTAAAGGATAATTCCTACTGTGGGCCTAAGAAAAAATCTATAGTGTATTAGAAGCCACTAATTTTGAGCCCAAAGCATGACTTAGACAAAGAGACCCAATATTGGTATTCCAAGCCTTTTTAATAAGTCTCGTATTCCATTCTTGGACTAGATATTTTGTACAAAGTTCCTTCGAATGTTTTTCAGACCAATTTATATGTTATAACAACAATATGTCCATGTTAAAAGCATGCACATGCTAATAATAATGTGTGATTTCATTGGAATAAAATAAAAGGGCAAAAATTGTAAGCATGTTGTCGCTTAAAAATAAGGTTCATTATACATAAGCAGTGTCATTTACTAGAAGAAATTGCCATTTCAATACTTTTGGTTGTATAGTGTGATTAGGATTGTCAAATTCTTATTTTGATTAAAATTTTTGAAGATAGAAAACAAATGCAAGCTTGAAAGGAAGTTTGGTATAATGGATTAGCCCCTTGAAAAATGTCAATGGGTTAAGAACAAAGACAAAGATGGGTATGGAAAAACATAGGAATCAATTAGTCACTGCATTAGTTCCTTACAAGATGAATGTTGTGATGATATCTAGTTCATCACCATAGGTTAAGCACGTGAACCCAGTGGAAGCCATTCTAATTTGAACATCAAGTCAATATTCATCCAATATTCCATCACCAAAGAATAATCAATTTTAAAAAGTCACATAAATTTTGGTAGACAATGAGTATACAAAGGGTGACACTCTTGATAATATCTAAACTCCAAATACTCAATTTATGACCACCTTCAAGGCTAAGCCATCAAGCCATCATGACCTTGAGCCAGGGCCACATATTAAATTATTAGCTCTGATGGATCCATATTTTGGATCCCTAAAGAGGGCCCACTTCTATATAACCAAATTTCTAGATACTTGGATGTGCATTGTCATGGCCTTTTAGCTCTAGGCTCTAAACAATTAACGTTTAGATTTTAACAACCTTACAGTGAAGTGGTTCATGTGGTGAGGTTACTTTATGAATAATTAGGTTTTCTTCATACCAACCACTAGCATGTATATTGCACTCCCAATGTTAACCAAATGAATTGTTATGATCTCCTAGTGAACTTCTACATTATCATGGTGATGGGTTCTAGAATTAGGGTCAAACTTCCTTGCTTCATCTATCTAGTGCACGATGAATAACTCCTCAGTGTATCATGTAAATGTAATTTGATTAAGCATGGACAACATGACAGAGTGGCGGGTACAAATGCCAGCATGGCGACGCGGCGAGCCCCTCCCTTCGTTGATTCGCCATGGCACATCTGGATGGCCTCAGCATGACAATGTCTTGGTTTTGGACTTAAGACCATGGACTTGGACATTGAAATGACATGTCTACATCGCTTTTGGGTCCAACAAATAAATTAAGTGATATTTGTATCAACCATTAGGCCTAGAAGTATTTTTAAATGTGAATGAAATAGTGAAACTCAAATTTGATATTGTTTAAAAGAAATCAAAACTTCAAATTTCATTTGGTATATATATATATATATATATATATGAGGTAAAAGTAGACCATGAAAGTTACAACATCTAGCTTTAATACCAATTTGCGAAACATAAAGTGAATGGATTAGAGAATATATGAAACTATACAAAATTACTTTGGAAAACCAACAAGTATTAGGGAAAAGAGAAAAAATTGAGTTTGATAAATTAGAATGAGGAAACATTAAAACATTCCACTCTAGAGGCAACAACCAAGTAGGAAGATTAGAATATTTAGCTTTGACATCAATTTATGAAGATAAATTGAACCGAAAAATAAAAATTAACATATAAATTTATTTTTATACTAAAAATATATATGCAAAATTATAACAAAACAAACTTATGTCACAAAATATAACTCAGAAAATAATAAATAAAAATATATAAAAATCTCATCTTATCATAACATAAATATGAACACAAATACTTAATACTTATATTATGAAATAAAATATAATAAAAAATGATGGGATGACTCAAAACTTCAACACTTCTTCTCTGGAGCTAATTCTTTGAAAGTTCAAAGATGCACTTTCCAAATCCCTTCTAATTAATTCAACATTTACTTTTTAGATTCCTCGTGAAGACTTCATTCATCTATTTTCACTATTAATCCACCCTCCCCGTGATAAACTCCTAACTTTATCCATTACAACCTATCAAAAGAGAAACCAAAAACTTTAAATAGTGAAAAAAATTTATTTATCCACTTTTACAATACCTAACTTATGACCCACCAAAATAAAAACAAAAAACTTGGTAAAAAATTATAGTGAAGAATCTTATTCATTCACATTCAATGTACAAAATATTTAACTTTTTACATAATGACCCACCAAACAAATACAAAAATATTTTAGATGATGAAAATTTTTATTCATCCACTTTCCTTATCCAAGATGCCTAAAATTCCACTTAATAAATCACCTTAAAAACAATAATAATATAAAATCTTATTCCACCATCTTCACTGTATTTTTATCAACCACCCAAAAAAAATAATTAAACAGAAAAAGAAACTTTCTACCTAATCATTTTTATGAACCACCAAAAAAACAAAAACATTAAACAGTAAAGAAACAGAAACTTTCCAGATAATGTTGAACGCGCCTTGAAAATAAAGAAAACACAAAAGCAAAAGAAAACACAAAAGACATGACACCACCCATTCAAAAAGACAAAAGCATCATGACTCATCATCTGCGCATCTGCGTTTTGTTGAGTGGCCTCTCCAAACCAGTGTCCTTGACGGCCCTCCGTGTTGATGCCGGGCCGGTGGCCAATGAGCGTTGCCGTCAGAGTCGATTGTCTTGTTTTCTGACTTATTGTCACCATGGACTTCGACATTGGAATGACATGTCTACGCGGTCTGGTCCACAATTTTTTACGATGGAAAACCCATCACAATCTATCCGTAAATATTGTAATTTCCTTTATTGTGAGACAGGTTGTATTTCTATATTTCTAGATAATTCCAAGGGAGATTGAATGGTAGAGATTTATTTAATCAATCGTTATCTTTATTTTTAATTGTAATGGTTTAAGTTTAAATTTATATGAAAATTAATTACCTTAATAATTTACTTATTTAAATTTCGTAGAGCAGTAACTTTTAGTAAATATGTTTATTTTACTGAATATAAAAAATGTGCAAAGTTGCTAATTCTTTAAAATTAAATTTGAAAGTTCAAGTATTTAAGTTAAACATTGACAAGAAATCTTATTTATTTAAGTAAATTTGATAAACTTGAAAATATTTATATGAATGTAATTAAATATATTCCATAATATATGAAAATATTTATATGGATATAATTGCTTACATTCATAACTTTTTCATAGATGAAAAAACAGAAAATTGCTTTAATACATAGTCTTGTTTAATGTTTAACATTATTTTTTTTAGGTTTGATGCAAAGAATCATTCATCATTAACAATTTAGAATAATGTCCAAAAATATTAAAGGTAAATTTCTTGATTTTATTGACCATCACATAGTTGTTTAAATGCAACCCTCCATAAAAACCCTTGCCTAGAGTTTCTTTCACGGATTGATGTAGATGGACATTTCCCAATGATTTGATTTATATAACTACCTTAGTAATTAATTAATGTAATATAGTGAATTGATGATGTTAATTATCATCAAATTTTTGAGATTATAATTAGTTTATAGAAACTTAAAAGAGGTAAAGATTACATAAATTCTTTTAAAACCTTTTTTCTAGGTTAAAAAAAAACAGAAAAAAACAGTCTTTCAAGATTACCATATTATATTATAACAAATATTTTTAAATTGAATTTTAATTTGGGTTTAGGATAGGTGTTCTAGTTCAAATGTAATGATATTTTTAGCCAAGACCTAGTCTCTTATGTTATCTTAGCATGAATAGTTAGTGATTAAGGCTAGACTTGGAAGTAATTTTGGGGAACCTCTTGTCATTCACGTTGTTTATTTTTTCTTGTAGATTTAAGACCTAACCATGACTTTGTAGCTTTTATGAGGAGGATAAAATAGGGTGCATTGTTTTGAATAGTAATATTATAAATTATAAAATTACTTTTCTCTTTCTTATCCTTCTCCAAAAAAATGTAGAGATATTTCATCACCAAGCTTCACATGGTATAAGATAAACAGAGTGATAAAAGTATCAAATATGAATATTTTTCTATCAAATGTCTAAAGGTTTGCTAATTTATAATTTTTTTCAAGCTCATAATAAGTTGTTCACCCTCCATTTATTTCAATACTATAATTCCAATTGAGCTTAGGAGGAATATGGATTCCAAAATATTTGAATGAAAGATATTTATTATTGATTATCAATTTTATATGTAAATAATTAATATAAATATAAACATTTATTACAAAGAAACACAAACATTTTTAATGTCTTGTAGAAAAGATAAAAGAATATATATATATATATATATATATATATATATATATATATATATATATATATATATATATCATATAAATTGTGGAGAAGATCTATGTAAAAATATGTATAGCTCTAGAAGTTTGAGTTTCCTAAGGATACACGCATAGTTTTATTACAAGTCTTCTTGTTTAGGAGGTTCTTAAATGGAGATTGAAAAAAGAAACTACTGTTATACCAATACACTATATTCATGTAATAATTTTTTTTAGACAAATGATATTTTTTTATTAAATTCATTGAAATATGTTTAAAATAGATAGAGTTAATATATATATATATATATATATATATATATATATATAAATAATAATGTTTTTACTTGATCAAATTTAAGGTTTAAAATCAGAGTTGTCATTCTATTCTATCCATTCATTCAATTGATTACTTTGATTGAGTTAATAAACATTTATATTTTTAATACTCTTAGTTGACCAACCAATCTTAAGAGGATATTCAAAATAAGTAGTTGTACAATATTGTTTGTACCATCTCCTAAACCAACCTTAAATAGGATTTTATGTGTACCATTAAGGAAAATAACACCGCCAACTCTTCTTTTTGGGGAGATTACCTTAACTTCCATTGTCGAAGTACCCCCAAGCCCCTATTTTGTTAATTTTAGCATGGGACAAGTATCTCATTACAAGGGTTTGCATCTCGGATTTTAAATATGCAAAAATGGATTTAACCTGAGAAGCACATTGGATGGGAAGGATATCCATTTTCTCAAATATCCTTTCATTTCTAGCTAGCCAAATGTCCCATGAAGTTATTGAAGGTAGGCATTTCAACAATTTGCTCTAGATTTTGCACTAATGTGTGAGAAATTCTTCAACATATTCCCCTTCACATTAGCTTTTTATCCTTATAGAGAGAATATATTATAAAAGTTAAACATGGAAATTGTTTCTTCATAATATATTAATTGATTTTTCAAAGGACAATTTTTCATTCATAATTTTTTTCCATCTAATCTCATGACATCCTAAAGTAGAAGAATTACAACATCTATGCAACATTTATTTTTTCTTGATCCTCTTGCAATCTTCTTTCTTTTCCCTCCATGCCCAAACTATCATATCAATTAGAAGCGATTAAAGTTCATTTTCATGGGGAGTTGTTACCCAATATTGGTCTAGTACTTTTGTTATACCTTTCCCTAAACTAGGCATCTAGTAGTCAACCTTAACATGAAGATTACTACTCAGATGTTATAGATCCTCAACCATGGACCACTGAATATTTCTAGCGTGGGCCTAGGACATATTCCTATGTAGGCCCTGTGTTGTGGTTTAACCATGGAATCCACTAAAGTAGATTGGAGATACCTTACAATGGTAATACCATTGCTACTCAAATCATCCTACAAGTTTCCATTTCGAACACTATTTTTACACATGCATCGTTCATCTTGCTTACAGAAAAAGTAAATATTTTGGCCAATTGTGGGATGTGCAAAACACCAAGGAGTGTTTTAATTCATTCATCTATGAGCTCCAACTTGACTTTTCATTGTCCTATGATTCTATTTTCTGAGTCATGTCCTAGGAAAACATCACTGCCATCATACATTTCTTATTCACAAACCCACTACCTATGAGGATTTATATGAAAAAATGCAACTAATTCATCCAAGCACACTCATGATTTGTATGTGTTCTTGAAGAAGCAAGAACACATATCCATTTTCATATAAGGAGTTTTTTTGTTTGCAAAAGGATCACCAATGGATCCCTTCCCTTTCGCAACACTTTTGGATCTACAATGTTTCTTGTGATGCCCTTGTTTTCCATGTCTCTAGTATAGATTTATATTTTTCCTAGAGATTTAGATCTCCCTCTTAAGGAAATATTTATATTTCTATCCTAGGAGTGTCTTCTTACATATAAGGCATCTGCATTCTAACTTTCCATATTTTTTCATTTCATCTCTTTCTATAAAAAGGATGCGATTATTTCATCAAAACTTAAAGTAGTCACATTACCACTTATGGTAACAACTAGACTACCCCATGATTCTAATAAAGAACACAAAGAACTCATAAACATACGCATTAGAAATCTTAATATCAACAAATAATAGCTGACTTACCATAGTATTGAAGGCATTCATATGCTCTATTCTCCATCCTTTATTCTTAAGTTATACAACTTCTTCCACAATAACACTTTGCTCACTATGGACTTAAACTATTTCAAAGCCCCTAACTTGTTCCACAATGCCTTTACTATAACTTCTCTTAAAACATTCCATAATACCAAATTTGGGAGACATAATTGTACTGTGTTCTCTACCTTTTGATCCAACTTGGTCCGGCCTTCTGTCAACAACTCTGTCGATATGGTGCATGGATCCATAATGATCCATTAATATTTTTCCACCAAAAGATATTCCATTTTGAGCTTCCACAACTCAAAATTTTTCCCATTGAATTTATCAATCTCTATCTTTGAACTGATCACCATTTCCTTCACCACAAGAATTGATACTATAGATCTGCCACTTTAACAAGGTTTTCCACAAGATCGAGCCAAAATCCTTTGCCATAAAGGTGTCCCCTTGAAGCCAAACCACTCTAATACCAATTTTTGGTTTTACCCATGTAAAATTAATTGATGCAAGTAACTTATTAATAGAATTATAAAAGATGCAATTTTGTGCATGCACACACACACACATAGACAATTAACATATATATTTTACCCTAGAAACCCAAACTGGGAAAACCAGAAATATTTTTTAGTATATTCTATTTTACAATATTACAATACAATATGCATACACTGCAATATTCATAAACTCCTGGTCGATTATCCTTGGATTATAATACAATTGTAGTTCCTTAACTAGAATTACAAAATCATGTGTTGAACCACCTTGTGCCACATAACTACTAAAAGTGAAAATTTTGTGCTTAAAATCACCAAAAGTGAATGCAAAAAATCAATTATTATTATTATTATTATTATTATTATTTTTTCGGCGGGACATACTCGCGGAAATAATATAGCACATACACACCAAAAGGATCTTGTTTCTCTCTATTGATAATGGTTAAGTACATGAGAGCAATCCATGATGCAAAAGGCCTCGTAATGGTAGTCATATTCAACTCAAATGCCACCTAACCATGTTTATTCCTTGGCATCTATTTCTAGAGCACAAAACTCAATGGCACATGTGTCCCACTTGAAGGATAAATAACCCCTATAATGTTTCTATGTGTTCATTCAAGGAATTTTTCATGGCTCTTGAGCATGAGAAGCTTTAATGAGATGCTAAGGTAGTCGTTTTCATTCTTTGATGATGTTCAAGGACTCGCAACCCATCCATGTCCCATGTGGACACATTCATGGTGCTTAAGCATGATAATATATGTTTAAGACCTAAGGTTGTTGTTTATGTCATACTTCCCATGGTATCCCACTCAAATGCTAAATAGTTCTAACCATGGCCTAAAGGATAATTCCTACTATGGGCCTAAAAAAAAATCTATAGTGTATTGGACGCCACTAATTTTGACCCCAAAGCATGACTTAGACAAAGAGACCCAATATTGGTATGCCAAGCCTTTCAATACATCTCATATTCCATTCTTGGACCATATATTTTGTACAAAGTTCCTTCTAATTTTTTTCGTGCCAATTTTAATGGTATAACAAAAATATGTGCATGTTAAAAGCATGCACGTGTTAATAATAATGTGAGATTTCATTGGAATAAAATAAAAGGGAAGAAAGTATAATCACATTGTCTCTTAAAAATAAGGTTCACTGTACACAAGTAGTGTCATTTACTAGAAAAAATTGTCGTTTCAAAACTTTTGGTTGTATAGTGTGATAAGGATTGTCAAAATCTTTTTTTCATCAAAACTTTTGAAGATAGAAAACAAATGCAAGCTTGAAAGGAAGTTTGATACAATGGATTAGCCCCTTGAAAAATGTCAATGTGCTAAGAGTAAAGAGAAATATGGCTATGGAAAAAATAGGCATCAATCAGTCATTGCATTAGTTCCTTACAAGATGAATGTTGTGATGATCTCTACTTCATCACTAGAGATGAATCACGTGAACCTAGTGGAATCTATTCTAATTTTAACATCAATTCAATATTAATCCAATGTTACATCAACAAAGAATAATCAATTTTAAAAAGACACGTAAATTTTGGTAGACAATGAGTATACAAAGGGCGACACTCTTGATAATACCTAAAATCCCAAATACTCAATTGATGACCAGCTCCAAGCCTAAGCCATCAAGCCATCATGACCTTGAGCCAAGGCAACATCTTAAATTATTATCTCTAATAGATCCATATTTTGGATCCCTAAAGAGGGCCCACTTCTATATAACCAAATGTCTAGATACTTGGATGTGCATTGTCATGGGCCTTTAGCTCCAGACTCTAAATGATTAACATTTATATTTTCTAAAACCTTACAGTGAAGTGGTTCATGTGGTGAGGTTTCTTTATGAATAATTAGGTTTTCTTCATACCAACCACTAGCATATATATTGCACTCCCAATATTAATCAAATGAATTGTTATGATCTCATAGTGAACTTCTACATTGTCATGGTGATGGGTTCTAGAATTAGTGTCCAAATTGTTGCGGGTGGAAACACCCTAGGATCTTGGGTTGAAAACCCCAATAGAGCAGAGGGCATACATCATAAAGAAACGTACATACAAGTAGTCTAAATGCTTAAACTACTGAAGTAGAAAGAAGAGGTATTACCTGGAGGTCTTACGTTCGAGGTCGATCCCGCAGGGTCCAGAACCTCTGCTCCTTCCAATGCCTTTAGAACCTGTAACTTATCCAAGCAAGGCATATACAATAGTAGTAATAGAAAGCATGTTCATGATATAGGTGTTAAATCATATAAGAAAGTGAGAAAATGAGCATTAACATAAGATTTCATATGTAAATCATAACATAGATTAACCCATAAAAACAATAAATATCAGGAACAGAACCACATTTCTTTATTGATGTAAGCTAAATGAAATGTGGAAAACTACAACCTGAGTCTTCCTCCAGCTCCAAGCAGAACCGTCCTCTAGATCTATCCTGCCTAGGCCTCAGCAATCTTCCTCCATCGATATACACAAGGATGTCATAAAAGGGATGAAGGACATCTCAAAGAAGGAAACAAAGGTTTCCTATAACTTGGGAGTGCAAGAGGCACATGGATTTCTTCAGACTTGGTTAGATATGTAATGAACTATAATATCAATATCTCATCTCTCCTCCCTCTAGGCCTTCCCATGGAGGTTTATTTATACTTCTCCAAATTAGTTTTTTCTGTTGGGAAACAGTTGGGCCACGGGCTATAGTAGGTGAGTAACATGTAAAACCCGTAAACTCCGCCTAAATATAAGGAGATTATATATTTTTTAGTGTTTTAAAACTTATACACGAGTTGGGTATAGAATGACCCGCGTGTACACGCTAGTTATACAAGGCAAAATAGCGTATGGGAATTAATACACTATTTTTTAGAATTTGGACCATGTTTGGAAAGGAAGGGTTTCACTAGACCATAACCAGAGCATCAAATCTACCAAGAGTGGTAAATGGTGCTATAACACAAATTCCTTACCTTATATATCTAGTGAATGATGAAGAACTCTTGGGTGTCTCATGTAAATGAAATTTCCCTAGTAATCCTTAAAAGTAGGTTTCTTAAATTAAATAGTGATTGGCAATGCATGAAAATATTAAAGAGCATTTTGAATAAAAAATTGATGTATCAAGATATAAGTTATTATTATTGGCTAGGTTAATCTATGCACTTTAGCTATTGTTAAGAAATTTTAGGCATAAGAATGTTTAAAAGTTCAAAGACCAGTAATCATTTTGTTAGGAGGTTTTATGTCACTTTCATTACAATTGGAAAGAATACTCATTCATAATACTGTAATGTAAGACATCATGTATTTTCAGAATCAATTATTAACGCACACATATATGATTTTTTAAAATGTCAAACCCATGAAAAAGTATTATAATTAAAGGTAAAGGATTGAAAATCGAGGACAAATAGATTATTGGGCCTTCATCAACATGCTACTTCACTCTAACATGGAGTTAGCTAAACTTGTTAAGGGACTAGTTGTAATATCCCTAGAATTGCATATTAATGTTTAACATTTATATAATATGAAAACAATATTAGTTTAATTTGTTTCACATGTGATCATTCCCTTAACATGCTATGGTGGGCATCAAGAATTCGCTAGGGTTCTTAACTACTTACAATTACCATGAAAGGTACATTTCCCTTGGACAGATAATGTTTCTTGAAATTAGATTCAATTTTGGATGGGATTGCTAGCTATAATGGTTGCATAGTAACTTTAAGTGATGATAAATATCCATGTAGTGGTGGAAAAGCGTTTATTTTTAGTTGAGATTTTCATTTTATTAAAGTATGATGATTATGTTAGGGTTTCTAAGGTTTTAGTTGTTATTCCATATCCACTCCTTTGATATCTTAATTTCTCTTCCATGTTTTCCTATGTTACACTCGCAGATGGGTACTCAATTTGTAAGATTTATATAGACAAAAATATCTCGTGTACAAGGTGAGATGTGATGTTGATGAATAGAGCAGGCATGTGGGTAGGTTTAAAAGTAATGGATTTTTCATCTATGATAATAAATCTCGTATGTTCAAAGTTGGGATGCCACAATATTTGGTATTTAACATATCTGAGATTGGTTGATGAGGCCGAAGACATATTCCACTCTCTTCTAGATGCTATCATAAGTCACTTCCAAGGAAAAAGCCATGAACATCTATGAAGAGGTTAGTTGACCATACTTTTGAGGTATGCATTAATTATATTAAATTTTTGGAAAAATATTTCATGAAATCTTGTGTGCAAAGACATAGGTAAACTAGGTTTACTTTGTTGAAAACATTTCATGAATTATTACATGAAAAGAATAGATACCTATATTAAATTCTTGGGAAAACTTCCATGAATTCTTGTGTGCAAAGACATAGGTTAAATATGTTTAATTTTTCTTTAAAACATTGCATGGTTCTATGGGTAGAAATATAAAATTACTGTGTTAATCTCTTAGAAAAATAATTGCATGGTTCTTGTGTGTTAACCTGTTGAAAAAGGTTGCATGGTTCTCTTGTGTTAACCTCTTGAAAAAGGTTGCATGGTTCTTGTGTGTAAAAATGAAAGGTAACCATGTTATTTTCTTGAAAAATATTTTCATATGATTATTGTTCGGATAAGTTAACCATGTTTGTAACAAACCCGAGTTAAAAGTTCATGTAATAAGGATTAATAAAGGCAAAGTAAGACTAAGGTCATGGGGCACGTATTCCAAGTTGAATGTTGGGAAAAATATCCTAGTGGGCATAACTTGTTTATTATGGCTAAGGAAATTGGCAAAGGCATTTGCAAAGGCTTTGGAAAGGCAAAGAGGAATTAACTGGCATTTATTTATGAAAGTAAAGGAAAATAGGAGAAAAGGGTCACAAATTTGCATGAGGAGGAAATTGAAGGAAAAATAGAGGAAAATAAAGAAATTAGAGGCATCAATGATAAAAAGGCTTCTTAGGATCATTTCATAGCTTTTGTCAGCTTTTGCTAATTCTAGTTTGGTTCTCTCATACTCTTGCACACTTAGAGAATTCTTGGAGCATTGTAGCATGGGAGAAAGGAAGCCAAGGAAGGACAACGAAAGAAAAGGACAAGCAAAGAAATTTATATCAAGGAGGGGTCTCATTCCAATGAAATTTCAAAATGGTGGCAACCATTTCGGAGGCAGTGGAGCACACAAGGGCTAGTTTGCAACGTTAGGGAAATAGTTCGGTTGGTCAATTCTCGAGACCTGTTGCTAGTTGGACATATGGGAAAAGGTGGGAACCTCAAACAATATGAGCCAGATGGAGCAACACTCTTCTAGGTGTATGGGGCTGAAGTGTTGCCAATTTTCAGAGAAGCAAGTTGGGAGTCAACTTTTCACCTATTCACTAAGTATGATCTTGGCCTCACCTCTGATTTCAATGACTCGTTTGATGGCACTAGTGCTAGGGTTGAAGGGATATTGTTTCAAGTAATAAAAGAAAGCATCACGGAGGCAATGAAAATACCAGCTGAAAGCATCATGGAGGCAATGAAAATACCAGCTGAGGGGGAAAGATGGTATAAGAAAAAGATGGTGTAAGGAGTAAATCTCAATTATTTCTTGAAGGATGATTCCCATGATCCTTGTTGGAGCATTGGGGTGCACAACAATATTTTAAAATTGGAATAATAACATCCTATGATGATGATTTGGGTTTTTCTGACATGTGATGGTCGTTCCTCCAAAATTTTCTTATACCATATGATATTTGTGGTACATTTGGCTGGTTTTAACATGATGAACATGCCTTTTTACCTACATCAAATTTTGATTAAGATGGTTCCTTATGCAATAAAAAGGAGGGTTTGGTATGCACATGATGTACAACACTGCAGTTTCATTTGGATCATATACACCCATGAAATGAAAAAGAAAGCATAGTAGCTGAGGAGGAGGATATTGGGACACCCCTTTCCCAGAAGGAATAACAAGGAGAAGACTCTTGATATGCAAGCTGAGAGCAGTCAACAAGTTGCTGGAAAAACTTAAGAAAACCCTAATAGAATAAAAATCCCTAGGGTTTATAGGAGGACTAAAGGACACTAGTCAGAATTATAGAAGACTGAGGAAGATGAGATCATGGAGGAAGGTAGAAAGAAGGGTGAAGATCCTAAGGAACACAACCATATAACAAAATATTCAAGGAGGCCAAGAACCAAACCCACAAACAAACTAAGGTTGGGATTGAAAATTAGACTAAATCCCAAGCTTAAGGAGCCTATTCACATTGAAGATGAAAATGAAGTAGGGCCCACTAGAGATAAGGAGGGGTTGTTAACAGAATAAGTACCATAAGCTCCAGAAACTGAATATTGCTTATGTCAGTGAAACTACTATAATTATATGATTTCTTTATTTTCATTTCATGTTCAAAGTTTATGCTAAGAACAATATTTGTTGGTTTTGTGCTCCTTGTAGACTGTTTCAAGGAGCAATAAGGTACACGCCCTTGTTTAAATGCACGTTGGATAGAACAACAATAACTATGCATGTCTAAAGATTGTTTCCTCTATTTGGGTGTTGACCTACAATATACTAGTCAATATTGAAAAGGATTTTGCCTCTAGGTGGGTAGAATGTGTTGTTGGTTTTATATTAATTTAGGAATTTGATAATTACAAACTGTCACGTTTTCTCTTTGTGAATGGTGTCAATGGTTGCTACTATTGTTTTTCTTTGTAACAGTAGAAGATTTTGATACAAACTAATGATAATGGGTACATTGCCCAAGACACCAGTTTCATTAAGGATCCATAAGGTTTGAATTTCCCAAGACATCGGTTTCCTTTTTTATTAACGATCCATAAGGTTCGCATTGTCGAAGAAACTAGTTTCCTTTTATTATTAAGGATCCTTAATTCCCAAATGGGTGTTATATTGGACCTTCTCTTATCTCTATTTATTTGACACAATGCATGGGATATGCAATTTGAGTTCTCTTTTTCATAGTATAATATTTTGATTGGTGGGTGTTATGTTGGTCTTGCTCTTATCTTTGGTTATGTGATACAATGTATGGGCTACATAAAATATATTCCTGGTCTATTCAGACCTCCTCTTATTGTGATTTTATTGTAGTTTAGAGCAATTATTACACAATAACTATTCTAAACGTCTTTAAATTATTTTCTCTAATGATTCGGAGTGAAGCAAATGGGCATGATTTTTACAAATAAAGGTTAAATCTGATAGACTTAGATGTAGCCCAAGTCATATATGCTATTACATTGGATGGCATCTTTCCCTCTCTTCATAAAATACTTTCTGGATATAATGGTTTTTCTAGAAGTTATGAATATCACTAAATGAAATGTTCATGTATTTTGAGAACTACTTCATATTGTTATCAATGGATATGTTAGCATTTCTACCAAAAGTCCCGAAGGTTGCTATATAAACTCTTAATGTATTCTCAAAAGTGCTTTAAATCGTTATCAATTATGCTTTAATAAATTTCAATGCTAAATTATGATTTCCACATCTCGTTCTCGAATTTCCTGTGGAGATAAGTTGGACAAATCGGTTTCTCACACTAATTAGGTTGTATTGGAAAGAGAAATCTATACCTTGACATTGAACCAATAAGGGTCCCTATGCTCCTCAAAGGTATCTTTTGTGTCAGTTTTGGGGGAAATCCAAAGAGAATAAAAGGTTATATGAACATTATATATGGTCTTCAAGTTATATTTTGTGTTAGTTTTGGGAAATTACAAAGAGAATAAAAAATATATACTCTTCAAGATATATTTTGGGATAGTTTTGAGGAAAATATAAAGGAAAAAAATACAGATAAATAGTTGGATAAGTAGTCACTCAAATTCTAGGATTATCTATATTTTAGTTGGAACATTTTCTACTCTCCATATGTACCAAAATATCAATCATGAATAGCTTGAATAGACCAAAAAAGGTCGTCAATCAAATCATTGAACAGAGTGATGAATGTTCCTCCACCAAAAATGTTACGCTTCTTGCTTGAGCAAGGAGATAGAAAGTAGTGTGTAAGCCGAAAAAGTGATTTTATCCTCCCAAAAAATGTGTCTTCTCTACCAAGCACATTCACATAAAAATACAATACACTGGGAATTGTCACAGTCGCCTCCCACTAAGCAGTCAACTGACTTCTGTCAACACTACCTACCAACACTTACATGTGACGTTACTATCAACACCTGGCAATTGTAGGTTTTAACCTCGTACAGAAATTACCTGCATACGAATTCTAAAAAACACAAAAAATAAACAATGCGAGAGCATAACACATAAAACACATATACACAGAGATTTTCTCCTGGATCCCAAAACCGGGACTACCAGATTGATTTTTCATTTTGTTCCTTTTAATGTTACAATACATATTTATACATGTCGAAGCATCCAATACCATGGACCGAAAACCAACGCATCCAAAACCATGGACCGAAAACCATCGCGTCCAAAACCATGGACCGAAAACCATAGGTAGGTTCGCCCAACCTAATATAGGGTCCAAAAAAAAAATTTCCCGGGGCGCTGCCCCGGACCCCGTAGAGGGGGGCTACCTACCCCCCTCAAACATCCCTACTACGCAATCAACGCAACAAAGGGGGGGCTCCTCCAACCCCCCGATTCACTACATGGGTTAGTTGTGGAACGAATATAACACAACCCAACAACAATATTGTTGTGAAAACATTATACTAGAAAATAAATAAAATTTCTTTTAAACGACGCAGGCTTTCATAAATTTAGTGTAGTTTCATAAAGTTTTAGTTTTTGCAAGTGCTTAATAATGAGCTTGGCCAAATTGTTGATGTCCATTATTCGCAGTGGCTTCCCACTAAGTAGTCAATTGATTTTACCTACTAACATTTACATGTGACATTACTAACACCACCTCGCAATGCCTGAAATTATAGTTATCAAAACATTGTACTGGGAAATAAATAAAGTTTTCTTTCAAAAGATGTAACTTTTCATAAGGTAAGTGCGGTTTTGAAAAATTATAATATTTTGGAAGATCTTGATAATGAGGACGAGATTTTATTCACTGATTCTTTTGAGGTTCCTCTATGTACTTATTACATTCTTCTTTAGAATCCAAGTTGCATAAGCCTTGCTCATTTCAATACAACAATACTAATTTCAGAAATTTGAGACATGACTAGTTGTTTCTCACTAAGATGCATTTGAGGTTTTGTCAAGTACCCATTACGCTCTTCTTGAGTCTTCAAATTGCATTTGTTAAGTTTACAATGTCTTCATAATTTCAATACCTCAATGCTTATTCCTAGAAAATTGTGAAGTTTTTAGTTGGTTGTGTCTCTCTGCTTTCCAAAATTGTATCTTATAATTAAATCATGCCACAATCATCACTTAATCAAGTAGGAAAAGACGTTAAAAGTATATTGGCATCAATAAAGCACACTTAGGTTTTGACTAACAATTTTTTGTATACCAAAATCCTCAAATATATAATTTTCTTGAATCTCCTTCAATGTATATGTTTAAAATTCATTATGGAAGTACTTTCCTAGTATTTTCTATTTTGAATTCATTGAATCTCGTAGATGTGATGGGTTTCCATAAATATCACGAGATCCCAAGGATTTCAAATTTTCTATTCATATTATTTTCCTCAGAAGTTAGTCATTGTGTTTAGATGATAGCTTGCTTCAAGTGCTTCATATCTCCGGCATGGTTATTTCTAGTGAGTTTTGACTCTTGAAAAGCAGTCGGAAGCAACCCAAAAGTGTGCAGCCCGCAACATTTAGTGGTTTAAAAGGTCTATAGTTACTGTGTCTAGAATTTAGGTCAATATACATGTTGACCCTAAAAAATGTCATTCAGTTTCTCTAACTATGTGTACTATACATCTTCAATCAATTTCTGGTTTAATTAATGAAGGGTGGGGTGGGTGCTTCCTATGTGAATGTTTGCTTCTTCTTGGTTGTTTAACTATAGTTACTGTGTCTATATCACTATGTTCATTGACTTTCAAAAACTTGTTTGATTTCTCAATTATGTGTTATGTACATCTTCCCATCAATTTTATGAATTGTTGAAGGGCAGTGTGGGTCTTTCCTCTTTCAATGTTTGCTTGTTGTTTCCTCTTTGATTACAAGAGGTGTGCATGGTTAGTTTTTTCCTTTCTTAAGTAGTATAGTTGTGCATAGGTTGAAGCTAAAAGGGTTGTACCAAGCGATGAACAACAAAATGTTCATAGGAATAGTAATATGGTAGGACCTAGGACTAAGAAGATTTTTGTTGGTGGGTTAACACCCCACTATTACTAAGGATGACTTCAAAAAGTATTTTGAGTAATTTGGTAATAAAACAGATGTAGTTGTAAGATATGATCACACTAGACAAACACATCATGGTTTTGGGTTTATTACTTATGATACAGAGGATGCAGTGACAAATTTCTTCAGCAAATATTCCACCAGCTCAAGGAAAATACTATGGAGGTGAAGTTGGTCATTCCCAAGGACATGTCTCTAGGAAATACAAGACGTTCTATAGGACGTGGAGCTAGTTTTGGTGCACAATATATGCAAGGCTATGGACCAAATCTTATTGGGGTTTATAGAGCTAAGAGAACGCCTGCCTATTGTAGGTACTGGATATCCTCCATATGTTGCAGCCCCTAACTATGGACCTACTAGGTATGGAAGTACACCAGGGTATTAAAAAAGTATGAATGGTGGATATGGTGCAACGCCTAAAAAAATTGCTTCAATAAGGTTTAGTCTAAACCATTAAACTCCTATCAAAGTTGGCATTAGTGAATTGGTATTGATTATTCTGATCCAGCTCACTAAGATATGGATAGACCCTTCTAACAAAGGATTAAACAATCGTGACATGTGTAAGTCTCTAATAATATTTCTCATTTGTTTGTGATTAATATCAAGGTAAACCACAATATTTTAATTTTTGGATACTTTGTTTTGGACAAGTTAGGGTCACAGGGGCTTAACAAAGACAGGGCATGTAGGATAGAGGAAGATGGAACACCACAGTTAAAGAAGGAAATAACAGGGGATACTGGGAGAATTATGGAGGTAAAATACATCAGTGTGACATGCGGAGCTGAAAGAACAGGAATATCAGTGCTTGGTCTGTTGGATGCTTATTGTGCGTTGAGCTCTATCTATCGGGTAAACTTGGGTTCCTCGCTAGGTTCGATTTGCAAGTGCAGTGTGGGTGGAACATATTGTTGTTGGTGGGAGTCAATGAACCGGCCTCAATTTGATTAAGCAGGGACAACACAACAAAGTGGCGGGTACAAATTGAATCATGGCGATGCGGCGGGTCCCTCCCTTCGTTGATTTGACATGGCGCATCTAGACGGCCTCGACATGGCGATGTCTTATTTTTGGACTTATGACCATGGACTTGGACATTGAAATGACATGTCTACATCACTTTTGGGTCCAAAAAATAAATTAAGTGATATTTGTATGAACCATTAGGCTTAGAAGTATTAATAAAATTGAATGAAATAATGAAACTCAAATTTGATATTGTTTAAAAGAAATCAAAACTTGAAATTTCATTTGGTATGTGTGTGTGTGTGTGTGTGTGTATATATATATATATATATATATATATGATTAGGAGGTAAAAGTAGATCATGAAAGTTACAACATCTAGCTTTAATACCAATTTGGGAAACATAAAGTGAATGGATTAGAGAATATATAAAATGATACAAAACTACTTTGAAAACCAACAAGTATTAGGGAAAAGAGAAAAAATTGAGTTTGATAAATTGAAATGAGGAAACATTAAAACATATAGATATGGTAAGAAAATTACAACATTTCGCTTTGATATCAATTTATGAAGATAAATTGAACCCAAAAATTAAAATTAACATATAAATTTATTTTTATACTAAATATATATATATATACAAATTATAATAAAACAAAATTATGTCAAAAAAATATAAATAATAAATAAGAATATATAAAAATTTTATGTTATCCAAACATCATATAAGAGTGTTATCATAACATAAATATGAACACAAATACTTAATACTTATATTATGAAATAGAATATCAACAAAATGATGGGATGGCTCAAAACTTCAACACTTCTTCTGGAGAGCTAATTCTTTGAAAATTCAAGGATGCACTTTCCAAATCCCTTCTAATGAATTCAACATTTACTTTTTAGACTCCTTGTGAAGACTTCATTCATCTATTTTCATTATTAATCCACTTTCCCTATGCTAAACTCCTAACTTTATGCATTATAAACTACAAAAGAAAAACTAAAAGCTTTAAATAGTGAAAAAAATTATTTATCCACTTTTACAGATACCTAATTTTATGCATTATGACCCACCAAAATAAAAACGAAAGACTTTACAAAAGACTTTAGATAGTGAAGAATCTTATTCATTCACATTCAATGTACACAAGGTTTAACTTTTTACATAATAACCCACCAAAGAAATACAAAAATACTTTAGATAGTGGAAAATACTTTAACTCCTAATTTTATGCATTATAAAATATGAAAAGAAAAACAAAACGCTTTAGTGAAAAGTTAATTTATCCACTTTTACAGATACCTAACTTTATGCATTATAACCCACCAAAACAAAAACAAAAAATATACAAAAGACTTTAAATAGTGAAGAATCTTATTCATTCACATTCAATGTACACAACGTTTAACTTTTTACATGATAACCCACCAACAAAACGAAATACTTTAGCTGTGCAAGATGCTTAACTTTCCACGTAATGAATTACTCTTAAAAAATAAATATATATATAAAATTTTATTCATCCATTTTCACTATACTTTTAGTATACAAAATGCTTAACTTTATTTATTATAAACCATCCCAAAAAATAGTAAAACAACTTTCAAAGTTTTTAAACAGATCTCGAAAATAAGGAACATCAAAATGCTAAAAAAGAACTCAAAAACATGACACCAACCACTCAATGAAGAAAAAAGAAAACAAGAGCAAGAAAAACAAAAAACTTTACCTACTCAATGGTGACAAGACCCAACAAACATCTCTCAAAGAAAAAGCAAGATTTTTTTTAAATATTAGAAAAACTTTAGTGAACTTTCAAACACTATTTGAAAATAGAGAATATCTATATATATATATATATGAAAAGACACAAAGTAGGTGGACAAGACACCACCCAGTGCCTGCGCAATATTTTCGGCGCTAACACATCATTCGGATCATGTGCGTGTAGTTCGCTGTCAATTTCAGTGCTAGATTGTCATGACTCATCATCGCTGGAACAGGGATCACGTGTTCTACATTGCCTCTCCAAACCAATGGCCTAGACGGCCAAGAGGACAAGACACCACCAGGGTTGGAATTTGGATTTCTCTTTACCCGTTAAACAATTTTTTTTTGACGTTTTAGATCTTCATACTATCCGTCAAAGAACGTTATGTTTAAAATGTTACCCTTCACTAGTGATGCTTTGATAATAAATTAACCATTCACCAAAAAAGTTTTGACCATAACACACGAATGAGTTATTGAATCTGATTATTTCCATATAATTAATAATGATAACATATTTTCTATTTTAAAATATCTTTTTTATATCAAAATTTCTCAATAACCAAATTGAAAATCAAATTAATTATCTTGTACACAAAATTATATAGTTCTTCATAAGTGAATTTTTGGCATTTTGGACATTTTTAGACAACCATTTATTTTTTATTTTATTTATAGGTGACCATATTATCTTTTATTTTTGTACATAGCCATATTATTATTTGTACACAATTGTTATTATTAATTCCAATTAGACTCAATTAAATATCATTATTTACCGAAGTTGTCAAATCCCAACCCTCATGAGGGCTACTATGAGGACTCCACCCAGAAAGAAAGAAATGCCTTTTGAAAATAAAGTTTTATCCTATTACACAACCCTTTTGAAAATAAGTTATATCATATTATACCACTTTCCAAACTGAAGCTAGTGAAACTATTAACATATATATGCAATTACAAATGATTCATACATCATTAACATGTAGCAAAAACTAGTCTAGTCAAATCAACCCTAAAATTTTGGTCTAAGGCAAAATTGATTAAATTACATTTTAAATTTCCACCCAAAAAAGCTGGTACAAGGCAAAGTTGATTAAATTACATTTTTTATTTCCATCCTATATTACAAGTTTATAGATTCTCTAATAATTTATGTCCCTCTTTCCCATATATGTAATAGTAAATCTATAGTCAATAAATACCTCTTCCTCATTTTTTAAAGTATCCTTACCCTTTATCTTGGGCATGGCTATCTTGTCATCCTCATGTAATTTGAGTCATCTCATGGTGCACATATTCTAATTTTCAAGTGAAACTATAGGGTTTGCCTCTACTCCACTCCTAATGTCTTATCCTCAAACTAACTCCCTTTTTTTCTTTGTTTTGTGTGCTATTTCTTATCATTTTAAACTAACTCCCTTTCTTTCTTTGTTTTATGTGTCAATTTCTCATCATTTTAGAGCACAGATTGATATACTTCTTCTAAAATGGAACTTATGTAAATTTATCTCATTTTACATAGCAAATTTTTAACATATTTGGGATGTTGGAATTCTCATCATTTTAGAGCACAGATTGATATACTTCCACTAAAATGCAACTTATGTAAATTTATCTCATTTTACATCATAAATTCTTAACATATTTGGGAAGTTGGAATTATTTTTTCCTAGTTATTTTTGTGTAAAATTATATCTCATAAAATGCCATAATATACACTTTATACTCTATTCCTCAAACACATTTTCACTCATTTTCCTTCTCTTACATTTGAATAACACTTTCAACTCTTTTCCTTCATTTAATTCTTTCCTAGTCATAATTACAACTCATTTCCAAACAAAAAAACATAAAAATCTAATAAAAATACAGGCAACGAAAATAAAAATACACCAGACGTTACCTGCCAAAAGGCACAAAAATTTATGTAAAAATATAATTGGCCCTTTATAAAATTTCCTAACCTAAACACAACCCATCTTTGCTAGTTCCTCGTTTTGATTTATTTAGTTTATTGGTTTTGATTTAGTTTTCATTGCTACCAAATTTCGATATTTTTATTGGTTAATTTTTCTGTTAAATGACCAATTAATAATGGTTTGAGTAGTTGAGATTTGGTAATAAATCCACATGTAATAACCCAAAGAATAGTTAGACTCTGTGGAAATCCAATGCTATGATGGCGTCACTCGCCTGTCTAATTAATTCATTAGATACAACACAACACAGTGACCGACTTGGATCGCTACCAACTGCGAACTGGTGGAATTGAATGTAAATTGGTGGATCTCATTAATTACATTGCAGAGTTGGAGCCTGCCAGAGCGTGAGAGGACAGCTGTGGGAGAATATAGGTAAATAGGTGACTAGGTATAATTTTTGAAAACAATTAAACCGTCAAAAAAACGTTCCGGAAGTTTCAAAACACATCATGTGAAACGGCAATGTAAAATTATTAAACGTATATTACGGTCAAAATGCCTTCTGACGGGCATTTTGCCCGTCAAATTCCAACCCTGGACACCACCAGTCCCTGCCCAGTATTTTCGGCGGTAACACATTATTCGGATCATCTGCGTGTAGTTCGCTGTCAATTTCAGCTCTAGATTGTCATGACTCATCATCCCTTGAACATGGAACACCTGTCCTGCACTTTGTTGAGTGGCAAGAGCTATTTCCAACACTATCGCATATTTATGACGCTTGACATGTGTCGGAGATAGCCCTTTATAACGTGCAGTTTTTTCTTTTTTTTCTATAGTTATCAGGACGCGTGTTATAAGGGGCTATCTTCGGCGCAGTCATAAATATGCTATAGTGTTAGAAATAGGACTCGCCTTGTTGAGTGGCCTCTCCAAACCAGTGTCCTTGACGGTACTCCGTGTTGATACTGGGCCGGTGGCCAATGAGCGTTGCCGCCAAAGTCAATTGTGTTGTTTTCTGACTTATTGTCACCATGGACTTCGACATTGTAATGGAGTTGTCTATAATGCGACTTTTTGAGATTCCGGTGACGGAATCCGGCGGAAGAAATTGAGATGAAATCATGATTTGTTGCAGTTAAAATGGTTTTTTAACTGCATATTCGGATTCAGCACCCTGAAAAACCCCTGGGACGCTTTCATTTTGCAGAAAATAGTTATCAAACTTCGATTTCAATAAATTACTGCCGGATTTTCACCAGAAAAAATAGCCGGAAAAGCTTTCAAAAAGTCGCGTTAAAGACTACGGCCATTGTAATCACATGTCTACGCGGTTCTTGGTCCAACGAATAAATTAAGTAATATTTGTAATATTCGACTCTGAAATTTGACATTGAAGGAGGACAAGACACCACCCAGTCCCTGCGCAATATTTTCGGCGCTAACACATCATTCGGATCATGTGCGTGTAGTTCGCTGTCAATTTAGGGCAATTCCAACCCCATTGAAACATAAATGCAGCCTGACATGCAAGGGATATAGCAGTTCTCTTGTATTTATGTTTCAATGGGGTTGACTTTGGCATTTTAGCAACAAAGCAACTGTTATTCCCCTTGCATGTCAGGCTGCATTTATGTTTCAATGGGGTTGGAAATAGGAATTGCCGTCAATTTAAGCTCTAGTTTCTTCTAGATTGTCATGACTCATCATCCCTGGAACATGGAACACCTGTCTTGCACTTTGTAAAGTGGCCTCTCCAAACCAGTGTCCTTGACGGCCCTCCGTGTTGACGCCGGGCCGGTGGCCAATGAGCGTTGCCGCCAAAGTCGATTGTCTTGTTTTCTGACTTATTGTCACCATGGATTTCGACATTGGAATGACAGGTCTACGCGGTTCTTGGTCCAGCATATAAATTAAGTAATATTTGTAATATTCGACTCTGAAATTTGACATTGAAGGAGGACAAGACACCACCCAGTCCCTGCTCAATATTTTCGGTGCTAGCACATCATTCGGATCATCTGCGTGTAGTTCGCCGTCAATTTCAGCGCTAGTTTCTTCTAGATTGTCATGACTCATCAGCGCTGGAACATGGAACACCTGTCCTGCACTTTGTTCCAGTGGGGCAGTGAGTGGCCTCTCCAACCCAGTGTCCTGGACGGCCCTCCGCGTTGATGCCGGGCCGGTGGCCAATGAGCGTTGCCGCCAAAGTCGATTGTCTTGTTTTCTGACTTATTGTCACCATGGACTTCGACATTGGAATGACAGGTCTACGCGGTTCTTGGTCCAGCAAATAAATTAAGTAATATTTGTAATATTCGACTCTGAAATTTGACATTGACGTCAAACGGACGGTTAAAATCTTCATACGAATCCGCTGGAAAGCAACTTGACATAACGCAGAGAATTAATCATTCATACGAAACAACTTGACTTGCGGGGCTGCAATGTATTTGTTCTCCCAAGGGGTCCCATGTTGTTTCACAATTTCACTTCCAGCGAGCCGTGCCCACTTGCTTTTCAATCCACATTAATATCTAACTAACGGTTTACGAATTATTGCCTCATTTCTGATGGAACACTGATCCAAAGCAGGAGGACTATTCAAAAACCGAGTGCTAGAGTTTAAAGAACTAATGACCGTAGGGTTTTGGAATGTCCCATGTTTTAGGGAAAATCATGCTGGACAGGTAATCTTCCGAAGTTTGAGTCTATGTAATTTAATCTTAAACGATAAGAAATTAAAAAGAAATGAGTGCAAGCAGTTTGTGTCCACAATTTTTTACCAGGGAAAACTCATCACAATCTATCCGTAAATATTTTAATTTCCTTTATTGTGAGAGAGGTTGTATTTCTATTTAAATTTTATAGAACCAGTGTATTTCTAAAAATTCGAAGGGAGATTGAATTTTATAGAACCAGTGTATTTCTAAAAATTCGAAGGGAGATTGAATGGGTAGAGATTCATTTAATCAATAGTTATCTTTACTTTTAATTGTAATTGTTAAATTTTAAATTTATACGAAAATTAATTACCTCAATAATCTTTCTACTTAAATTTTGTAGACCAGTAACTTTTAGTAAATATGTTTATTTAACTGAATATAAAGAAGGTGCAAAGTTGCTTAGTCTTTAAAATTAAACTATTTAAGTTTATATTTATCTTAGACAAATTTTACATAAATTTTAAGATTAGCAAATCCCGGTAAGAAATCTTATTTACCTAAGTGAATATGATAAACTTGAAAATATTTCTATGAATATAAATAAATATATTCCAAAACATATGAAAATATTTATATGGATATAATTGCTTACATTTATAACTCTTTTATGGATGAAAAAGCAGAAATTTCCTTTAATACATAGTCTTGTTTAATGCTTAATATATATATTTTTTTAGGTTTGATGCAAAGAACCATTCATCATTAGCAATTTAGTAGCATGTCCAGTGATATTAGAAGGTAAATTTCCTGATTTTATGGATATAATTGCTTATATTTATAACTTTTTCATGGATAAAAAAGCAGGAAACTCCCTTAATACATAGTCTTGTTTAATGTTTAATAAATTTTTTTTTAGGTTTGATGTAAAGAAACATTCATCATTAGCAATTTAATAGAATGTCCAAAAATATTAAAGGTAAATTTCTTTATTTTATTGACCATCACTCAGTTGTTCAAATGCAACTCACCTCCATAAAAACCCCTGCCAAGAGTTTCTTTCACGGATTGATGTAGATGGACATTTACCAATAATTTAATTTATATAACTACCTTAGTAATTAATTAATGTAATATGTTGAATTGATGATGTTAATTATCATCAAGTTTTTGAGATTATAATTAGTTTATAGAAATTTAAAAGAGATAAAGATTACATAAAACCTTTTAAAATCTTATTTCTAGGAAAAAAAAAAAGAGCCTTTCAAGGTTACCATATTATATCGTAACAAATATTTTTAAATTGAATTTTAATTTGGGTTTAGGATATGTGTTTTAATTCAAATGTAATGATATTTTTAGCCAAGACCTAGCCTCTTATGTTATTCTAACATGAGTTGTTAGTGATTATGGCTAGCCTTGGAAGCAATTTTGGGGAACCTCTTGTCATTCATGTAGTTTATTTTTTCTTGTAGATTTAAGGCATAACCATGACTTTGGACTCACTGGGAGAGGGTAGCTTTTATAAGGAGGATAAAATAGCGTGCATTTCTTTGAATAGTAATTTACAAATTATAAAATTACTTTTCTTTCGCGTATCCTTCTCCAAAAAATTTAGAGATATTTCATCACCAAGCTTCACATTGTATAAGATAAAAAGAGTGATAAAAGTATCAAATATGAATATTTTTCTATCACATGTGTAAAGGTTTGCTAATTTACAATTTTTTTCAAGTTCATCATAAGTTGTTCACCCTCCATTTATTTCAATACTATAATTCCAATTGAGCTTAGGAGGAATATGGATTCCAAAATATTTAAATGAAAGATATTTATTATTGATTACCAATTTTATATGTAAATAATTAATACAAATATAAACATTTATTATAAAGAAACACAAACATTTTTAATGTCCAGTAAAAAAAAACATATTTCTTATATAAATTGTGGAGAAGATCTATGTAAAAATATGTATAGCTCTAGAGGTTTGAGTTTCCTAAGGATACAAGCATAGTTTTATTACAAGTCTTGTTGTTTACGAGGTTCTTAAATGGAGATTGAAAAAAGAAACTATTATTATATCAAATTACTATATTAAAATCAAAGTTGTTATTCTATTCTAGCCATTCATTCAATTGATTACTTAATAATAAACATCTACATTTTTTATACTCTTAGTTGAGTAACCAATCTTAAGAGGATCTTCAAAATAAGTAGTTCTACAATATTGTTTGTAACATCTCCTAAACCAATCTTAAATAGGATTTTTTGTGTACCATTAAGGAAAATAGCACCAACTCCTCCTTTTGGGGAGATTACCTTGACTTCCATTGTCAAAGTACCCCCGAGCCCCCATTTTGTTAATTTTAGCATGGGACAAGTATGTCATTACAAGGGTTTGCAACTCGGATTTTAAATATGCAAAAATGAATTTAACGTGAGGAGCACATTGGATGAGAAGGATATTGATGTTCTCAAATATCCTTGCATTTCTAACTAACCAAATGTCCCATGAAGTTATTGAAGGTAATCATTTCAAAACTTTACTCTAGATTTTGCACCAATGTGTGAGAATTTCTTCAACATATTACCCTTCGCATTATTTTTTTATCCTTATAGAGAGAATATATTATAAAAAATAAACATGGAAATAGTTTCTTTATAATATATTAATTGATTTTTCAAAGGACAATCTTTCATTCGTGATTTTTTTCCTTCTAATAGCATGACATCCTCAAGTAAATGAATTACCACATCTATACCACATTTAATTTTTCTTGATCCTCTTGCAATCTTCTTTCTTTTCAGTCCATGCCCAAACTATCATATCAATTGGAAGAGATTAAAGTTATTTTTCATGGGGATTTGGTACCTAATATTGGTTGAATACTTTTGTTATACCTTTCCCTAAACTAGGCAGGTAGTAGTCAACCTTAACATGAAGAGTCTTACTAAGATGCTAAAGAACCTCAACTATGGACCTCAAAATGATTTCTAGTGTGGGCCTAGGACATATTCTCATGTAGGCCCTATGTTGTGGTTTAACCATGGAATCCACTATACTAGGTTGGAGATACCTTACAATGGTAATACCATTGCTACTCAAATCATCCTACAAGTTTCCATTTCGGATACTATTTTTGCACATGCATCGCTCATCTTGCTTACAGAAAAAATAAATATTTTGGCCAATCGTGGGATGTGCAAAACATCAAGGAGTGTTTTAATCCTTTCATCCATGAGTTCCAACTTAAATTTTTCTTGTCCTATGATTCTATTTTTTGAGTCATCTCTTAGGAAAACATCACCACCATCATACATTTCCTATTCACAAAACCACTTCCTATGAGGGCTTATATGAAAAAATGCAACTAATTCGTCCAATCACACCTCATGATCTGTATGTGTTCTTGAGAAAGCCAATAACACACCCCCTCCATCTAAGGAGGTTTTCTCTTTTGTAGAAGGAGCACTAATGGATCCCTTCCCTTTTTCAACACTTTTGGATCTAAATTTTTTCTTGTAATGCCCTTTTCCACATCTCTAGTATAGATTTACTAACTTTCCTAGAGATTTCGATCTCTCTCTTAAGGACATATTTTTATTTCTATCCTATGAGCGTATTCTTACATATAAGGCATCTTCATTATAACTTTACATATTCATTGCATCAAAACTTAAAGTAATGGTTTTTCTACAAGTTATGAATATCACTAAATGAGATGTTCATGTATTCTGAGAAGTGCTTCATATTGTTATCAATGGATATATTAGCATTTCTACCAAAGTTGCAAAGATTGCTAATGTTAATTTATTATGAAAAGTGCTTCAAATCATTTTTTTTTAATCTATTAGACTAACCTAAGTACCCACGGGGGATTTGAACCGTTGACCTATCGCAAGGAGTGCCTTAACAACACACCCATTCACCGTCAATCCAAAGCCCCGTGGGCCAAAAAAAGTGCTTCAAATCATTATCAATTATGTTTTAATAAATTTCAATGCTAAATTATGATTTCCACATGTCGTTGCTCGAATTTCTTGTGGAGATAAGTTGGACAAGTTGGTTTCTCACACTAATCAGGTTGTATTGGAAATAGAAATCTATACCTTGACACTGAACCAATAAGGGTCCCTATGCTCCTCAAAGTTATATTTTGTGTCAGTTTTGTGGAAAATCCAAAGAGAATAAAAGGTTATAAGAACATTTTATATGCTCTTCAAGTTATATTTTGTGTTAGTTATGGGAAATTACAAAGAGAATAAAAAAGTATATACTCTTCAAGATATATTTTGTGTTAGTTTTGAGGAAAATATAAAGGAAAAAAATACAAATAAATAGTTGGATAAGTAGTCACTCAAATTCTAGGATTATCTATATTTTAGTAAGAACATTTTCTACTGTCCATATGTACCAAAATACCAATAATGAATAGACCAAACAAGGTCGTCATTCAAATCATTGAACACAATGATGAATATTCCTCCATAAAAAATGTTACACTTCTTGCTTGAGCAAGGAGATGGAAAGTAGTGTGTAAGCTGAAAAAGTGATTTTACCCTCCCAAAAAATGTGTCTTCTCTACCAACCACATTGACATAAAAACACAATACACTGGGAATCGTCACAGTTGCCTCCCACTAAGTAATCAACTGAATTCTGTCAACATTACCTGCCAACACTTACATGTGATGTTACCATCAACACTTAGCAACACCTGACAATATTGTTGTGAAAACATTATACTAGAAAATAAATAATTTTTTTTTAAATGATGTAGGCTTTCATAAATTTAGTGTAGTTTCATAAAGTTTTAGTTTTTGCAAGCGCTTAATAATGAGCTTGGCCAAATTGTTGATTTTTCGTTATTCACAGTGGTTTCCCACTAAGTAGTCAACAAATTTTATCTACTAACATTTACATGTGACATTACTAACACCACCTCGCAATGCCTGAAATTATAGTTATCAAAACATTGTACTGGGAAATAAATAAAATTTTCTTTCAAAAGATGTAGTTTTTCCTAAGGTAAGTGTGGTTTTGAAAAATTATAATTTTTTGAAAGATCTTAATAATGAGGACGAGATTTTATTCATTGATTCTTTTGAGGTTCCTCTAAGTACTTATTACATTATTCTTTAGTCTCCAAGTTGCATAAGCCTTGATAATTTCAATACAACAATACTAATTTCAAAAATTTGATAGAGGACTAGTTGTTTCTCACTAAGATGCATTTGAGGTTATGTCAAGTACCCATTACACTCTTCTTGAGTCTTCAAATTGCATTTGTTAAGTTTAAAAGGTCCTCATAATTTCAATACCTCAATGTTGATATTCCCATAAATTTGTGAGGTTTTTAGTTGGTTGTGTCTCTGTGCTTTCCAAAATTGTACCTTATAATTAAATCTTTCCACAATCATCACTTAATCATGTAGGAAAAGATGTTAAAATTATATTGGCATAAATAAAACACACTTAGGTTTTGACTATCAATTTTTTGTATACCAAAATCCTCAAATATATAATTTTCTTGAATCTCCTTCAATGTAGATGTTTAAAATTCATTATGGAAGTACTTTCCTAGTGTTTTACGTTTTTTAATTTATTGAATCTCCTAGATGTGATTGGTTTCCATAAATATCATGAGATCCCAAAGATTTCAAATTTTCTATTCATATTATTTTCCTAAGAAGTTAGTCATTGTATTTATATGATAGCTTGCTTCAAGTGCTTCATATCTCCGACATGGTTATTTATAGTGAGTTTTGACTCTTGAGAAGCAGTCAGAAGCAACCCAAAAGTGTGCTACCTACACCATTTAGTGGTTTAAAAGGTTTGTAGTTACCGTGTCTAAACTTTAGGTAAATATGCATGTTGACCTAAAAAATTTGTTCAGTTTCTCTAATTATGTGTACTATACATCTTCCATCCGTTTTTGTTTCAATTAATGAAGTGTGGGGTGGGTCCTTCCTATGTGAATGTTTTCTTCTTCTTGGCTCTTTAGCTATAGTTACTTTGTCTATATCACTATGTTCATTGGCTTTCGAAAAGTTGTTTGATTTCTCAATTTTGTGTTATATACATCTTCCCATCAATTTTATGAATTGTTGAAGGGAAGTGTGGGTACTTCCTCTTTCAATGTTTGCTTGTTGTTTCTTCTTTGATTGCAAGAGGTGTGCATGGTTAGTTTTTTCCTTTCTTAAGTAGTATAGTTGTGCATAGGTTGAAGCTAAAAGGGTTGTACCAAGGGATGAATAACAAAATGTTCATAGGAATTAGTAATATGGCAGTACCTAGGACTAAGAAGATTTTTGTTGGTGGGTTAACACCCCCTGTTACTAAGGATGACTTCAGAAAGTATTTTGAGCAGTTTGGTAATACAACAGATGTAGTTGTAAGCTATGATCACACTACACAAACACATCATGGTTTTCGGTTTATTACTTATGATTCAGAGGATTCAGTGACAAATTTATTCAACAAATATTCCACTAGCTCAAGGAAAAGACTATGGAGGTGAAGTTGGTCATTCCCAAGGACATGTCTCTAGGAAATACAAGAGGTTCTACAGGACATGGAGCTAGTTTTTGTGCACAATATATGCAAAGCTATGGACCAACTCTTATTGGAGTTTATGGAGCACGCTTTCCTATTGCAGGTACTGGATATGATCCATATGTTGTAGCCCCCAGCTATGGACCTTCTAGGTATGGAAATACACCAGGGTATTGGACAAGTATGAATTGTGGATATGGTGCAATGCCTAAAAAACATTGCTTCAGTAAGGTTTAGTCTGAACCATTAAAATCCTATCAAAGTTGGCATTAGTAAATTGGAATTGATTTTTCTGATCCAACTCACTAAGATCTGGATATACCCTTCTAACAAAGAATTAAACAATCCTGACATGGGTAAGTCTCGAATAATCTTTCTCATTTGTTTGTGATTAATTTGAGGGTAAACCACAATATTTTCATTTTTGGATACTTTGTTTTGGAAAAGTTTGGGTCACAGGCGCTTAACAAAGACAGGGCATGCAGAACAGAGGAAGATGGAGAACCATGGTTAAAGAAGGAAATAACAGGGGATACTGGAAGAGTTATGGAGGCAAATACCTCAGCGTGATGTGCGAAGCTAAAAGAACAAGAATGACAGTGCTTGGTCTACTGGATGCTTACTGTGTGTTGAGCTCTGTCTGTTGGGAAATCTCGGGTTCCTCGCTGGGTTCGATTCGCAGGTGCAACATCGGTGGATGATAGGTACCATGGAATTTGACTTATTATGCACCAATGATCCTAGCATGAGGAATAAGGGCCTATATCATCCCTTTCTTGTTGTAATAGCCTCGGGTCAAAATTTCATGTGACAAAGAATAATAAAGGAGTAATAAGACTAAGGTCATGGGACATGTATTCCAAGCTGAATGTTGGGTAGAAATCTATAGTGGGCATCACTTGTTTATTATTATGGATAAGAAAATTGGTAAAGGCATTGGAAAAGGAAAAGAGGAATTAAGTGGAATTTATTTATGAAAATAAATGGAAATAGGAGAAATGGGAGATGAAGAGTCACATATTTTCATGAGAAGGAAAATTAAAGAAAATGAAGAAAAAGAGAGACATCAACGATAAAGAGGATTTTGAGAATCAATTCACAACTTTTGTTGGTTTGGCTTTTGTCAGTTTAGTTTTGGATCTATCTTCTATTCTCTCATACTCTTGCAGGTGTTTTGTTTTGATGAGTGATCACAGTGGGATGAGATACTTGTTTCACCAACCTAATCTGAATGTCAGGAAAGCTAAATGGTTGGCCAATCTCAAAGATTCTAACTTTGAGAACATGTGCATTGAGGGTAAAGAGAATAGGGTTGCATATGCTCTTACCAAAAGAGTGTAGGTAAGTCACATTGCAACTATTAGCTCATATGAGATAGATTTGCAGGAGAGGATATTGCAGGTAGCGAAGCAGGATAACAAGTACCATGGACTTGGACTTTTTATGCCTACGCAGTTTTTTGGTCCAACAAATAAAAAATGAGAAGAAATTAAAAATAAATTAAAAAACTGAGTGCAAGCAATTTTGGTCCACATTTTTTTACAATGGAAAACCCCATCACAATCTATCCGTAAATATTTTAATTTCCTTTATTGTGAGAGAGTGTATTTATATTTAGATTTGATAGAACGAGTATGTTTATAAATAATTCGAAGGGAAATTGAATGGGTAGAGATTCATTTAATCCATTGTTATCTTAACTTTTAATTGTAATTGTTCAATTTTAAATTCATAAGAAAATTAACTTTTAAATTTTGCCTATTTAAATTTTTTAGAGCAGTAAATTTTAGTAAATATGTTTATTTCGTTGAATATAAAGAATGTGCAAAGTTGCTTGTTCTTTAAAATTAAATTTGAAACTTCAACCATTTAAGTTTATATTTATGTTAAATTAACTTTACATAAATTTTAAGATTAGCAAATATTGGTAAAAAATATTCTTTACTTAAGTGAATATGCTAAACTTGAAAATATTTATATGAATATAATTAAATACATCCATAACATATGAAAATATTTATATGTATATAATTGCTTACATTCATAACTTTTTCATGGATGAAAAAGTAGAAAATTCCCTTAATACATAGTCTTGTTTAATGTTTAACATAATTTTTTTTAGGTTTGATGCCAAGAAACATTCATCATTAGAAATTTAGTATAATGTCCAAAAATATTAAAGGTAAATTCCTTGATTTTATTGACCATCACCCAATTGTTCAAATGCAACTCACATCCATAAAAACCCTTGCCAAGAGTTTCTTTCACAAATTGATGTAGATGGACGTTTACCAATGATTTAATTTATATAACTACTTTAGTAATTAATTAATGTAATATATTGAATTGATGATGTTAATTATCATCAAGTTTTTGAGATTATAATTAGTTTATAGAAACTTAAAAGAGGTAAAAAATACATAAATTATTTTAAAATCTTATTTCTAGGCCAAAAAAGAGTCTTTCAAGATTACCATATTATATTGTAACAAATATTTTTAAACTGACTATTAATTTGGGTTCAGGGTAGGTGTTTTAATTCAAATGTAATGATATTTTTAGCCAAGACCTAGCCTCTTGTGTCATCCTAGCATGAGCGGTTAGTGATTATGGTTAGACTTGGAAGCAATTTTGGGGAACCTCTTGTCATTCATGTTGTTTATTTTTTCTTGCACATTTAAGACCTAACTGTAGGTTTTAATCCCGTACAAAACTTACCTGCATACGAATTCTAAAACATAGAAAATAAACAATGCGAGAGCATAACACATAAAACACATATATACAAAGATTTTCCCACTGGATCCCAAAACCGGGACTACCAGCTTGATTTTTCATTATATTCCTTTCAATGTTACAATACATATTTATACATGTTGAAGCATCCAATACCATGGACCAAAAACCATCATGTCCAAAACCATGGATCGAAAGCCATAGGTAGGTTTGCCCAACCTAATATAGGGTCCAAAAGAAATTTTCCTGGGGCGCTGCCCCGAACCCTGTAGAGGGGGGCTACCCGCCCCCCTCAAACCCCCTTATGACCCTCCCGCTGCATAATCGACGCAACAAAGGGGGGGCTCTGGCCCCCCCTAACCCCCTGGTTCACTACGTAGGTTAGTCGTGGAAAGAATATAACACAACCCAACAATCTCCCACTTGTTGTTTTCTTTCCATAGGGGGCCATAGGAGAGCTTTGTCATATTTTCAGCCCTGAAATGCCCGTTGTTTCTCTACACCAGGAGAATTTCTCAGAGCTCACAGATTTTGTCAATGAATCTGCAGTATTCTTCAAAGAGTCCACATTTACCAGCAACACCTTTTTGTCTACTATCATATCCCTCACAAAGTGATACTGAACATCAATGTGCTTTGTCTTTGAATGATAAGCAGGGTTCTTTGCCAAGAAAATTGCACTTTGGCTATAACAGTATATCCTTATAGCTCCCTATACTAACCCCATACCTGAACACAATCTCTACAACCAAACTGCTTCCTTGCTTGCATGAGTGGCTGCCATGTACTCTGCCTCTATAGTTGATAGTGCCACTACAGATTGTTTTTTACTCATCCAACTGGCTGCACCTCCAAATAGGTTAAACACATACCCACTTGTAGATCTTCTCTAATCCAAATCTCCAGCCCAGTCTACATCAAAAAAGCCACGAATATCCAACGCTCTGTCCAATCCTGGTCTTCCTTGGTAGCACAAACCATAATCACTAGTGCCATGCAAATACTTGAAAACCCACTTCACTGTTGTCTAGTGCTCCTTCCTTGGTTTTGACATAAACCTGCTCAATACTCCCACTGCATGTGTAATGTCTGGTCTAGTATAGACCATTGCATACATCAGGCTACCAACTGCACTTGCATATGGAACACGTGTTGGACACCTAATCCTCAATGGGTTAGTGTGGAAGTCGAATAGACAAAATCAGTCCAAGATACCTTGGGATCTGAAACCCAAGAGTCACATATTGTACTATAAATTTATATCTGATGTTAATAAAAATGTACTCCCCATGATTTATCTTTCATATCTCTTGTGCTGTCCAAGTGTGTTTAACATGGTATCGAAGCCAGTAACTTCATAATCTGCTCAATCCTTTGTGAGCCACTTGTTTTTGTGTGGCCTGTGTAAACCTACGCATCGATTATACGCTGGTTGTATATGTAAGATGGTGATGGCACATATATTTTGAAGACCGATTATATGCTGGTATATATGTTCGTTGGACTGATAACCTATGGTGCAGTGACAACATCGCTAAAGCCTGACATGGAATCAAAGTAAAGCAGAGATCATTGAATCTACGTTGCATGCTGAATGGTTGATACGCCACCATCGATGAAGGTCCGAAGTTTTCCAGCTCCTGGTATGCGGTATTGAATCATATTAATGATGCGTTTCCAGTGGAATGTGTTTGAATAATAACATTTGAATGGTTGATGCTTGATATTGCCTTGGTTTAAATCATATGAATGGTGTGTTGAATTGGTTTATGGTGAGTTGTTATTACTCCTGCGTTGAAACACGTTTATACATATGCCTGTGTTGTTGAAGCAACTCAACCGTCCCGTGGGTTTATACATATGCCCGTCCAAAATCTGTATATGCGTTGAAGCATGTTGAAGTATATATGTGATGCACATTGGTATTCTTTTGATTTGGCTGAGAAGAGTTTTGGTGAATACAAAACTGGTATATGCGTTGAACTGACATATGCGTTGATCTGTAAAATCTCGCTACTCGACAAACAATAGAATATGTGCTCGTTTGTCTAAGGATGTCTGGTTTTATTTTATAAAATATATTTGGCCTCTTAGCTTATTCTGTTACAAGTTGAGAATATATGAATGGTGACTGAAGTTTCGAATGGTGACGAGCACATTCCACACTAAAGAAGCGAAAGTTAAGCCGATACAGAATTATTACGCATAGTATATAGCAGCTCTGCGGTTTCATTTTTTTGAACGGGGTCTTGGTTCGCCAGAATCCACAATAGCCGCATAGTCACAAGTTATGTGGAGTCCAGCAAGTGTTGAAGAAGGTGAATAGTATCAATGCGCAGTTTTTTAAATCATTTGAATGGTATATGGTGCGTTACGGTATTAAATGGTTCATGAGTGTAATGGTGCGTTATGCTGCTAGAGACCATTCAGTGGCTGCTGCAATCAAAACGTTCTATCAGTTCTGGAATCGAAACGTTCTCTCCCATAAATTCCCATCATTTCCAAGAATCAAAACGTACTCTCTCTTCAGTTCTTGTTCTTAACGTTGTTGAATGATGAGCCGTTTTGATGAACGCCCAGAATGGTCTACTCCCGTTGAATGCGTTTGAATGCGTATTATTCGCTGCTGTTGCCTGAAGCCTGTTCCATGCAGATGGTGTCAGTATACGTTTTATTCTCTGAATAGGCCGCCCTCCAGCCATTATGCTCAGTGAATATCGCTGGTCCGACTTGCCAAATGGTGGTTAATTGCAGTGGATAGCCAGCCATGGATGATGGCCTTTTTGAGTTTGATTTTGAAGAATTGATTGTTGAAGGTTCTGATATGTCATTGCTGGTTGTGCGTTGGAAGCATTGATTAATGTTTTCGCATTAAAGAACCTACCTGTTTTATAGTAAGTAGGTCGTTGACAAACGTCGCTGATGAGCCAGACGATGTAGAGGAGACGAGAGGAGATGAGTGCATGAATGCGGAAGGAGATTTTTGCTCGGTTGTTCAGTGGAGTAACACAGGGAAGAGATGCGTTTAAATGCTGGAGGAATTAGTAGCAGGTGAAGTTTTTAAGCACTGGACCTTCTTCTGCACTTGTTGAAGACTTTATCGAGCCAAATCTTGGAACTTTTGGCCTATTATTTGAAAATCTTCGGCGAGGTGTAAAAGCTGCTTTATGAAGCCATTCTGGATGAATTTTATAAGGAATTTTAACTTTCCACCAAAGTCCGGGCTGATTTGGCTTCCTTTGCTGGAGAAGCTAGTTTGAAGGCCATATCGACACGGAAGATGAATTTTTTTGTAATTTCTTTGGGCGTGAAGAGGCCGATTCATTGGAGTTTCCACTGATCTGTATTACAGAGACTGTCTACAGTTTTGTTGGCTAGCGTTACGATGGTTAGCAGCTAACATTTTTATCTTGACGATATTTAGCAGCTGACGGTTTTGCAGCAGTCGAGGGATTTCTTCAAAATATTAGAGGATTTGAGTAACTGTCTGCTAAATATCGAAGGATTTGGTAACATTTTTAAAAATTTCTGAGAAGCATCAAGAAATACCTGGCCTGCTTGCCGTTTTCTTTAAGCTGAAGGATATTTCTTGTGTAGCATCAATAATTTTCCGAGTTGAAGATTTTCGCTAGGTTCTGCTTCGAGAATTGCAAGTTTCCTCCTTCAGCGCCTTGCCCTGATAAATCAGCAGCCGCTGTTCACTCGAAAACCTTCATCCTGATGCCCGAATTCGGTCTCTACCGGCCTCCGAAGTGCTAAACCGTCCGCACAGCAGGCAGTTTGACTTCTTGTTTAGTGCTCCAAGGAACGACACTCAAATATTTCATACATTCCTCCATGCATTGTTGAAACAAGAGTTCTGAAGCAACTGGTAGAATAGCAAGGGCTTCATCCACATTTGAGAAAAGCAAGGGTTTTCCTGCATGAGAAGAATACATGAGCTGAATACATTTAATATAAATCTCACCACTGTAACGGCTTGGTACAGTGATTTCAAAAGGCTTCGTCTTCTCCAAGGACCAGCGCTCAGACAACAAGGTGTTGTAGAATTCAGATTTTCTGAGCACAATGGAATGAAGATGAAGAAGCTTTCTTTGGTACTCAGTTCCATCTGTGTAGATTAACTGTAATTGAATGTCAGCAGTGCTGTGATCTCCAAATTGAAATTGATCAGCCATTGCTACCCTTTCTCACTTTTATTGTCTTTTACAGTCTTTACTTGCTTTGCACGCCTGCGAAACCAACGGACATTGTCCCTGAGTTCATTCCTCTGAGGCAATCCACTTGTATTCTTAACACACATAGAAGTGGCAGCTCCATCACTTGGAATAGTAATTGAATGTCTATGATCAATATTCTTCTGCTTTTGAATATGTGATTTTGTGTCTCCCATTGCCTTTTTTTTATCTCTTGGGGTTCCTTGTTTACCACTGATTGCACCTTTCCTTATAGCATTGCTGCTTGCCATTACTAGAAGGTGCCACTTTGCATTATTTTTCAAAATAACCAGCATCTCCATCTGTGTCATGTCCATTGGTATTTCGAAGATTTCCATCCTCATCCATTCCATCAAAGAACTGAGACATTTCTATTAATGTGGTCTGAGCCGTTAAAAGGGCACCCTCATCAATTGGAGGATTAATTGGAATGACAGAGTTCAATGTTCATAAGAATTGGGGGCTATTTATATTCTTTAAAGTTGCGGTTATTTGGCATTGTATGAGATATTTGTGCAACATTGTCATTAAATGGAGCAAATTGATGATGCATTACAGTTACTAAATAGTCTAATCTTTTCCACTGTTGATGGGACAGTCAGAATCAGTAAGGATTTTCTCTCAGAAATTCAGACATGTCTACAAAATGCACAGGAAAATATTGAGTTTTTGCAGCTGGAAACAAAGCTACAGCAGGAAGAATTACAGCAGTGGAGTCATCATTCTGAACCTGTTTCTGTTTATAGGATTGAAACAGACTCCCATAAATAGCAAGTCAATAATGTTACTGTTCATTCAAATAAAGCAGCAGTTGTACATGCAGATGCAGAAACTCAATCTGCACTTCCCAAACCCATCATCAGGCCTTGGGAACAGCTTGTCCACAACAAGCACAGAACTGGTCTTGGATATGACAAGGACTTGTCCTTTCATATTCCAGACTACGCCAAGCCCATTCAGTTTCAGAGTGCTGGATTCATTCATGACAGTTCACCTACTCCTCATGACAATTTACCTCCAGTTGTTCCAGATTCTGCCCCTCTTCCACAGCAACAACAACAGATCGTGAAATTCCAACACTGTGACCGAGTTGGCCATCTGAAAGCTCACTGTTTTGATCTTCATCCATGTAAGCGCTGTCATAAAACCAACCATTCTTCACACAGATGCTTCAGAAACAAACGTCCTGCAAGAACAAAGATTCATCTTGGATGGATCGCTTCTTGGCAATGGGCATCAACAGCCAAGAAGATATTCCAAACACATGTCAGAACTTGTTCCAGAATATTGAACAGTCTTGCAGTTGAGTTTTCTCCATCATCTCACCTTGTATCTAACAGGGGGGGAAATTATGGTCATCTACAAGCTTCAAAGTCACATCAAGCGAGCCTGAGCCACAACTTGCCACACCAGTTTCAGAGTTGTAGCCAGCGACAAAGATGCCCCTGAACATGCCTTCAGTTGGCAATCTGGGACACTTCCTCTAGCAGAAGACTTCAGCTTCTTGCCAGTTTCGGAAGCATTCCAGGAACAAAATTGAGAACACTTCCTCTAGCAGAAGACTCCAGCTTCTTGCCAGTTTTGGAAGAGTTCTAGGAATTGCATTAAGCATTCCAGAGTTGTTGGTTATCCTTAAACCATCACAGGTTGAGACTTCCCTTTTCAGGTTGAAGTTTTACCTTTTATGCGGGTGAGACCTCCCTTTTATGGTTGAAGGTTTCCCTCTTTAAAACAATAGGATCACTTCCTCTATCAGAAAACTTTAGTTTCTTGCCAGTTTTGGAAGAGTTACGGGAACTGCACTAAGCGTTCCAGTGTTGGTGGTCATCCTTAAACCACCGCCCTTTATACCAACATTTCATAGAGCACATTCAGCCTAGTGCTGCCATGCATTTTTTGCACATGTTGTATTACAACTCTCTTCTTGGACTCATACATAACCCTTCGGATTAAGGGGGGGAATGTTGGACACCTAATCCTCAATGGGTTAGTGTGAAAGTCGAATGGACAAAATCAGTCCAAGAGACCTTGGGATCTGAAACCCAAGAGTCACATATTGTACTATAAATGTATATCTGATGTTAATAAAAATGTACTCCCCATGATTTATCTTTCATATCTCTTGTGCTGTCCATGTTTGTTTAACAACACGGAACATATCCTCTTCCTCTTCTTGTGTCTTGGGACACTGTTCAGTAGATAACTTTACACCTATAGGAATAGGAACCTTCATTGGTTGACTATCCTGCATATTAAACTTTTGCAGTATTGTCTCGACATACTTCCTCTGGTTTAACTAGAGCTTCCTCTTTGCCCGATCTCTTTTAATTTCCATGCCCAAAATATAGTTTAAAGCACCAAGATCTTTCATGTCGAATTTGGAGGACAATTCGGTCTTCAAATCCTGGATAATTTCTCTGTCATTTCCAACCAGCAATATATCATCCACATACAAGACCAGATAAATAACACGGTCACCAATTAATTTAAAATACACACAGTGATCTACTTTGCGTCTGGTGAAGCCAACCATGGCTTTGGACTCACTAGGGAGAGGGTAGCTTTTATGAGGAGGATGAAATAGGGTGCATTGCTTTGAATAACAATATTATAAATTATAAAATTAGTTTTCTTTTCTTTTGCTTATCCTTCACCAAAAAAATTTAGAGATATTTCATCACCAAGATTCACATCGTATAAGATAAAAGAGTGATAAAAATATCAAATATGAATATTTTTCTATCACATGTCTAAAGGTTCGCTAACTCATAATTTTTTCAAGCTCATAATAACTTGTTCACCCTCTATCTATTTCAATATTATAATTCCAATTGAGCTTAGGAGGAATATGGATTCCAAAATAATTAAATGAACGATATTTATTGATTATCAATTTCATATGTAAATAATTAATATAAATATAAACATTTATTATAAAGAAACACAAACATTTTTAATGTCTTGTGGAGAAGAAAAAGGAAAAATAAAAATAAAAAAACATATTTCTTATATAAATTGTGGAGAAGATCTTTGTAAAAATATGTATATCTCTAGAAGTTTGAGTTTCTTAAGGATACATGCATAGTTTTATTACAAGTCTCGTTGTTTAGGAGGTTCTTAAATGGAAATTGAAAAAAGAAATTATTATTATAGCAAATTACTATATTAATGTAACAATTGTTTTTAGACAAATGATATTTTTTTATTAAATTCATTTATATATGTTTAAAGTAGATAAAGTTTAAAAAAATATAATGATGTTTTTACTTCATCAAATTCAAGGTTTAAAATCAGAGTTGTCATTCTATTCTAGCCATTCATTCAATTGATTACTTTGATTGAGTTAATAAACATCTATATTTTTTATACTCTTACTTGTGCAATCAATCTTAAGAGGATCTTCAAAATAAATAGTTCTACAATATTATTTGTACCATCTCCTAAACCAATATTAAATAGGATTTTATGTGTACCATTAAGGAAAATAGCACCACCAACTCCTCCTTTTGGGGAGATTACCTTGACTTCCATTGTCAAAGTACCCCCAAGCCCCTATTTTGTTAATTTTAGCATGGGACAAGTATCTCATTACAAGGGTTTGCATCCCGGATTTTAAATATGAAAAAATAGATTTAACGTGAGAAGCACGTTGGATGAGAAGGATATCCATGTTCTCAAATATCCTTGCATTTCTAGCTAACCAAATGTCCTATGAAGTTAATGAAGGTAGGCATTTCAACACTTTGCTCTAGATTTTGCACCAATGTGTAAGAAATTCTTCAACATATTACCCTTCGCATTAGTTTTTTATCCTTATATAGAGAATATATTATAAAAAATAAACATGGAAATTGTTTCTTCATAATATATTAATTGATTTTCCAAAGGACAATTTTTCATTCGTGATTTTTTTCCTTCTAATCTCATGACATCCTCAAGTAGATGAATTAAAACATCTATGCCACATTTATTTTTTCTTGATCCTCCTACAATCTTCTTTCTTTTCCCTCCACGCCCAAACTATCATATCAATTGGAAGAGATTAAAGTTCTTTTTTCATGGGGATTTGGTACCCGATATTGGTCTAATACTTTTGTTATTCCTTTCCCTAAACTAGGAATCTAGTAGTCAACCTTAACATCAAGAGTCCCACTCAGATGCTAAAAAAACTCAACCTTGGACCTCAAAATGATTTATAGTGTGGCCCTAGGACATATTCCTATGTAGGCCGTATGTTGTGGTTTAACCATGGAATCCACTACAGTAGGTTGGAGATACCTTATAATGGTAATACCATTGTTACTAGAATCATCCTACAAGTTTCCATTTCAGACACTATTTTTACACATGCATCAGTTATCTTGCTTACAGAAAAAATAAATACTATGGCCAATCGTGGGATGTGCAAAACGTCAAGGAGTGTTTTAATCATTTCATCCATGAGTTCCAACTTAACTTTTGCTTGTTCTATGATTATATTTTTTAGGTCATCTCCTAGGAAAACATCACCACCATCATACATTTCCTATTCATGTTGGGATGGGATCCCTGGGGTCAATTTTTGTTAGTTAAGTCAATTTTTGTAATAGTTTTTGTTAGAGAATGTAAAGTTTCCGCAAAATGTGGAAGTGGAGCGTGAAGCTAAGAAAGAGTCAAAGGGGCATTAGTCCCTTGTATGGGTAGGTGATAGGATGGTTTTGAGACCCACCCATGGTCCGCAAGCCATGGTATTGTAATGAAAAGACTATATATAGTTGAGGCACAGCGAGTCGAGTCTAAAGAGATAATGTTTGGTAGATAACCATTGTAAGGGAAAGGTGATAAGGCAAGAACGGTATGTTTCTTGTACTTAGGCAAAAGGGGAAGGCTCCTATAGCTAAGTGTGCGGAGACCTTCGCAAGTCTGTAGCTGAGTGCGTGAGCCCCTCTAGCTGGGTGCACAGAGAGAAGAAGTTTGTATCTGAACATTTGCATCTTAATAAAGATTGTTTTGAGCTGAATCTGTGCATCTGTGCCTTGTTTATTGTTTCAGCTAAGTTTGTATATCTCTGTGATCTATTATGACTTATGTGAATTAATGCTTGTTTATTACGCGAAAGTAGTGGATATGTATCCTTTATGCATATTAATAACAATTTAATACCTTCATGAAGTGTTGGAAGCTGTTGGAATAGATTTACAATAGTTGATCAAGTAGAAGAGTTAGGTTTGGATGAAGGTAGATCTGAGCCTTAAGATCCTTAGGAAGACCATCACACAGGCCTCTCGATGCAGAAACTTGGTTCTAGCATCCCCCAATACTGGAGAATGCAGCCTGCACTACGCAAGTTATTTCTGAAAAGGCCAATAGTTAGGGTTTTGTTGGTTGGCACGAATAACTCTAAACCCATGTCAGGTCCCATCAAGCCAAAAAATGGTTATGTTGCCGATACCGGGATCTATCTGAGGAATGTGTGATGTTGAATAAGTGGTTCCCTACTAAGAAATAAATTTCAAAGTGGCTCGATTGGAGGGAACGCACGTTTACATCTCAAGAGAAAAGAAATATGCGGTTATCCAAGGAACAATGGTTGAATAGATACATATACTCAGATGAAACCGAATCCTTCTTTGTTTCTTCCCTTGCGAACTGGATGAATGGTTATTTAGATTAGTGGACAGTCAGGGTACATGGAGACTTGACAGCCCTATTGTGTGGACTCCAGAGGTAGTGAGGTGTTTGGAAGCATCAGAAAAAAACATCGCGTGGGCTGTTGATCATTGGATTGATTGTACCATAGGAGGATTTTTCACTGAGCTTGTGATTGATATATCCATCAGTTATAGTGAAGCATAACGCAAACCATTCAAGGGACCGCAAGATAAGTAATTAAAATCTCTAAAAACTTATATTAAGATGTTGTTGTGCGAAAAATGGGTTATGCCATTACCTTGATGTTTTTTACTACGTGAAGTGGGAAACCCTTAAGAAGGAATGGAGAATCAGGCTCTGAATATAGTTCGCTATTGAGATCCTCTTCAAGCGATGACGAAGGAACTATTCTGAGTACACCATGAAGTGCCCTGCAATTGGTAAGTCAGGGTATCTCACAGATACTTCATCCATCCACTCCGCCTCTAGCTCCACCTCCATCGCATACACCTACACCATCACCTCCATGTCCACCTCCACCTCCACCATTCAACAATGCAAACGCAGTGAAGATGACGATTTTTAAGGGGGTAGGGAGCGAAGACCTTGAGCAATTCTCGTTTGTTGCAAATGTTGTGTGGACAGCCCAACAGATCACTGATGATAATTTAAAGAAAGTGCAGTTGGTCACGACACTGCAAGATAGAGCGATGACTTGGTATATCAAGTACTGTCAAGATCACCCTGTCGCGAAATCGACAGATACTCAACGAGCATTTAACAATGAGTTTAAGAATCCTAAGTCTCAGGCGTAGTCTGTTACAAATTTTAAGGAGATACAACAAGTGATAAATGAATCCTCGTGGGATTTCAATCAGAGGCTAAAATGCCTGATCTGACAGGCTAATATGAACATCACAAACGAACAACACAAAGATTGGTACATTGCTTCGTTTTTTCCTTACCTAAGATTACCATTATTGCAGTAGAAGATATCAATGCAAGCAGAAGCTGTGGAGATTGAAATGAGGTTGGAAGACTCTCTAATACAAGATACAAACATTGGAGTACAACAGATTCACTCACAGCTGGCAAGTCTGCACCTGGAGTTGCAGAGCCTCAAGAAGGGAAAGGAAGCACAACCTGAAGTTCACGTAGAAGTTTGGTGCTTGAAATGCAAGGGTCACGGCCACAACAAGGACCATTGTCCAGTTTATCAGAATTATCTTATTGGGGGAGGCCTTTCCCACTGAAGCCAAAAAATACCACTGGGTCGAGCGCAAGAGCAATGCCATGGTGAGCTATCTATCAGGTTAAAGGACAACATGCGACAGAAAATTTTCATCTACTACAAAAGTTTGTACAGACCCCTCAATAGTTGTTTTGCAATTTCTACAAGTTTGTTGGTCATGATGAGTGCCATTGTTGAAGTTATGAATTAATGATGGATAAAACCCCGACCTATTGAATGCAGGCAGAAAATTGGCCTCAGGATCAAGACGTGAGTGCAGCGTGCATAGGATTCCAAGGCCGTGGACAAGGAAGAGGAGGAGGGGTTGGTAGAGGTTGTGGAAAAGTTATTTATTATAATTGTGGTGAAGCTGGAAATTTTGCGCACGACTGTCCAGACCCAAGGCATCCATCTTATCAATATTGCAGACAGTTCAACCATGTGATAGAATATTGCATGATACTTATATAAAATATGCAAGAAAAGAAGACACATACACAAGAACCTACGCAGAATATCCAGATGATGAGTACGAAGCCTCACGAAGAAGATCACAATATTAATATCGTAACGTGCAGTGGTATAGCCACAGGTGAAGATAAGGGGAAGTAGCCAGAAACTGAGGGATGGGTGCACAAGGCTGCTGAAAAGGAAGTTGCATTTGACCTTAATCGGGCTAAAGAAACTTTCATGGAGGTTAAGAATAACTTTGCTGAGGCTTCTACATCGAGGAGTCAGGAAAAACCAATTGGAAATAGTGAAGTGAAAGATGTGAATCCTTTGTTGTTAGCCACTTTTCTCAAAACTTGTATGAAGTTGTTGAGGGATTTAGAAGGCAGTAGAAGGGCTCCAGGAGCTGATCGAAAATTATGCGGGAAAAATTAAGATTCCTACAGAACAACGCACACTGAAGAAACTAGGAAAACGCAAGAAGAAGACTAGGCATGAGATGAGGTTAACCGCACAAATCAGAGAGTATGAAATGGATCAAGTCATCCTAGATTTGGGTTCTGATGCAAATGTACTACCTAAGAAAACATGGGAGAGGATGGGGAGACCTGTGTTACAATGGTCTCCTATATAGCTACGCATGGCCAATCAACATAAGATCATTCCTATGGGGCACCAATATGGGGTAACAATGGACATTGAAGGAGCGATTGCGTTGGATGATTTTGGAGTAATTGAAATAGTGGATGACAACAATCCTTACCCTGCGCTACTAGGAATTGGTTCAGCCTTCGACATGGACATGGTGATTAATTTAAAGAAGTGAATGATGACATTTGATAAGAAGGCGCTCAAGGTTATTATGCCACTAGACCCTACTGAAGGAGTGCGCTATACTGAACCAGTCCGCGACTATGAGGAGGACAATTATTTGGATCAAATTACAAGATTACTGCGCGCGATGAAGTTTGGATCAATCCCACTGCATATGGATGGATCATGTTGGATAGAGACAGATCCTATACCTCAGACTCAAATGAAGATATCAAACACTGGCATAATAGGTTGCATGAGGTCTCTACGCTACATTGCAATATGATGACCAAATCCCTACGGTGTGTATCCATGTAGGTAAGAAAAATTTTGCATTATGATGGCTTAAATGATGTTAATATTTTTTTAGATGAGTTTGATAGGGAGGTGCCCAAGGAACATCGTTTCCAGGCACTTGAATTAGCACTGCGTGCTATGCCTCCCCATTGGTGGGGTACGCATAAGGAAATCTTCGCTGACTAGAAGGAATACAAATGAATGATGAATCTTAGGTTTGGATACGCTAATACCTAGATGACTGAAAAATATAGTGGAAAGGGTGATCCCCGCGAACACTTCGTGCAGTGGACTAAAGCATGGGGAGAAGAGCCACAGTAGGAATGGGTGCACATCTTCTGTCACACTTTAGATACTATTCCCATGAATTTTTATTTGGAAATGGAGCTACGCCATGGGAAATCTGAATGGGATATCTTGAGGGAAAGCTTCTTATTAAGTTTTAGTTTTGAGGATGGGATTGAGTGCATCGATGAAGCACTCCAAGAGATTAAAGATGCTATCTTTCGAACACCTGAAGAGTCGGTAGAATGGGTTCACCCGGACTCGAGTACATAGCTGCACCACGGGCTGGAATGCTACAATGTGACCGTTGAAGAAGAGGAAGATGATCCAAGAAAAATAAACATTCCATAAACTTAGGGATAGCGCAAGGTTGAAGGACCTAAAGTAGAGAACCGACCTAAAGAGTCGGTAGAATGGGTTCACTCGGACTCGAGTACACAACTGCGCCACGGGTTGGAATGCTACAATGTGACTGCTGAAGAAGAGGAAGATGATCCAAGAAAAATAAACATTCCATAAACTTAGGGATAGTGCGAGGTTGAAGGACCTAAAGTAGAGAACCATGATATATCAGAACCTTTAAAGACTAGGCAAGTAAATATTGGATCTGATGCAGAGCCTAAGTTCACGAAGATAGGATAATATTGGTACGCAGATACAATTGATAAGGTGGTCGATCTGCTACACTAATACCACAATCTATTCCCAACAAAGTTCTCGAATCTGAAGTGTATTATAAGAGATATGAGAGTTATGAAAATTACTTTGAAACCTGATGTGAAGCCCATAAAGCAGAGATCTTATCGACTCAATCTGAAGTATAAGGAAAAGGTGTGCAAAGAGCTCGATATGATGCTGGAGGCCGGAATCATTGAACCAGTTGAAGAATTTGATTGGGCAAGCCCAATGGTTGTCCATGAAAAGAAACAGCAAGGCAAAATTAGGATATGCGTAGATCTCATGAAGCTTAATGATGCATGCGTTCATGATCCATTTCCAACACCATTTACACATGAATTTTTAGAGAATGTTGGAGGACAGGAGGCTTATTCGTTCACTGATGGGTTCTCAGGGTACCATCAGATTAAGATTGTGTCAGAGGATCACAACAAGACAACATTCGCAACAGAGTGGGGTTGCATTCAGTATAGAGTAATTCCATTTGGGCTGAAGAATGCACCCGCTATCTTCTTCGAGGTCATAATAACGACATTTAAGGAGTTTATTCATAAATTCTTGGAGGTATATTTTGATGGTTGGATTGTGTTCGGATTGGTGAAGCTCCATGTTGCAAGTTTGTGCCTCATGTTGGATACATGTCGCAGATACGAGATCACGTTGAATTTGAAGAAGTATTTATTTTGTGTGCCTTTTGGAATTTTGCTAGGCCATGTAGTATGTAAGCAGGGATTGATGGTAGACCCTATGAAGATCGCAGTGATTGTGAATTTAGATGCTCCCAAGAATGTTAAGTAGCTGTGCACAATGTTAGGCCACATAGGGTACTATAGGAAGTTTATCAAGTCTTATGCCTAGATAACCACAACGATGGAGAAACTATTAAATAAGGATGTGACATTTTGTTGGGATGAAGAGTGTCAACAGAATCTTGATGTGTTAAAGGAAAATATGGTGACTGCACCCATCTTAGTATTTCTAGATTGAAAGAAAGAGTTCCATGTGCATGTCGATGCCTCATGTATTGTGTTGGGTGTGGTATTAACCCAGCCTGGTGAAGGTGATATTGATCATCCAATAGTCTTTGCAAGTAGGAAACTGTCAAAAGCCAAAAAGAACTATTCCATTACAGAGCGCGAAGGGCTGGCAATGGTCTATGCACTACAAAAGTTTCAACATTATTTGTTGGGCACACATTTCAAAATGTACACAGATCACTCTGCTCTCAAGTCCCTGGTCAACAAGATTGTGTTGGGGGCGAAGACTTGTAGGTGGTTGTTATTGTTCCAAGAGTATGACTTTGAAGTAATAATGAAGCTTGGATGGTTAAACGCAAGACCGGATCACCTAAGCCGAATCGAGATAGGTGAAGAACCAACCAATTTGGAAGAAGGATTTCTGGATGTGTAACTCTTTGCTATAAGGGGCTCATATGATCACTTTTCTGATATAATTCATATTCTAACTACTGGAACAACTCTAGAAGTGTATTATACTCAACAGAAGAAGAAACTGGTGGTCTGCAATGCTGACTTTTCTGTGATAGCAGGACACTTGTATAAGATGGGTACTGACGAAATAATGCGCAGATACATTCCGGAGTTTGAGCGCTCTAGTATCCTCACTGAAGCACATGGAGGAGTGGCAGGAGGACATTATGAAGGTAAAGCGACCATGTAAAAGGTTTTGCGCATAGGGTTATGGTGGCCAACAATACATAAGGATTTTAAGGCATACTGTAAGCCATGTGATGCTTGTTAGGGGATGGGAAAGCCATTGGATAAAATGAAAAATGAGTTTGGATTGGTCAAGAAGTCACGTGGATACTCTATCTGCTCTTTTATAGACCAAGAGGTGCATTTTTCCGCTCATATTTTGGCTGGGAATCATGCGAAAATGTCGCACGAACGAGGTTCCGGCACCCGTAATTTCATTGGTTGCACAGTGCACAAAGTGGGTGTAGTACAACTAGGCACAATACCTCTGCAAGGAGTTCTTAGAAAATTTCTGCGAAGCGCAGGATGATGGCAAGGAATTTCACTATGCTTGGCTTGTGCTATTGATTGTACTCGTTGCATGGCGACTTCTGAAGGATAGTCAGTTCCCTTCGTAGGATGAAGATTTACTAGAGGTAGCGAAGTTTTCTTTGTTGTGGGCAACGAAGGACCTAGAGAGGGTCAGGGAAGAAAAAGTCTTCTGGACACTGGTCGAGATGGACCTCCACATGGTGATCAATTAGAGGCCAAGGTTGTCTCCAACCTTGTTTGAGCAGTTGCAGGCCTACATGGAATTTAAGGCTAATTTTCATAATGTATACATCTATGTGAGGCGAGATACTAAGAAGATATGGCACAAGTTTCCATACATAGTTGCAGAGGCTGATGTACATGAGACTGTGGGGACATGGCCAGGGGAGTGGCAACAACTCCTCCATGTAGACGAAAGTTGTGCATAAAAGGAAGGAAGCAGCATAAGTAGCAGTGCGGGAATTGGCTGATCAGAATAAGAAATAAAATTCCGCTAAGGCAGCTTCTGAAAAAGAGCGCTTTGAAAAAGAGGCCACAATAGAAGTCGAGGACTCAGCTTCCTAGCATACTGAAGAGTAGGAACAACACAAGCAGGAAGGAGGCAAGGGTGATGCGTAGAGCAATCCCTTCAAGCTGTCAAAGCACCAAAACGAGACAACTATCGGACCAAGGAAAAAGCACAAATTAGACAAGCAAGCGCGCATTGACCCAAATGGTCCTCACAAAGGGGGATGTTGATGAAATTGGGGATAAGGTCAGAGACACAATGATAGAGTTGTGGACACAGTTCAAGCAATAGTACATGTAGATGATGGGGAGCATCCAAAAGGGTCTGCGAGAGTTTTAGATTCAAACAGGAAAAATTCAAGAGAGCGTGGGACAAGCAAGCAGGATTTAAGCGAGAAATAGAATGGAATCTAAACCTCAAAGTCATTCCCTTTCCATAAGGAACATTATGCATAGATTCAGAGGAAGATAACGTCTAACTTGGAAATATCAAAGGCGTGGGTGTTAATTCAGTTGCGCTACCACTTTAGACTATCCATGCACTTTATCAGGGGGTCTCACATGAGCTTTGGATCAGAGAACATCGCACTATCGATAATTAGCGAAGTCAAAATGAACAATCAGAAGATCTTCGCCGAAAAGGCTCAGAATCTTAAGGAAAAATAAGAGCTAGAAATGTGAAGGCAGAGCCTCGAAGCAGCAATTACACAAGCGTATAATTCAATACTAGAAATACACATTCCAGAGGATGCAATAGCTTCAGAAAAGATTCATAAATTAACTGTTGCAGTGTGACAATCTAAGGATGAGGTAGGCTGAGTTATTTTTCAATTTTAGATGAGGATATCAAAACTACAATTGAAACTAAAGCCGGTTACTCTGCCAGAGGTCAGGGAGCAGCGTGGCGCAGCCATCAGAGAACACATGTCTACTTTAGATAATGCACTATCATGCTGCAATGATCTTTTTGAAAACACAATGGATTTATGGATCACTTTGCAGGAGGACTTAAACCTGTAGCGACTGGGTATAGAGATCTGAGAGGCACAATAGAAAGTTGATGAGATCAGGGCAACTGTGTGCACTTTGGTGCCAGTCCAGCGCTTCTTGCGCTTACAATAAGGGAAACTGCTGCAGGCACAGGTTGAGGAGCTGCAACGAACAAAAAAAAGTGTTGAAGCATCAACTTCAACCATGGATAGAGGAAGCGAGCTAGATTGCTCTGTCTATTCAAGAGAAGATGAAGAATTTCCAGTAGACACAAAGGACCATGTGCCTCACGATGGAGGGGCCAACTACAGAGAAGTTGGTCGAAGAAGTGCAGCATGCTATAGTACAGAGCACAACGGAACTTGAAGTATTAAAGCTGGAGTTCAGTGACCTCCACAATAAAGTGGAGAATCTAACTGAGTGACTCGAGGGTGAGTCACCATATTTGGCTTGGAGGCCTCTTGGAATGGGATCCTTGGGATCATTTTTTGTTAGTTAAGTCAATTTTTGTAATAGTTTTTGTTAAATAATGTAAAGTCTCCGCGAAATGTGGAAGCAAAGTGTGAAGCTAAGGAAGAATCAAATGGGAATTAGTCCCTTGTATGGGTAGGTGATAGGATGGTTTTGAGACCTGCCCATGGTTCGCGGGCCATGGTATTGTAATGAAAAGGCTTTATATAGTTGAGGCATAGCAGGTCTAAAGAGATAATTTTTGGTAGAGAATAATTGTAAGAGAAAGGTGCTGAGGAAGGAAAGGTATGTTTCATGTACTTAAGCGAAAGGGGAAGGCTCCTCCAGCTGAGTGTGAGGAGACCTTCGCAAGTTCACAGCTGAGTGTGCAGGCCCCTGCAACTGGGTGCACATGGATAAGAAGTTTGTATCTGAATGTTTACATCTTAATAAAGATTGTTTTGAGTCAAATATGTGCATCTATGCCTTGTTTATTGTTTTAATTAAGTTTGTATATCTCTGTGATCTGTTATTACTTATGTGAATTAATGCTTTTTTATTATGTGAAAGTAGTGGATCTTTATCTTTTATGCATATTAATAACAATTTAAGACCTTCACTAATTGTTGGAAGTTGTTGGAATAGATTTACAGTAGTTGATCAATGAGAAGAGTTAGGGTTGCATGAAGGTATATCTGAGCCTTAAGATCCTTAGGAAGACCATAACACAAGCCTTTGGATGCAGAAACCTGGTTCTAACAGCCCCCAATACTGCTTTGTGTGAGACTGCAACCTACGCTATGCAGGTTGTTGCCGAAAGGGCCAGTAGTTAGGGTTTGGTTGGTTATCGTGAATAACTTTGAATCTAGGTCAGGTCCCATCAAGCTAACAATTCACAAAACAACTGCCTATGAGGGTTTATATGAATAAACGCAACTAATTCATCCAATCATGCCTCATGATTTGTATGTGTTCTTGAAGAAGCCAAGAACACATCCCCTTTTTCATCTAGGGAGGTTGTTTATTTTGTAGAAGGAGCACCAATGGATCCCTTCCTTTTTGCAACACTTTTGGATCTACAATGTTTCTTGTAATGCCCTTCTTTTCCATATCTCTCTTATACATTTGCGGATTTTCCTAGAGATTTAGATCTCCCTCTTAAGGACATATTTTTATTGCTATCCTAGGAGCGTCTTCTTACAAACAAGGCATCTGCATTCTAACTTTCCATATTTTTCATTTCATCTCTTTCTATAAAAAGTATGTGATTATTTCATCAAAACTTAAAGTAGTCACACTACCTATGATAACAACTAGATTATCCCATGATTCTAATAAATAACACAATAAAATCATACACATACGCATTAGAAATCTTAATATCAACAAATAATAGTTGACTAACGATAGTATTGAAGGCATTCATATGCTTTATTCTCCATCCTTTATCCTCAAGTTAGACAACTTCTTCCACAAGAACACTTTGTTCACCAGGGACTTAAACTATTGCGAAGCCCCTAACTTGTTCCACAATGCCTTTACTATAACTTATCTTAAAACATTCCATAATACCAAATTTGAGAGAAATAATTGTATTACGTTCCCTACCTTTCGATCCAACTTGGTCCAGTCTTCTGTTAACATCTTTTTCGATATGGTGCATGGATCCATAATGATCCATTGATATTTTTCCACCAAAAGATATTCCATTTTGATCTTGCACAACTCGAAACTTTTCCCATTGAATTGATCAATCTCTATCTTTGAATTGGTCACCATTTCCTTTCACCACAATAATTGATACTGTAGATATTCCACTTTAACAAGGTTTTCCACAAGCTCGAGCCAAAATCCTTAGCCATAAAGGTGTCCCCATGAAGCCAAACTACTCTAATACCAATTTTTGGCTTTACCCATGTACAATTAATTTATGCAAGTAAATTCTTAATAAAATTAGAAAAGATGCAATGTTGTGCATGCACACCCACACACACACACACACTTTAGACATAGATATTTTACCCTAGAAACTCAAACTGGGAAAACCAGAAATATTTTTTAGTATATTCTATTTTACAATGTTACAATACAATATGAATATAATGCAATATCCATAAACCCCCATTCCATTATCCTTGGATTATAATACAATTGCAATTCCTTAACTAGATTAAAAAATCATGTGTTGAACTGCCACGTGCCACATAAGTACTAAAAATGAAAACTTCCTGCTTAAAATCACCAAAAGTGAATGAAAAAATAACATTTTTTTTGCAGGAGATACTCAGACAAAGAAAAATAATCTTGTTTCTCTCTCTTGATAATGGTTAAGGACATGAGAGCAACCCATGATACAAAAGGCCTTGTAATGGTACTCATATTCAACTCAAATTCCATCTAACCATGTTCATTCCTTGGCATCTATTTCTAGTTCACAAAACTCAATGGTACATGTGTCCCACTTGAAGGATAAATAACCCCTATAATGTTTCTATGCATTGGTTCAAGGAATTTTTCATGGTTCTTGAGCATGAGAAGCTTTAATGAGATGCTAAGGTAGTCATTTTCATTCTTTGATGATGGAAAAGGACTTGCAACCCATCCATGTCCCATGTGGTGCTATGAGGACACATTCATGGTGCTTAAGCATAAGAATATATGTTTAGGACCTAAGGTCATTGTTTATGTCATACTGCCCATGGTATCCCACCCAAATGCTAAATAATTCTAACCACAACCTAAAGGATAATTCCTACTGTGGGCCTAAGAAAAAATATATTTTATATTAGAAGCCACTAATTTTGAGCCCAAAGCATGACTTAGACAAAGAGACCCAATATTGGTATTCCAAGCCTTTTTAATAAGTCTTGTATTCCATTCTTGGACTAGATATTTTGTACAAAGTTCCTTCCAATGTTTTTCGGGCCAATTTATATGTTTATAACAACAATATGTCCATGTTAAAAGCATGCACATGCTAATAATAATGTGTGATTTCATTGGAATAAAATAAAAGGGCAAAAATTGTAAGCACGTTGTCGCTTAAAAATAAGGTTCATTATACATAAGCAGTGTCATTTACTAGAAGAAATTGCCATTTCAATACTTTTGGTTGTATAGTGTGATTAGGATTGTCAAATTCTTATTTTGATTAAAATTTTTGAAGATAGAAAACAAATGCAAGCTTGAAAGGAAGTTTGGTATAATGGATTAGCCCCTTGAAAAATGTCAATGGGCTAAGAACAAAGACAAAGATGGGTATGGAAAAACATAGGAATGAATTAGTCACTGCATTAGTTCCTTACAAGATGAATGTTGTGATGATATCTACTTCATCACCATAGGTTAAGCACGTGAACCCAGTGGAAGCCATTCTAATTTGAACATCAAGTCAATATTCATCCAATATTCCATCAACAAAGAATAATCAATTTTAAAAAGACACATAAATTTTGGTAGACAATGAATATACAAAGGGTGACACTCTTGATAATATCTAAACTCCAAATACTCAATTTATGACCAACTTCAAGGCTAAGCCATCAAGCCATCATGACCTTGAGCTAAGGCCACATATTAAATTATTAGCTCTAATGGATCCATATTTTGGATCCCTAAAGAGGGCCCACTTCTATATAACCAAATTTATAGATACTTGGATGTGCATTGTCATGGCCCTTTAGCTCTAGGTTCTAAACAATTAACGTTTAGATTTTAACAACCTTACAGTGAAGTGGTTCATGTGGTGAGGTTGCTTTATGAATAATTAGGTTTTCTTCATACCAACCACTAGCATGTATATTGCACTCCCAATGTTAACCAAATGAATTGTTATGATCTCCTAGTGAACTTCTACATTATCATGGTGATGGGTTCTAGAATTAGGGTCAAACTTCCTTGCTTCATCTATCTAGTGCACGATGAATAACTCCTCAGTGTATCACGTAAATTAAATTTCACTATTAATCCTTAAAGGTAGGTTTCCTAAATTAAATATTGACAGGAAATGCATGAAAACATTTAAAGAGTATTTTGAATAAAAAAATGATGTATCTAGTCAATATAAGTTATTATTATTGGCTTGGTTAATCTATGCACTTTAGCTATTGTTAGGAAATTTTAGGAATAAGAATGTTTAAAAATTCAAAGACTAATAATCATTCTGTTATTAGGTTTTAGGTCTCTTTTAGTACAATTGGAAAGAATGCTCATTCATTATACTATACTGTAAGCCATCATGTATTTTCAGAATCAATTATTAACACACATATACAATTTTTTAAAATGTGACAACCATGAAAATGTGTTATAATTAAAGATAAAGTATTGAAAACCAAGGCCAAATAGATCATTGGGCCTTCATCAATACGCTACTTCACTCCAACATCAAGTTAGCTAAACTTGGTAAGGGACTATTTGTAATATCCCTAGAATTGCATATTAACATTTAGCAGTTATATAATATGAAAATGATATTACTTTAATGTGTTTGACATGTGATCATTCCCTTAACATGCTACGATCGGCATCAAGAATCCTTTATGGTTCTTAACCGCTTACCATTACCATGACAGGTATATTTCCCTTGGACAGATAATGTTTTTTCAAATTAGAGTTAATTTTATATTTGCTTGTTCGCTATAATGGTTGCATAGTAACTTCAAGTGATGATAAGTATCCATGCAGTGGTGGAAAATCATTTATTTTTATTTGAGATTTGCATTTTATTGAAGTATTATGATTATGTTAGGGTTTCTAAGGTTTAAGTGGTTATTCCATAGCCACTCCTTTGATATCTCAATTTCTCTTCCATGTTTTCCTATGTTACACTGGCAGATGGGTACTCAATTTGCAAGATTTGTATAGACAAAAATATCTCGTGTACAAGGTGAGATGTGATATTGATGAATAGAGCAAGCATGTGGGTAGGTTTAAAAGTAATGGATTTGTCATCTGTGAGAATAAATCCCATATGTGCAGAGTTGGGATGCCACAATATTTGGAATTTAACATATCTGAGATGGGCTGATGAGGTCAAAGACATATTCCCCTCTCTTTTGCATGCTACCATGAGGCAATTCCAAGGACAAGGCCATGAACATCCGTGAAGAGGTTAGTCATCCATGATTTTGAGTATGCATTAATTATATTGAATTTTTGGAAAAATCTCATGAAATCTTGTGCGCAAAGACATAGGTAAACTAGGTTTACTTTGTTGAAAATATTTCATGCATTCTTGTATGCAAAGACTAGTTACCTATATTAAATTCTTGGAAAAACTTCCATGAATTATTGTGTGCAAAGACATAGGCTAAATATGTTTATTTTTTCTTTAAAATATTGCATGGTTCTATGTGTAGAAAGATAAAATTATTGTGTTAATCTCTTTGAAAAAGAATTCCATGGTTCTTGTGTGTTAACCTCTTGAAAAAGGTTGCATGGTTCTTGTGCGTAAAAATAAAAGTTAACCATGTTATGTTCTTCAAAAATATTTTCATATGATTATTCTTTGGATAAGTTAACCATATTTATAACAACCCTGAGTTAAATGTTCATGTAATAAAGATTAATAAAGGCAAAATAAGACCAAGGTCATGGGGCACGTATTCCAAGTCGAATGTTGGGAAAAATATCCTAGTGGGCATAACCTATTTATTATGGCTAAGGAAATTGGCAAAGGCATTTGCAAAGGCTTTGGAAAGGCAAAGAGGAATTTATTGGAATTTATTTATGAAAATAAAGGAAAATAGGAGAAAAGGGAGATGAAGGGTCACAAATTTGCATGAGGATAAAATTGAAGAAAAAATAGAGGGAAATGAAGAAATTAGAGGCATCAATGATAAAAAGGCTTCTAAGGATCATTTCATAGCTTTTTGTTAGATTTTGTCAGTTCTAGTTTGGTTCTCTTATACTCTTACACACTTAGAGATTTCTTGGAGCATTGTAGCATGGGAGAAAGGAAGCCAAGGAAGGACAATTAAAGAAAAGGAAAAGAAAAGAAGGTTAGATCAAGAATCTTCAATACGAGAATATTGTAGGTGATAAGTTACATGTGTGATTTTCTATCTGAGGTGTGAATGCATGGTTCATGCATTTGTTCATTTGGTTCATTTGTTGTCATTGGAATGGGTTTTTCTTGGTTAGATAATGGTTTCAGCCTTACCTTTTCATTTCTTGGATAAACATGGTGTGATGGGATTCTTTTCTGGTTGAGCTTTGGATTGCAGGAGGGGTTTGGAAATTGGTGAGGTGGTCTTAGGAAAATTTCCAAGGGTTGGGGGTGGAGGTGGTTTAATCTCTGAGAATCCCTTAATAGGTGGGTGGAGATAAGAAAATTACTTAAGGTAATGGTGAATAAATTTTGAGGCATCCAAGCTTGTTTTGGGCTTAGTGGTCTCTTGACCGATTTTGGTGAGATTACGATAGCCTAAGGGTGGAGGTAGTTTAATATTCGAGAAGCCTCGTTTGTTCTTGCCTTAGTTTGCTTATGTGATCTCTTGACTAGTTTTGGCATGATCGTGGTAGCATGAGGGTGGATGTGGTTTAATCTATAGGAATACCTGGTTGTTTATGTCTTGAGATCCCACATTCATGCTTGGAATATGGAACGAGGGTGATTGGATGAAATAAATATTTGGTTCAACCTAATACATGGTCGGGTGGTATGTGGAAATCCCTAACTTGGTTGGCTTTTGCATCAATTAATAAGAGCTATTTAATTAAGGTAATCTATGAGCACTTGTACTTGTTATTATGATGATTTGATGGTTGTTTTATCATGGTTAATAATTTGGTTATATGTTGTTTATAAGCATGGATATGTTATGTGCTCTAGTTATGGCTTTGTTAAGGATATGATAAGTATTTGATGGTTCCTAAATGCATGGCTAACAAGTTTTATTGCAGCTATTATGATAGCGCATTAAACCTTCTTAGTGATGCTTAGATAAGTTGTAGAAGCCTATGATCAAATAAGCATTCATGACCTGTAGCTTACATGATTACCATGTGTTTGATGAAATGATTGTTATGTTTAGGCCTGGATAGGTAAAGTTCTTGTTAAAGTATTGTATGAATGGATTTATCCTTATGTTATTTATCATTCTGGAAAGTCTCATTGATTTATGGGCAGTGGTAAGTAAGCTAGCCTGAAATGGTGGCTCAGAATCCAAAATTGCACCCTCTAAACTATAGATTTTGGGTCACAACTGCTGGGAAGTAGGCTTATGCATGTGGTTATATGCTCATAATCATTACCTTGCCTTGTCAAGCATGCTTTTGGGGAGTTTTCTTAGTGAAAAAGAGACTCACCTAAGGGATTGGCCACTTGGGTTGTTTCCCTGACCCTTGAGTGTCTTCTAGCTCCTCAGTAAGGTCAGTATAGTTTCAGTTTGTCGACTCCACTTCCTTAACTGGAATTAGGAGGTAAGTTCATGTCATAGTAGCCCTCAACTCATGTTTACCCTAGTAGGCTAGCTAAAGTGGGTAAATGTAGGAGGAGGTGGTTACATGGTGGTATAAGAGTGGGTTTATGTTCTCTTTGGGTGATATTTGATACCATAGGGTGGTATCAGAGCATGGTTGAAATATTTGGACTGGATGGGATAGATGCATGTTGTTATGCATGCATTGTCATGGTATTGGTTATCGTGCATGAGGTCACTGTATATAGTTAATTATAGCATGCATGATCTTGATATATTGATATGCTTATGTATATGCATGTATCGTGATAATCTAGACTGATTGTATAGACAAGATACCCTCCCCTGAACTTCACTAAGGTATGCTTATTTTTTTTATCTTTTGTTATCTGACATGGTATGTTTCTGGGAAGAGGAAGATTAGGGATGATTAACAGAATGGTGGGTTACAGTTCATGTGACTCTCCTTATAGATCAACTGAGTAACATGGGGAATAGAAATCTCCTAACATAATGAATACCTTGAGAAGTCTGAAGGAAAAAATCATAAATTGCAAAGCAGATAATGATAGGATAATTTAGTCACAAGAATGACTTACCAGGGCAGAGGAAAAGCAAGATGAGGTTAATGCAGTTATCCTTCAGAGCCTATCAGATTTACAGAGATAGGGACAACGATGGATCAATTATGGACATGAAGATAGGAATAATGGGGAATATCATAGCACGTCTCATGGAGGGAACATGTTTGACAAGGAATACATGGTCAAAGGTGGCAGATGGTTGGATACACCTAACAGGGGATGTAGTAGTTATGGGTTCTACTCTAGTTCTGGTTCAGGTACGTATCATCAACATCATCACTATCATCCTTACAGGAGGAGTGAGAGGAGATACTTTCCATATTAGTTCAAGAAATTCAGACCTCCTAAGTTTGATGGAGAGATGAAGAAACTAGAAGATGTAAATCCATGGATGTTTAGGATGAAGAAGTTCTTTGAGCTACATGATTATACATATAATATGAAAGCCATGATAGTTATTTTTAGTCATAAAGGAAAAACAAACATTTGGTGGGAAGATGTGAAATGTATCACAAACATTACGACATAAGAGTTGAGTTGGCATGAGTTTAAAAGGCTCTTCTCAAAAAAATTAATTGTTAGATAGATACTATGATGGTAAGGCTAAGGAGTTCCATGAATTGAAAATGAGATATATTACAGATGAGGAGTACACGACTAAGTTTTTAGAGTTATTGAGGTATGTACCTTATCTTAAGGATGAGAAGACAAAGGTTAATAGATTTAGCAATGGACTGCCATTAACATTCAAGGATCAAATTGAGTATGATGAGCCTCAATCACCAGAGGAAGTCATTGGAAAGTTGAAGCATTTTTATGAGCAATCAAAGCGTAATTTTAAGTCGAAAGGGAATGAAAATACTAAAGAAAAGTGGCCACCAAAGAATGGAAGACCTTAGGATGCAAGTGAGAAAGAAAATGGTGTTCCTTATAAGAAGTTTAATGTAGTAGAGAAGGGACATGGATCTCAACCTGGAGAGTTGCAAAATAGAGATGATTATAGGGGAGAGTTACAGTATTGGATTTGTGGCAAAGATCATCACAAGAAGGATTATACGTTGTATCATGGTTGCAAACCTTAGATCTACCGTGCTCAAGAGGTGCACGAAGTTGGGGATATGGGCCAAAGTATTCCTCATATTTATGCAACATTTGATAACAAGTAGGTGAATCAACAGATATCCATTATTGAGATGGAAGGTAAACTCTACGATGAAGTTGCTTATATTTTGATTGATCCTAGATCTAATTATATTTATGTTAATCGTGACTTGATGCATAAATGTGTTTTGAGAAAAGAAGTGTTGTAGAGTTTTAGTTGGTTTAGTTGGCTACAGGTACTAAGAAAAGCCTTCATCATTGGGTGAGAGCTTGTGAATTTATTTGAATTGTATGTCTACATCAACACATCTAAATGTGCTTCCATTGGGATCATACGTTATGCCTTTGCGTATGGATTGGTTATATCTTTAGATGACCAAGGTAGATTGTTAACAAAGTTACCGATCAAACGAGAACTATTGCCTCAAAACAAGAACTCTAGCTAAACAACCCCAAAAAAACATGGAAAAATAGGCTAGAAACAAAAATTGTTGATGATGGAATACCATTTTTTTTCCTTGGGGTAAATTTTCAACATTTTTTGAAAATGACAGTAAAAACAATTTTTTTTGTGCAAAAGACACCCTGAAAACGAAAAGTGTTGATGCTGGAATAACATATTTTTTTTCAAGGTAATTTTTTATCATTTTTTAATAAGACGCTAAAAATAAAATATCATGACTTTGAAAAACTTTAAATTTCCAACAATTTTCAAGCATGACATTAAATATTAAATATCACGTCTTTGAAAAGCCTTAAAATTCTAACAATTTTAGGGGATGACATTAAATTTAGAATATCACATCTTTGAAAAACTTTAAAATTCCAACAATTTTCAAGCATGGTGCTAAATAAAAAATACTTATAATTGTTTTCAACCATAGCATTAAAGATAAAATATCATGACCTGGATGCAGGTGTCAACAATGGCATTTAAAATGACAAGACGGATCGCCGGCAGATTGGGAAGCCATCTCGCTAATTGCTTCGTCCTGAGAGCCCACCGTAGATGGATTAAAAACACCTTGCAGGCGAAATTTATTGACTCCGAAAGTTGTGACGAGCTCACCTCCTTCAACACCATGACGCCTGCAACTCGTTTTGTTAATCCTCCTCTTCTCCATGGTGTTTGTTCTCTGCAAGTGGTTGAACTGTGTATCAGAACTGCAATAGGCAGTCGCTGCCTGATTCTCCCTTGTCATGATTTTGGTAATGGTTTCCATTTTTCGTATTCCCGTCATTGTCTCCTAGATTGTGGCTCACCCACCCCTGCTCACACTCGGCGTCGCGTTTCTTCCAATTCCTCCTCTGTCAATTTAGCTTGCATCTATGCCATGGCTCGCCTCAGGCACCGCATGTGCAGTAGACATGGAGGTTTGTGTGGAGGTTTTATCCGCTCGCAAGCTTCAACCAGCTCCGCCTCTGATTCCCTGAACTCAACTATTGAAATGCCCAACCCGCTCATTTACCCCACTCATAGCTACCCGAATACCAGAAGTGGCAGGGGTAGGAGGGACAATGCTGTCCACACTGCGGATCTCCCACTCCCTCCTTTTTCTGCCCTCACAACACTCAATTTCGCTTTCGTAGTTCCTTAAACAGGCCTACAATCACTGCAACCATCACAATTTCCTTCGAGGAAGAGTCTGCGACACAAGCTCCTCTGTCAAGTCACGGGAACAAGTAGAGCAGGGAAGTGCCTGGTAGTCAAGGGATCAACAACAAGCAACAAGGTGATAGCAGAAAGGTTTTGCATGGAAAAGCCAAAGCTGGTGACACTTCTGGTGAGGACAAGCAATACGGCACGAAATCTTCAGGCAGCAGGCAGAACGACACTGGTGAGTGACAGATGGATGCAGATGGCACTATGGAAGCTCCACCTGCTCAGGGTTGAGGCGCATCTGAAGAGGATGATGATTTGTATCAGTTTGCCTGTCAGATTGAGGAGGAGCCATCTCCAGAGGAACCACCGGCCTAACACGTGGCCTCATGCAAAGGTCTCCGGTGCCCAAGTGGATACATCTCACTGTTTTGTGGTTTTTTGGTCTCATGCAAAGGTGTCCGGCTTCCAAGTGGATATGTTTCGTTGTTTCGTGCTTTTGTGGTCTGGACGTGTTCTATTTCTACACCATGGGTCTCCTTTGGTTGAATCTCCGCCAGGTGGACATGTCACATTGTTTCTTGGTTATGTCCCTATCTTTTGGTTCCAGAATTGCATTCCTCTTTGTTCATTTTGGAAAACCACGGTCTATTTTGAAATATTTTTTCAGGTTCAATGGTTGGTTTCCCCCATAACAGGGGCAGTCTTTAAAGCTTCTTGGATTGGTTTCCCCTTTGTTGGGGCAGTCCAATACTAACAGTTTCATTTTGTGATGATGACTGATGTTTAACATCTCTGAGGTCAGGTCTCTCTGTAAATTTTTGTATCATATTAATAGATCAATACTACTTAGAAAAAAAAGATAAAATATCATGACTTAGAAAAATATTAAAATATTGTTAATTTTTCAACCATGGAATTAAAACCAAAGATTATGACTACAAAAAAATCTTAAGTTTTCAAAATATTTCAAGTATGACATTATGGAAAAATTTTATGACTAAAAAAACTTTAAAAATAAACAACTGATTGAAAGAGTTATTATACCAAGAGTAATTTATTTTTTAAATGCTAAATGTATAACAATTTTAAAATCTTAGCCTAAGACAACTTCATACATTGCAACAAAAATTTAAAAATAAACCATCAAACTGACACTCAGTGTAGGTGAACTTGACCTATTGTAATGAAAACTTAAAGGCCGATCATGAAATTGACATATTGTGAGGACAAACTATATTCATTATAACGAAAATTTAAAATCAATTATGAAATTGCACATAATGGGACCGGGTTGCTAGGTGAGCATGGACACAGACCCTAAGAAAATAATAATAATAATAATAATGAAAAATATAAAAGAAAACAAAAATTCAAATATTGAAAAAAAATAAAAACAATAAACAAAAAAACACAAAAAAAATTAAAAATAATAATAATTAAAAAAAACATGACAAAAAAAATCAAAAATATTTTTTTCAAGTTAAAAATTAAAACAAAATAAAAAACCAAATAATTATAAAAGGTAAAAATTTAAAATATATATATATATATATTAAAAAAACAAAGAAAAACTGGGCCAGGATTGGCAGGGCATTCAGGGCCACCCTGGGCCTATATATATATATATATATATATAACTTAAAAAATTGTTTTTTTTTCCTTAAATTATGTCTTTTTGGAATATTCTCATTTTTTCATTTTTTTTTGTTTAAATTTTCTATTTTTACAAGTTAATTTTTTTTCTTTTTTATATATTTTTATATATTTGATTTTTTTGTCATGTTTTTTTTATTTATTTTTATGTTTTATTACCAACATGAAAATCACCAACATTAAAAAATATATATATCCACACTTAATACATTAGAAAATTTAAATGTAAAAAATAATCCCTTTAAACAAAAAGGGTTGATGCTGCATCAAACTTTTCAAAATCAGGATGAAAATCACTAACATTTAAAAAAAATTGTTCATATTTGATACATAAAAAAATTTAAAGTGTCAAAAATAAGCCTTCTAAAAAAATGTTTTGATGTTGCATCAACACTTTCTAAAATCAACATGAAAATCAGTAACATTAAAAAAAAATGTTCATACTTGATATATAAGAAAATTTAAAGTGTCAAAAATATGCTCTAAAAAAAAGGTGTATTCTTAATAACCACTTTTCAAAATGAGGTTTTTTTTTGGTACCTCAAAAAAATAGGTAATCGGTAATTCTCTTGTTTAGTTGGTAACTATGTTTGTTATGAGAAGGTTATTGAGTGCTTGGATGGTGATGAAGAAAAGAGAATCTTGTAGGGAAATAAGAAGCCCACATTAGTAAGAAAGGTTATAGCTATGTAGAAAAAGCGCAGTTGCAGGAAAGGGTATGTATTGTTCACAATGCATGTTTCCTTTGACAAAGGTAAGGTTGTTGAGGATGCGGAAGTCTAGAATAAATGAACTATTTTGCAACAGTTTCAGGATTTATTTCCAGCAGTGATTATAGAGTTACTGCCTCATAGGGAAGTGGATTTCTATATTGAGTTGATAATAGGAGCAACACCATAATAAAAGGCACCTTATAGGATGAGCACACCAAAGTTAGTGGAACTAAAGTTGCAGCTGAAGGAAATGCTTGATAAGAGATACATAAGGCCAAGTGTATCACCTTGGGGTGCAATAATATTATTTGTAAAGAATAAGGATGGTACTCTCAGGTTGTACATTGATTACAGATAGTTGAACAAGGTCACTATCAAGAATAGGTATTTGTTGCCGAGGATTGATGATTTATTTGATCAGTTGAAGGGAGAAACCATGTTCTCAAATATTGACTTGAGATCAAGATACCATGAGGTATGCATCAAAGAAGAGGAAATCTACAAGACTACATTCTAGACCAATTATGGGCATTATGAGTTTGTTGTGGTCCCTTTTGGTTTTACTAATGCTCCAACTATTTTCATGTGCTTGATGAATATTGTGTTACGTCTTTATTTGGACAAGTTTGTAATAATATTCATTGATGATATATTGATCTATTCTAAGAATGAGCAAGAACATGCAAAACACCTGGCAGTAGTGTTAAGATTATTGAGAGAGCATCAGTTGTATGCCAAGCTTAGTAACTGCAATCTCTTTCAGACATAGGTTCATTACTTGGGACATGTTATTTCCAAAGAAGGTATAGCAATGGACCTAAAAAATATCAGAGCTTTCATGGAATGGGCAACTCCTAGGAATGTGGATGAAGTGAGATCATTCATGGGACTAGCAGGATACTACAAGAGGTTCATCAAGAACCTTTCACAGATTTCCTATCCTATTACATCATTGTAAAGGACAGGAAAGAAATTTGAATGGATAGGGGAATGCATCGTTAGTTTTGAGTAGTTGAAGGATTTTCTTACAAATGCTCCAGTTTTAAAGATTAGAGATCTAGATAAAGGGTTCATGGTGTGTACATATTCTTGCAAGAGAGGACTTGGTGGGGTCTTGATGCAGGAGGGGTAGGTGGTATATTACGAGTCAAGGAAACTGAATGAGCACGAGTAGAACTATGTGAGTCATGATTTTGAGTTGGAAGCAATATTTCATGCATTGAAGATGTGGAGACATTATCTTCTTAGTAGGAGATTCATTCTGATGAGTGATCACAGTGGGCTAAGACACTTGCTTGACCAACCTAATCTGAATTTCAGGAAAGCTATATGGTTGGCTATGCTCAGAGAGTTTGACTTCAATATCAGGTACATCAAGGGTAAGGAGAACAGGGTTGCAAATGCTCTTAGCATAAGAGTGTAGGTAAATCACATTTCAACTATGAGTTCATATGGGACAGACTTGGAGGAGCTGATATTGTAAGAAGGGTAACCTGATGACAGGTATTGATAGCTTAAACATAGATTACAACAACAGGGTATAGGTTAGCAAGATGTGGATCATAATTTCACAATAAATAGCTTGGTCAGGTTTAGTGATAGGATCTATGTGCCAGACAATAGTGAACTCAAGAAGATTATCTTAAGGGAATTTCATGCAAAGCCATATTCAAGTCACCCAGGATATCAGAAGATTGTGACAGTTGTGAAGAAGTTTTACTACTGGTTGAACTTGAAAAAGGAAGTGGTTGATTTTGTGGCTAGATGCTTGGATTTTCAATAGGTAAAATTAGAGTGCAAGCATCCAGGTAGTTTATTACAGCTGAATCTGATTCTAGAGTGGAAATGGGAGGTCATTTCCATGGATTTCATTACAGTTTTTTCAAGGACATATAGAAAACATAATTCCATCATGGTTGTGGTCGAAAAATTAACCAAGGTAGCTCACTTCATTCTAGTGAAGTCTACTAATTTAGCTAACAGGATAGCTTAGGTCTCCATTAGGGATATAGTGAGATTACATAATGTTCCTAACATGATCATATCAGACAAATATGCCAAGTTCACTTCCAGGTTTTGGAAGGAGTTGTTTGCAGTTTTGGGTATAGAGTTGGCCTTTAGTATAACTTACCATTTGCAAATCGATGGAAAGTCAGAAAAAGTCAACATGATTCTGGAGGACATGCTATGATTGTATGTTATGCATTAAAAGAGGAAGTGGGAGGAATATCTTCCACTGGTAGAGTTTTTTTTACAAAAATGGGTATTAGGAGTAATTGATGATGAGCTCATTTGAGCCACTTTGTGGGTGGAGTTGTAATAGTCCTATCAGCTAGAGTAATCCAGTGAACAGGGTATTGATTGCATAGAATATCCTGACAGAGATGGAACAAGAAATGTAGGTTATCAAGACGAATATAAAGGTAGTATATGATAGATAGAAGAATTATGCAGATCATCACAAGGAATTTAAGGAGTTTCGGGTTGTTATGAAACCAACTCATAAAAAGATAGAAAAGATAGATCAATGACTTAAAAATAAACCTATTCAAGGGGGTAACCTCCTTTACATTACACAAATGAACAATTCTTGGATGATACAAATGACAATACCTCCTTTCTATATATAAAAGTCTAAGTGGTCCCAATATAATCAGAGCCTACGTAACAATAATATTGTAGGGGCACAACAATAACAATAGTGGGCATCTATGGGGCACAATAATAACAACATGGGGACTACATGGGCACAACAATACCATAAGGGGGTTGCACTAATAACAATAAGGGGTTACACTAGTACTATAGGGTCCTAACATGCCCCTTTCCTTCAAAAAGTGTTGTCCTCAACGCTTGATCAATTCTGGGTGCTTCTGTATAAAATTCTCTTCCTCCCATGTGGAATCTTCAGTGGGTAAGTTCTTCCACTTTATGAGATACTCTGAAATGGATCGATTTTGTAGCTATCGGGTTCTTGTTTCTGTGACTACTTCAGGTTCCAATATGATTTTTCCTTCCTTGTCAAGTCCTGACAATATTTTTTGAACTGGGATCTTGTCACCTATAACCTTCTTTAAGCATGAAACATGGAAAACTAGAGGCACTCGAGAAGATGCAGGAAGCTCCAATTTGTATGCCATAGTACCAATCTTTTACAGCACTTTATAAGGACCATAGTACTTTGGTGATAATATATTATCCTTCTTATCTTGCTTGAGGGACATTTGTTTGTATGGTTGTAGTCGTAAAAATACCCAGTCGCCTATGTCAAAAATTATTTCGTTGCGATGTTGATCTTCCTGTTGTTTCATTCGATTCTGCGTGAAAGTGAGGTTATCCTTTTTCTTCTTGATATGTCCTTCTATCTTGAGAGTTTGAAGAGTGGTAATTCTTCCCAATGCATTACAATATATGGTCATATTCATTTCTTCTTTTTCTGGGGTTGGTTCCTGGTGTATATCCTCTTCTTTTGATGTTTCTTGATCCTTTTCTTCCTCCTCTTCACAATCAATGTAAAATAATTTCTTCTTAGCACACTTATGACCTTTAGTGTATTTTCTATCCCAATTGTAACAAAGGTAATTTTATTATTTTTCTTCCAATTGTTGTGGTGTCAACCTTGTAAGTTGTAGAAGGTTAGGAGAAACAACACTTCCATCTTTATAATTGTGAGCGGTAGGATTTCTTGTTGCCATAATTTTGCTTTCAATTTTTCTTTCCAACCTGAATGCCTTCTCCAATGAATCAGGTTCCTAAAGATGAACCCCATGTTGAATTTTATCCTTTAAATTCCCTATGAAGACATCAATCCTCTGCTTCTCTGGAATATCATTTACCCTTATATTCAAGTTTCGAAAGTCCTCAATGTGCTCTGCCATTAAACCCTTTTGTTTGAGATTTATCAATTGGCTAAAGAAGGTGTTTCTCTTTGTATCCTCATAATGTGCTATCATTTCCTCCGTGAAAATTGACCAAGTGACAAGTGGTTTACAAGAACAAAGCCCTTTATACCATAAAAATTTATTCAGTTCTAAATATAAAGATGCAATACATACCTTTTGTAACAGTTGCACATCATGTAGATCAAAATATTTCTCCATCTATAGTATCCATGTTATGGGGTCCTTGCCATCAAACTTCCTCATATCGATCTTTGAAATATGGTGGGTCTTCAATCCAATGTTAGATTCCATTAAATCATGATTAACATTTATTTTTTTCTCATCATGAGTTTCCTCTACTACCTTTTTGTCATTAGGAGGCCTTTCTTGTAGCAGCTTTGTCCCACCTTCCTTCAAACCTTCCATGTCTTTCTTCAAATATTCCATGTCTTTCTTCAAGTATACTTCCCTACCATTGATATTATCTTCCATATCACATATAAAACTATTTATCTTAGCTTCGATCGCATTCTTCAAATCATCCATCCAATTTTTCTTACTAGGTGTTTCTATTTTCTTGATTCGAATCATTCTTTTTCTTGCTTTTAGCAGCTCGGTCTTGAATCTCTTGTATCTATGAAATTTCAGATCTCTAAGGTCTGAAAGTGTGACCTACAATATCCCTTTGCATCCTCTTTCCAATGCCACAAGTTAGATCGAAATTGGATTCTCCAAGAAAGAGTTATACCCAATCTCCTAAGATGTTTTGATTATATACTTTTTTCAGTAGAGCGAACTTGTACGAAGTGCCATGTGTCATGGTTTCGACCCTCGGACTTGAAAACAATACAAATAAAAGAAAATTACGTCCTCTTTCTGTAACTTCTGACGAAATTTCAATCTAATGCTCAGAGAGAAAGTTATGATGATTTTCCGAAGGTCACTTGTTTGGGATGTAATTCAGGAGCCTGCAAAAACCCTAAATGTTTTGAACTGTATCTCTGAAACGTTACTCAAAGAAGATCTGATATTCAGGCTCGAGCTTCGCCAATATTTTGGTTCAAATGGGTTTTAATTGTAGAGTCTGAACCTTCGTAGAAAAAAATTATAGAAAAAATACCACGATGACTTGTTTAAGATGGAATTATGGAGTTTGCAAAAACCCTAACTTCCTTAGATCATATCTCTGAAAATATAGCGAGACAATATCTGAAATTTGGATCCGAGGTTCAGAAATATTTCAAATCAAATAGTTTTTTTTTAACTTCTGAAACTTCATAGAGAAAAATCTATAGCGAAAATGCCACGATGACCTGTTTGGAGCAATGAAACCCTAGAATCCAAAGCTTTGATACCAAATGTTATGAAACCAGCTCACAAAGAGATAGAAAAGATATATCAGCGACTTAAAAATTAGCCTCTTTGAGGGGAAAACCTCCTTTACATTACACAAATGAACAAACCTCCTTTCTGTATATAGGAGTCTAAAGGGTCCCAATACAATCAGAGCCTACATAACAATAATATTGTAGGGGCACAACAATAACAATAGTGGGCTTCTATGGGGCATAATAATAATAACATGTGGAGTATATGGGCACAATAATACAATAAGGGGGTTTCACTAATAACAATAAGGGGTTACACTAGTAGTATAGGAACCTAATATAGGTTGAGGATCATGTGTACTTATGCATCAAGTGCAAGAAGACCTCCTTGAGGATAGGATCATGTGCCAAGTTTTCACCTCGGTATTGTATACCTTTTGAGATCCTTGAGAGGATTGGAATAGTAGCCTATAGACTTGCACTACCACCAATAGTGAAAGTCCATGATGTTTTTTAGGTTTCATTGCTTAAGCAATATGTGAAGGATTTTTATCATCTAATTGACTGGTATGTATTACAGGTGGAACCAGAAGGAGAATTCTAATCGGAACCTTAGTGCATATTACAACGGAAACAACTCATGCTCCAAATTTGAAAAATCAACCAAGTTAAAGTGCGGTGGAAGCACTTTCGGCCTGATGAAGCTACATAGGATATGGTTGATCAAATGTGGGCTATGTATCCTTAATTATTTATCAAATCAGGAAAATGAGTTTTGGTATATGTACATATCTATGTATGGATTTTATTGTAATTACAACAATGAGTTGTGTTATAAAGCTCCAATAAGCGGTATGATTGTCATGTTGTCATGTTTATCATGTGGTTTTTTTTCCAACAACTTGTTCATTGTAAATACTACATCGAGCTAAGTTATAAATCTCCATGGGCAGTATGTTTTGGTTTTCAGTAGTTTTGTTGGTAATAGGTGTCATAGAACACCGAGGACGGTGTTCCCCCAACGGGGAGGGGTCTATAACAACCCCATGTTAAAATTTCATGTAATAAAGATTGCTAAAGGCATTTTAGGACCAAGGTCATGGGACACATATTCGAAGTTGAATGTTGGGAAAAGCATCCTAGTGGGCATCTCTTGTCATTTATTATGGCTAAGGAAATCGAGAAAGGCATTGGGAAATGATTTGGAAAGGAAAGGAGGCATTAATTGGCATTTATTTATGAAAGTAAAGGAAAATATGAGAAAAGGGAGGTGGGTCATGGATTCGCATGACGAGGAAACTAAATAAATTAAAGGCCCCAATAATAAAAAGGCCTATGAGGATCAGTTCACAATTTTTGGTCAGCTTTTGTCAGTTCTAGTCATGTTCTCTCATACTCTTTCACACTTATATCATTCTTAGATCACTCTAGCATTGGATAAAGGAAGCCAAGGAAGGACAAGGAAAGAAAAGGAAAGCAAAGGACAAGTAAGGAAGGCTGGATCAAGAAGCTTTAGCATGAGGATATTGCGGGTAACCGGTTATATGTGTGATTTCCTAGCTGAGGTGTGAATGCATGGTGCATGCATTTGTTCATTTGGTTCATTTGTTGTAATTGGCATGGGTTTTTCCTAGTTAGATAGTGGTTTTATCCTTGCCTTGCCATTTGCTAGATAATCATGGTGTGATGGGATTCTTTTCTGGTTGATATTTGGATTTCCGAAAGGTTTTGGAAACCGAATGAGGCGGTCGTAGGAAAATTACCAAGGGTTTGGGGTGGAGGTGGTTTAATCTCTTAGAAGTCCTCAACAGGTGGGTGGAGACAAGAAAATTCCTCAAGGTAATGGAAAAAAAATTCTAAGGAATCCAAGCTTTTTTTGGGCTTAGTGATCTCTTGACTAGTTGTTGTAAGATTATGATAGCCTGAGGGTGGAGGTAGTTTAATCTCTGGGAAGCCCTGGTTGTTTATGTCTTAGCTTTCTTATGTGATATCTTGACCCATTTTTGTGACATTGCAGTAGAATGAGGGTGGAGGTGGCTTAATCTATGAAAAACCCTAGTAATTTATGTCTTGAGATTCCACATTCATGCTTGGAATATGGCACAAGAGTGATTGGATCAAAGAAAAATTTGGTTAAGCCCACTCTATGGTTGGGTGGTACGTGGAATTCCTTGACTTGGTTGCTATTTGCATCAGCTAATAAGAGTTATTTTCTTATGGTAATCTATGATCACTTTTACCTGTTATTATGATGTTTTGATGGTTGTTCTTTCATGGTTAATAATATGGTTATATGTTGGTTATACGCATGGATCTGTTATGTGCTTTAGCTATGGATTTGTTCAGGATTTGATAAGTATTTGATGGTTAATGAATGCATGTGCTTACAAGTGTTATTGCATCTATTATGAGAGGTAGTTATATCTTCTTGGTGATTCTCAGATAAGTTCCAAACTCTTATGATTAGATATGCATTCATGACTTGTAGCTTACATGTTTACCATGTATTTGACGAAATGATTGTTATGGTTAGGCCTGGTTAGTTCAATTTCTTATACAAGTTTTATGTGAATTGGTTTGTCCTAATGTTAATTATCATTCTAGAAAGTCTCATCGAGTTCTCGGTAGTGGTTTGAAGGCGAGCCTAAAATGGTGGCTCAAAATCTGGAACTGCACCCTCTAAACTACAGCTTTTGGGTCACAATAATTGGGAAGCAAGATTATGCATGCTATTAGAGGCTCTCAACCACTACCTTTCCTTCTCAAGCATGTGTTTGGGGAGTTTTCTCAGTGAAAAAGAGACTCAACTCAAGGATTGGCCACGTAGGGTAGTTCTTTGGCCCCTAAGTGTTATGTAGACCCTGAGGACGGCCAATAAAGTTTCAGTTTGTCAAATTCATTTCCTTAACTAGACTTAGAAGGTCGGGTCATGTCATAGTAGCCTTGAGCTCATGTTTGCCCTGGCATGTTGGTTAAAGTGGATAAATCTGGGAGGAGGTGGTTACAATGTTATTTTCTTGAAAAATATTGCATATGATTCTTGTGCGTAAAAGGATAAGTTAACCTTGTTATTTTAAGATTACATGAATCTTGTGCATAGAAAATTAATTTAACTATGTTAAATTCTTTGAAAATGTTGCATGGTTAATTTCGTTAAAAATATTTTCTTCATTAATGGTTAAATATTATAAATTTTCTCTAAGGTATTGTGGTCCATTTATAACCTTGAAGAACAAATCAATGTGGCTACGTCTAGATTACAATTACCAACACCATAAGAAGATGCATCTATTTTCCATTTTATTTTCTTAAAGGAGACTAAGACCATTTCTATATTTTTTCATAGAATTTCCAACACTTGTGCATGCTTAAGAGTTGGGTAATTACCACAAGAACTATTTAATTTCGTGAAAATACAATTATGAAAAAAAACCATTAAGTAATGTATTGATTTGAAATACATTCAGGATTATAGTGGGTATAAATCTAATCTTGGAAATTTATGGTATGCATTAATGCCTATTGGAATGTTTTGGAACATTCATTGAAAACCTTAGAATGGAGAATTATGACATAGTATTCATGCTTTGGATTGGAGGTTGATAACATAAATGTGAGTTTCATATGGTAATACGTTGCATTAGGACAATACAATAGTGATGATGGTGATCATTTTTGCATTCATAAATAAAGTTGAACCAACTTGAAAATGCATTCATCATTTTGTAACTATATTTGATTTGAAATATGGATTGCAAGGCATGCTTTGTAATTGTATGCACACGTGTGATATATGGATTAAAAAGGCATTCTTTTATAATATTTAAACATGTATTTAATGCATGTGAGATTGAAGATGAATAGGCGTGCTTTTATAATCTTTACACATCATGGATGTTACATATTTCCATAGTTTTGTGTTTGGATTAAATGCATTAAAAGTATGGTCTTGCATATAATAGTTAAACTATTGTACATGTAAATAGTTATGGTTATGCATTTTAAAGTAAAATATTAGTCATGGAGATGACTTATGCATGTGCAAGAAAGTGTTTTCTTGAAAGGAGGTATAATGCATAGAATATTTTGAAAGGATAATTAATATAGTTTGAATGTTGGAGATAAGGGGATTCTTATTGACTCCTCACTGTAGAGGTTGTAAAAAATGGTCCACATATATCAAATTGGACTTGCTCCAAGATTTCTCCTGCTCTGCTATCTTGGCCCTAAAAGGTGGATTTGACATATTTCCCCAATGTGCATCCCTTGCAGACATCATGCCGGTCAAGGGTGCATTTCAAGAGATCGGTGGTAATCTAATGCATGATTTTCAACGCCCCATGATCTAAGTGACCCATGCACCTATGCCAAAGTTCTCCAACTTCCCCACTTTTCACATTTTTTGCCTTGCTACTCAGTGCAGTGCAATCTTCTGCCTCAAGTTTGTATAGGTTCTTCACTCAAAATCCAATTTGTTTCACTTTCTTGGTAGCTAAATGTCTCAAGAAGGTTTTCCCCTTACTGAAAACAACATCATAGCCCTTATCCTCTAATATTGCTACAAATATCAAATTCTTCTTCATCCCAGATACATATATACATCTTTCATATGAATATGGGAGTCTAAATCCCTCTTAAAGGTTATAGTTCCAATTTCCTTGGTACTATACCACCCATTATCCCCAAGTTCTATGTGTATTTGGAGGTCCTTCTCCTCTAGGTTATTTAAGATTTGTTTGCATCCTGTCATATGGAACAAGGCACCTGAATCTAGGTAACACAAACTCCCCATTACAATGTTATCCATGCATGTAATTAGGTTGAATTATAATTTTAATTGTGAGGCAATTTCTTCACCTCTTACTCCTCCTAAAGGGTTCTTGTTATACTTCTTGTGCGAACACTGTTGCATAATGCCTATATTCGTGGCAACAAAAACATTTTAACTTTCTTAGGTCCTTCTTATTACCATTGTTCTGATTAGACTCTTGTTTACATTGGTCCTTCTTAGCCTTATATTTATTTCCCTTCCCAACCAAGGAAAAAATATCTTCTTCCTCAGCTTTGGATGTTCCTCCTTCTCAAGTGTTACTGTTGATCTCTTCCTATACCAAATCATACCAAAGTCTCTCCCAATTTGGTAATTTTTCCCTTCTATTTATAAAGTCCTAGTAACTATGCCAGGAATTAGGAAGGCCTAGGAGAGATAAGATCACTATATTAGTTGATGATACATTTTCTCCAACATCTCCAAGCTCATCTCGAACCTGAGTGAACCTTGAGAGATATTGGACTATAGTTTCATTTTTCTGCATCTCGATGTAACTTTCTGAGCTTATCCTTCAATGCCAATTTTTGGCAACATTGTTATTTTCGAGCAAATTTGTGAGGGTCTTCCACATATAAATTGGATTCTACTTTCCATGTATATTCGAGACTATGTGATCTCTCTCACACTCTAGGTTGATCCTCCTGGATTTTGCAACTCCCTTCTTCCATTAGGTTAGTTGTTGTGTATCCGACTCTGGAGGTTTCTCAATATTAGTTTTAATATATTATAACAATCCATTATCATCGAGAACAACCTCCATCATGTCCTTCGAAGATATGAAATTGGACGTTCCCTCTAAGGCATGCCCCAATCTCAATCTGTTGAAAGAAGTATTCCTGGTACTGCAGAAAACTTCTTCACAGAATCTGCACTTCAAAAGTTCTGGAGGAGAAGTTCGAATAACTCAGTTCTAATGTGATTTCAAGGCTCCGATACCATGTATAATTTAATAGGGATTTGCTACTACTAAAGAATTCAAATTGAAAACAAGAGGTTACAAATATCCTCTACAATTTTTCGAAATGGAAATCACAATTTAGAAACACATGCAATGACATGAAACCATCAAAACCATAAGAAAAAAATGATTTATAGGGGAACAAAATTGGTAAAAACCCCTCCGTTTATTTGCATTAATTCAGATGAAATGATAATATATTACAATGACTTTCTTAAGCTTTGAAGCACACCCTGCACTGTAAACATGTTATCATTTTGAATGACTATCTTTGGCCAACGCTTAGCCTATTCAAGCCCCCAACTTTCTCCTATTTCCTTGAGAAATGCTGGATAAATTAGGCTCCTAAATAATCGGGGAAATCCCTATTTCCTTGTGCAATCCCCAAGGAATTGATCACTTGCCTCAAGTGCAAAACCTGTACACTCAACTAGTATACAATTAATTTTACACACTGACTTTTCCTCCACTTCAACTAGGAAATTTGAATTCCATACATGTCTAAGCTATTTTGGGTTGATTGACTAGTTAACTGAGAGATCACTAAGTTTTCAAGAGTCATAAATGCTCAACTAACCTTCAATTGACTCTATTAATTACTAGAGCTCACTTAACTAAGTTCAACTGAAAATAATTGAACTAGATTGCTAAAATTTAGCAATCACCACATGCACAACTAAACTCCAAGCCTACAAACTCGAATTAGTTGATATAACTAGGAGACAAAGGCACGCCACACAAGTTAACTGCCATCCAAGCCATTTTGTTGATGTGGAAAACTGAATTACTCAATTTGACTAAGGAAAAAGTCAAATTGAGCCTTTCTTGCTACAATTTCTAACATTTAATTTTTGTTCCAACAGAGTTGTTCCATTGTCACAATAACTATATCCTTTAAATCCATATCCTTGATTTTAGAAATGGCATAAATTATGCAAGGAACAATGAACATTAAGGTGATAAGTTTTTTCTTAAATTTAATTGATGTCCTTAGCAATCACAAAAATTGTTTGTGGAATATCAAGGTGACAACTTAATGAGAATGTTAGAAACTTTCTAATTTATTTTCAAAATTACACATTAAATTACTATGGATAGCCTTTCCCAGTAAAGGCTTATTTCACTGTTATGAATATTTTTGTTAGCTATTGTTTAAAGCGTGTGTTTCCATATTTATTTTCATGAAGTTTTCAAATCCACCTGGAATTTACAGCCTACAAAGTCATTAGACTTCGAATTCCTTGAATTTAACTAAATTTTTCTATATAATGAGTTTGGACAGGAGATTTTCTCTTGCATTAAGAAAACACAGTAAATATATATAATTAAGCTAATCCCTACACATTCTTAAATGGAGTATTTTTCTTCTAATAACCAAAATCATAGTACATTTTAACTATATATGTATATGGATATATATAAAGCAATTGATATAGATTTATCTTAATTCCATATTTTTAAAGTATCTTAAAATAAAATTTCTTTTTTAATATAAAATTTGAGAAAATGTTTTCATTTAATTTCTCACTATTTTGAGTAAATAAAAAATTATTATGGATCTATGTTGATTATTAATAATAAGATTTATATTTATATAAATTTAACATCTCTAAATATAGAATAATATTTAATTTTGAGATAGATCTAAGGGTAAGGAAAAGATAGGCATGGGTTAAAATGGATCTATAGACAGAGAGAGATAATGATAGATATAGGCTAGATTGAGATGGAGTGTAGAGCCTAATAGGTAGATTAATACGGTCTACACTACATCCTTAACCTATCCTTGATTTAGGCTCTCATAGGTTTAATTCAAGCCATTCGAAGTCTAGTGACAAAGAGGGGATAGCCTCTTTGTCTCTTAATGCATCCTATCAGGTGCCAAAGATAGAGAGAAGAAGGGAGAGAGAGATGGAGTTGGAGGGTGAGAGAGAAAGAGGGAGACATAAAGGGGGAGAGAGAGAGAGAGAGAGATGGGGGGGAGATACATAGGGAGGTGGGAGTGAAAGGGAGAGAGAGGAGGTAAGAGAGATAGGACTTGAGAAAAAAAAGGAGAGAGAGAGGGAGGGAGAGAGGGAGGGAAGAATAAATATATAGAGAGAAAGGTGGAGAGAGAAAGGGAGTGACAAGGGAGATATATATATATATATATATATAGAGAGAGAGAGAGAGAGAGAGAGAGAGAGAGAGAGAGAGAGAGATGGGGTAGAGAGGGTGGAAGAAAGAGAGGGAGGGTGATAGACACAGAGATGGAGACATAGAGACAATAGATATTATATAGTATTATATAATATTGAACATTATTAACCATAAAGGAAGAGTTCCAAGTAAAGTTTTTATAAAAGGTAAAAGAAGTTGAATTTAGAAAGCCATAAATATTTTGGTTTTTCACTGAAATATATACATTGATTTCAATGTGGATGTTGATTCCTAATCATATTTTATTGATTGCACTAGATGCAATGATTTCAGTGTAGTTTTTGATTTCTAATACTATTTGATTGCTTGCACTAAAAGCATTGATTTAAGTGGATGTTGATTTCTAATCCTATTTGATTGCTTGCACTAGGTGCATTGATTTAAATGGATGTTTATTTCTAATCCTATTTTATTTTTTGCGTCAGGTGCATTGATTTCAGTGTAGATGTTGATTTCTAATTTTGATTTCATCAATTTGCATCATTCAAGTTACTAAGAGTCTGTATCATCTCAACAAATTGAGGTAACTGAACAAATTTAAAATTAAATGACCATATTATCCTTAGACATATTTAACATATTTAAAATGATCAAAATAATTAGATGTTCAATAATTTTTGTGTGACTTCACATGAATAAAACTAGCCTAGATCCATCTTAACCTCGAATCTATCAAGCGTCGAGAGGAATCAGTCTCTTGAGGTGCAAACCTTTCCTCAAGTTTTGCATTCCTAGAAAAGGTTTGTACCTCGAAAGGTTTGATCTCTCTCGATGCTTGATCGATCCAAGGTTAAGATGGATCTAGGTTGGTTGTAGTGTCACTCAACTCAATAAAACTAAAAACTTAAAAATAATATGAATATGCAAAAATATGATTTTCAAATATTTTTTATATTTATTTTTTATCTATTTAAATATATTTCATTTTGACATTCTCATTATATAAATATCATATCAATAATAATTTTATGTATATCTAAATTTGATGTCTCTTCCTTTAATAATAACCAACATACATCCATATTAACTCTGGATTTACCAAACACCCTAAGGGATCAAATATCTCAATATGCAAACCTCTTTTTGAGTGCAAACTTAAGAAAATGTTTCCACTCCTCTAGATGCTCAATAGATTCAGAGTTAAAATAAATCATATTGACTTTTGATAATATTATTTATATCTATGAATTTCACACATTTATATATAAAAACATTTTTATTTTTAATTTATTAAAACCATGGTAATATATGCATTTTTTGACCTGCTTTTATTTTTTTTTAATTTAATTATTTAATATAATATGCATAATAAATTAATAAATAAGAGAAAAATTAACATAAATATTAAGTTTTTATATGTTGATTAATTATATAAATAATTATAATTGTAAATCATTATTATTTAAATTTATTTAAATGTAATATGTATATTTGCATAAAAATATTCTTATTATTTTTATTTTTAATAATTTTTTTATGTTTTAATTTATTTAATTCAATTGACATTTAATATTTATGTTATATGATAATCAAAGTCTAATTAATTTAAAATATCATATTACATAATTTAAAAAATAAATTAAAATACTCCATATAAATTATTATAATGAAAATAAAAAAACATACTAAAAATAAATAAAAGTTTAACCATATAAGTAAAAAAAAACAAAAATCGAATTTTTTAACATAAAAGGAAAATCATATAACATAACATATAATTTTATAAAACATCTAAAATTTAAAAACATAATAATTTAATTTAATTAACTTAAAATGTCATACTACAACGACACACAAAACGGTTGTCCATGGCGTCTTTTTTACGTGTAATTTTTATGTCTCATATCACGTGCACAGTCGTCTTCATCACAATCAAAATGCTTCCTTCTCCATGGCGTTTCTTTCTAGGTTTAGTTTTTGTCTCCACGATCACATTGACAACTATACCATTACAATCCACGATGTCTTTTAATTTCAAGCCAACCTAGAATTTTAAATTTAGTTTGCATATTCTTTCGAGGTAATAGTTATTTGTATAATTGTGAATATTTTGGAATATTGTAAAAAAAATAATTTAATTGTTCATAATTACTAGGTGGATTACATATGGATTACTAAGTGGATGTAGTAATTTTACTTTTACAAAATATTTTAAAATATTTTTGGTAGCAGACATAAATTAAAATTGGAGTTTTTTTTGGTAAATTAAAAAATTTGTTGTCTTATAATGTCTTTAAAACTAAGAATTTAGGAGATGGAGAACCCTAGCTCTGCTACCGCCGCTGCCTTGCCCTCGGCCGCCATCAGCACTCGGATCACCCCGGCTGCGGATGGAATCGAGACTCGCAGGCTCAGATCAAAGGATTTTGCCCTCAACACAGAAGATCAGGAGGCTCATTTCAGGATTGATGCTGCCACAAACAAGGAAGATCACGCGGTTAACTTTCCTGGAGAACATAGGATAGCTGCGAAGAGAGTTCGAAGAGCGAGAGGAGGGTTTGGTGGTCTCGTGCTCGACACCCGGGCCCTCAAAGAAACTCGTCCCAGCAGCAAAAGAAAACGGCACAGGAGGAGCTGCGTAAGGGAGATCAGAGCGCCTTGGAGAACATTAAGAGTGAGGTCTGGCACATTCGTTGCAGCCGTGGAGGCACCCCAGGCATACTCTGAGACCGACTGGAGCTTGCGAGGAGTCAAAGGGAAGGCATTCCTCGCCCCCGCCATCGATGACTGGGCCTCTACTGCGCTGGCTCGAAAACGCTACCTCCGTTGGATTCGATCGCTGCACCCAAAGCAGCTGAAGCATAAAGAACTAAAGGCCAAGGCTCTGGCTTTGCTACCCTCCGTGCAGTCCTTGGAATGGGGCAAAAGTAAGCCGGAAAATGATTCATTCGCAGGGTTTCTGCATGGATCTGAGGCAATCACCGGCCATACATATCGCAGTCCCAGATTTAGATCGGACAAAGATCTGCCAGATCTGATCATCCAGAAGGCAGAAAAACCCATGTACTGGCCAGATACAGAGATCTGCACAGGGTCAAAACCTTCATCTGACTCATTTCAGGTCCAGATTGCTCAACCAGCAGGCAGAACCATCATGCAGTGGGTTCGCCCGTTAGACTCGGTACAGGACCTCACTCTGAAGCTAGAGCGCAGAATGGGGATCCCATCCAGCCTGCTGCGACTTCTCTTTCAAGGTAAACAACTTGAAAATCCTCAACCCCTCTCTGCTTACAGCATTTCCAGAAATAGCTTGGTGGTGGCGACATTCCGTTTGAGAGGTGGTGCAGCAGGGCAAGCTTCCTCAACCCGGCCTTTCTCATACAAGGACGCAGTTCACTCGGAGAACCCCAAACCCCCGGAAGCCCTTAAATCTAAGGCCTTCTTGGTTGAAAAAAATGATGAAGTCCCTTCGGTTGAACTCATGCATGAAGAGCTGGCTTCCCAGCATCAAGTATTTGCAGAAAGAGCCATCATTTGCAGATTTAATGGACTGTGGCCTCGATCTCAGGATCTCTATGCATGGATCCATGCAAACTGGACACATCACTGTAAGATCTTCTTCTGCTCGAAAGGTTATTTCATTGTTCTCTTTGATAACATTAAGCATTATGAAAAGGCCATCGAAGAAGGACCTTGGTTCATGGGTACGGCAGGGCTTTTTTTGACCCCCTGGTTTCCAGATTTTGATCCAGCCTCTGCAGTCATTACCAAGACACCGGTATGGATTCGACTTCCAAACTTCCCTGCCCATCTATGGAATACTCGTGTCTTCAGAGCTATAGGAGACACACTGGGCAGCTTCATCCATGGAGATTTCTGGAGGGCATCCAAAGGCCTCTACTCATATGCAAGAGTGTGTGTGGAGTTAGATCTGAGCAAGGGCCTTCCAGAGCAAATCAATCTCAAGATAAATGACTTCGTCTGGACCCAGACGCTGGATTACGAGAACACTGCTTTTCGATGCCGTCATTGCCAACAACCTGGGCATCTGCAGAACACTTGTCCTTCTCGCCCGGTAAAAAAGAACAAGGCTGAAGACTCCAAGCCCAAGTCTAAACGATGGGCTCCATGCTCTCCTCCTCCAGTCGAGGATTCAGATTCCTCCAGTTCTGAAGATGAAGATAGCGATGAAGAATTGAAACAGGCCCCTCATTCTGTTGCCCCCTCCACCGAGGGCCTGGCGCCTTCCTCTGATTCAGCCATTGCCCAGAAACGTGTCCATTTTTCCTCTTCCTCGGACTCAGAAAAGGAGGGCTCCCCGCAGGAGGACCCCAATCTGCAAGTTGTAATTGCCCATCCACCCCAAAGTGGTTGGGTTGAAGTTAAAAAAAGGAAAGGGAAAAAGCATCATGTTGAGACCCCTACTCTTTTAGGGTAGCCCATTATGCTGCTTAAGCTTTAGTGTCCAGTTGTAGCTCCCTGCTTGCTTCTCTCTTTTCCCGAAACCGAGGTTGATAGTCCTATCATTTCCGGTTGCCGGCTCGCTTCTGCCACTCTGTTCTCTAGTTTCCTCTTGCTCTGTTCATCACTCTTGTCTCTTCCTCTAGGAGCCGACGTGGATAGCACATCCTTTCCGGCTGCCTAGGCTCTTGCTTCTCTTGGATGTAAGTTCTGGTTGTACTATATTTTCTCTTAATAGATTTAGTTATTTACCGATAAAAAAAAAAAAAAAAAAAATGTCTTTAAAACTAGAGTACATTATCCCACCATGTGTTGTTCATTTTTCGTTTTACTTAAGAGGTTTTTCTTTGTCTCAGCAAAGCCCAGGGAATTCATCCACTTATTCATTACATAGAAACTCAAAAAACAAATACAGACATTTTGGTTATATCCTTATAGTACAAAACATAACATAAAACCATAATTTCTAGCAGACTTAGACCATTAAGAATGTACGGAGGAAATAGGAGCTCGGTCCTTTGCACTTGAGCCAGGGGGAGAAAGAGGTTTAGAATCACATTGAAGATGGCCTTCTATATAGGCCAACTTTGCATCTAATATGTCCATGAGGAAACATTGATTTCTCAACTTTCTCTTGATGTCTTCTAATGGGGCAAACACATTATATATTTCCACCTAACTCTCTTTTAATACCATGTCGAGCAAAGTCTGCAATTGTTAGCGCAATGCAATTGAGTTCAAGTATTGTTTCCTTTGTCTCCTAGTGTGACAAGGGTTGGGAATTTGGTAGGAGACCTCTTCTAAGATCTGAGAGTCGGAAAATACTTACCTCTCAACACCCATCATAGTTTCCAAATTCTAGATTTCCCATTGGGTCTCAAGACAAACATCATTGAAGTAAGCATCGATTGATTCCTGCACAAATAAACAGGGCATGTTTTGGCCCTAGGGACCCCTTCCGCTACTACCCCTCCTACTGCACATACATTGCCTAGGTGACATGACGTGCAGGAGAGGTTCCATCTTAAATGGCCATAAAGAAAGCCACAACCAGGGGTTTGGGGTTTGCACCAAATTGTAACAATTTCACTAACCACACATTGTTTAACAACACACCATCTACATAATTCAAACTTATGACACTAGCTCAAGCTAGAAAATAACCACATCTACCAAGGTCATAGGAGTAATACCCACCTCCAAACTTATAACTTTTAGTGCTCAAAGCATTAAAACAAAGCCACAAATAGATTAAGAAAAGAGATGTACTAGAATCAAAACCACCTTTTCTAAGAAAATTAGTCAAGACATCAAACACCAATAAGAGGTTCCCCAACATTAGCTTACAAAACCATAGACCAAATAATATCACTAGACCTACATCTAAAATATGAACTAGACCAAGACAAAAGCCTACCATAACAAACCCAAAGCCCAACAAACAAAGGATTAACGAATATCCCAATTCACTAATCTCTAGACCATCTGAGGGAAAACACATGATACCATGATAATTAACAAGAAAAAGAAATATTACCGAAGATGTCATGATGTGGGAAACAAACATAGGAATGGACGAGGGAGCTGATGTCCTCCTACCAATGTCAATATCCAATTTTGCTTGTGACTTCGTCCAACCTCGACTTTCCACCACCACTCATGAGTCCACACTACCAAATAAGAGCCCACCAACTCGGATTGGCCTCTTCACCTCACTAATATTATCCTCTCATTAGGCCATCAAATTTCAGGTTGATCTCTTCAAGATTTGTACCATAGTAATACTTAGATGCTTGTTGTGGGGGTTTCGATTCCTCCCCCCTCTCTTTCACAAACCTTCCTCACTCTCCACTAAACTTTCCCACATCCTCCCCATGTTGTGATTTAATGGCCATCTAGGTGATCACATGCTCTTGCACGCCGAGGAAAAACCTTGTTGCTTGACCATTAATGTCCATGTCGTCAATAGAGAGATAGGATCACCCCTCGAGAACAGCCCCCCCTCGCACCCTCCGCCTCCACCCCCCTTACTGAACCCTCCCTGTCATGGAAAATCAAAATTCAAGATTTATCTCAAAAGTATAAATAATTTTTTACCATTTTTTTGTATGTTTCGAATTGGTGAGGCTACATCATGGTGATGTCCAAGAATAACACCTAAATAAGGAAATGGGAATTTAACTGGTGACTTAACATATAGGAGTACCTTAACAATGCACTCGATCATCATCTACTCAGTGGGCAGTGGTCATCATTGAGTGCTTGATAAAATGGTTTTTTATCATGTGTGATTCCCATGTATTCAAAATAGTAGTAAAAGTGCTACTAATGTCTTCCTCTTACTTGATTCAAATTGTAATGGATCCAAAACTTTCACCCTTAAATTTTATAAAAAAATATTAATTATGTTTCTTAATTTTAATTTTAAAATTTGTTATCTCTTAGAGGAAACCGAGTTTTGGGAAAACCTCTAAGGTAACCTCGAACATCTTTGAGGATGAAAGCTTTCCCTTCAACCTGGAGAGGGATCTTTCCCTAAAAACTCAGCTACTCAAGGTCACTATATTAGAAGGTTTACAATTGATTCCTAGGGCCAAATTTATCAAAAAATGATTGAAATTTCGTTAGACTATGTGAAAGTTCCACCATTGGGCATGGAGTCTAACCCAATGAGGTCTTATACAAACACAGTTTCGATGAGAAAAACACAAAAGTAGGGTAGCAGTAATTCTTTTAACACTTAAGTGATGTAGATGAAGATGAAGGAAATTAGTGTAAGGGTTAAGTGAACAACAATTCATGCCTAAGAAATAAAGAAAAAGGAGCATAAAATATGAATCCCAATCTCATACTCTCTTTATGAGACATGAGGAAATATAAAACAAAAAAAAAAAACAAGGAAATACAACATAAGAATTTCTACAAATGTTCATAAAGATTGTTTTCATTAATGATCTACTCAAAATACACAAGGATACTAAATCTCAAATAAACACCAACCCTTTCTTCTTCTGTAGTATTTTCTTATATAAAAAATACAATAGCTGAAATATGTTTGTAGCTCAAAAATAATTACAATAATCCAATAATAGAAGTATAAATCTCTTAGGTACATGCATATGAAACTTTCAAAACCTATCTACATCTAAAGATCATGTTGTTGTTGGATTATTGGATGGATACAAGAATCAACAAGTCGAATTTGGTGAGGTGGCATCCAAGTCAACAATTGTCCATGAGCTTTTTTGTCATGAAATCCTAATAAATAGGGTCTAGTAATCCCTTCGAAAATCCAAAAGTGTGATATATTTTAGAAAACCGAGAAAGGTTTTCTTAAATGGGTTTGTTGTGAACAAAAACCTCATTCAGTTTTTAAAAAATCGTTCTCATTTGTTGGCAAAGGGTGCCCGAAATTACTGTGTTTTACAGGAAAAAAAGTTTTAACTAGCCATTTTTACGTAAATGTGTTGTTTCTCCCATTGTCAATGCATTTTCCTTTTTTTTTTTTAATTTTCAAAAACACGTTAATGCTGACATTCCGCTGTTAGTGCATTTTAAAATTTTCAAAACTTTAGCAATGTTGACACTCTTGTTGCTAACATTTTAAACATGTTTATTACAAATATTTCACTGACATTGTAATTGTTAGCATCGAAAAAATTCAAACTTAAAGAAGTATGATAATAGATAGTTTCACAGGGATGTTGTCGATCATGGATGGCAGCAACAATCCTATAGATCAGAGGCCTGATCCATTGGGTTATTTCCAAATTCTTACTTGAAACTTGTATCCTACTCTGATCGAGCTGGATATTGGTGGCCACGTGCCTATCCCACTTGGACCCCCACCATTGTCTCTTTCAGTTTTTCAGTTTCCTTATTTGTAGCACAATTTACTATTTTTGGCAGTTTTTTGGGTCCCGAACCTCCGGAGCCATTTTGAGGCCCTAAACGACGTGATCTGGATTTAAGCAGGAACGCAATAGATTACAGAGATAACCATAAATACAGAGATGCGATAACCATAAAAACAGAGATGCAACGGAAATAATACTTCATTTCATTAATGGAGAATACTGAAATATGCTTACAAATAGAAATAACCCAGCTAGGGCGATGGTAGCTTATCTCTGAGAAGAGATGTGTTGGCTACATGCCTCTGAACTGTTTCCGAACTGTCTTTACAATGAGGCTCGAAGGCCTATTTATTATTGAGAAACAATGGAAAACCCTTCACATTCCAAAACCTAACCCTAGAAGATGAAACACAAAATTGTGGGCCCCGTTTTGGGGTGAGTTGGACAGCCAACTTCCCGGGGTCGCGAATTGGTCGTCTTATCTCCGTTTGACGCGCATGATAGCCCGTTGGAAAGATCTCTCCGAGGACTACGACGAAAAAGACGATTTTTATCAAAAAAATCGTTGGCGGTGTATTTCCCAAAAAACGTCGTTTAGGGCCTCAAAACGGCTCCAGAAGTTTAGGACCCGAAAAACTGCTAAAAATAGTAAACTGCACTATAATTAAGGAAAGTGAAAAACTGAAAGAGACAGTTGTGGGGGTCCAAATGGGATAGGTGGGTGGCCACCAACATCCACCTGGATCATTCCTCCCCCCTTAGGAAGCAATGGTCCCCATTGCGTTGAGTTCCTCCCTGAGATGAGGAAGCTTCTGCTGAGCTGGGTCTCTGGTGAGCTATTCTGCAATCTCTAATGTGTCCAGAAATGGTGGGAAGCATGGTCGACGATGGTCCACATTGAACACTCGGTGCAAGCGAAGGAATGGAGGAATGCTTTGCTTCAAAGCATTGTTGCCCGTAGCCTTGGTACTGGTGTAAGGACCATGTTGGAGTGGCCTGAGCTTCTGATGGGTTCTGGTAAGGCGTTCTTTCTGTCAATGCAACCAAACTTTGTTCCCCACCTGAAACTTGTGTGGTGCCCCTGTGGGTGAGAAGAAGTTGTTCCTGTGTTCTGTTCTGACTGTATCCCTCTGTTGCTGCTGCTGCGTGGAGGAACCCTTCGTGGGAGTCATGGATGTAGCAACGATCTTCCCCTTACTTTGGGAGCGAACCAGACAGAAAATAAATTTCCTAGTCTGTGAGATGAGCTTGCTGCCTTTCTTAGCAGTGATCAAAGAGGTGGCAGTAGGTGCGGCTACCTCCGGTATCCTGTATAATGAATTATCCAAAGAAATAATGACAGTGCGAGGCCTTGACTCATACACAGCATGTCGCCTCCACAAGTATGGTTGGCCTAATAGTACATCACAAACATCCAGAGGTGTAACATCACATAATACCTCGTCTGTGAAGGGCTTGATGCTATAGGGAAGGCGGCACTGCTGGCGAACTTTGAGATCTCGTCCTTCGTGAAGCCACCCGATACTGTACAGCTGCAGGTGTGGTGTAGTCGGTAGGCCCAACCGCTTCACGACCTCTGCTGAAATGAGGTTCTTTTGGCTGCCACTGTCGACAATGAATTGCAGTGGCGAACCCTTCACCCACATTTGTGAGTGGAAAAGACGTTCCCCCTCCTCTGGCTCTTCGGGCTCATTCTTCTGGATCTTGGCAGTGGCAACAATGGCACTAGGATCCGCATCAATGATCTGCTTCCCTTTGCCATTCCCCTTGTCAGGTTCTGGCTCAGAGTTGGAACATGCATATGATTCGGAAGCCTTCAACTCGGCCACCAGCGACTGCTTGGTCTGACACTCACTTGTGTTATGAGTGGGACTCTTGTGGAACTCACACCACTTTCCTGTGTCCTTCTTCGGCTTCGTGGTGGTGTTCTTTTCTTGCGGCTTCGAGGGGTTGTCTTGGGTCACCCCGCCTTGGATTTGTCCTTTAGGCTTCGGATTTGTAGATCCAAAGTCTTGCTTCTTCTGTTTGAACTTTTGCTCGATTTTGACAGCGTATCGGTATGCTGTGCTGAGTGAGGAGATGTTCAAGAACTCCATCTCTTCCTGGATGTATCTGTGTAGGCAGCCGCGGTATTTGAGTACCAGATGCAGCTCAGAATATTTGATACCCAACTGTGTGCGAAGGGTATGAAAAATATATGTGAACTCTGGCACATCTTGGTCTCGTCCCTACCGCAGTGTGGTCCATTTGATGTATTTGTCCTCATAGCTTTTGACAGGGTAGTACTGCTCCTTGATGGCATCTCGAAAGTCATTCCAAGTGGGGGTGGCTGAAAACAGTGAGCCTGTACTTTCATCCTTCTGCTCGCAGTATGTTTCCCACCAGTCCTTGACGTGGGGGGCTGCCTTGAGAAGAGCGAAAATAATATTTTCCCGACTTGAAAATTCATGAACAGAAAAATACCCATCTAGCAGATTTAACCATTTATCTACGACATCTGCGTCTATTTGACCCTCGAAGGTGGGGATTTCAAAATTAACTTGTACCTTAAACGGTGTGGCGTTTCCAGAGTAGCTGTTGGAAGCCGATGTGTCACCTCTGGGTAGCTGCTGAAGGATCTGCACAAAGCTATCCATCATCGCGTTCCTTTGCCACTCGAGGGCTTCTTCGAGCAATATTCTGATAGGATCTCCTGCCCCCTCGTCTTTCTTCTCATCCTCCATGGGAGGTCGTCGAGATTTTCGAGGCTGGTCTTGCAAAGGTTCGACAAATTCAAGCCCTAACTCCTTATATCCCGACCTCGTTGGGGACATGCAAAGAAAAACAAAGAAAAAGCAGACCGCTCTGATACCACTGATCCGGATTTAAGCAGGAACACAATAGATTACAGAGATAACCATAAATACAGAGATGCGATAATCATAAAAACAGAGATGCAGCGGAAATAATACTTCATTTCATTAATGGAGAATACTGAAATATGCTTACAAATAGAAATAACCCAGCTAGGGCGATGGTAGCTTATCTCTGAGAAGAGATGTGTTGGCTACATGCCTCTGAACTGTTTCCGAACTATCTTTACAATGAGGCTCGAAGGCCTATTTATTATTGAGAAACAATGGAAAACCCTTCACATTCCAAAACCTAACCCTAGAAGATGAAACGCCAAATTGTGGGCCCCGTTTTGGGGTGAGTTGGACAGCCAACTTCCCGGGGTCGCGAATTGGTCGTCTTATCTCCGTTTGACGCGCATGATAGCCCGTTGGAAAGATCTCTTCGAGGACTACCACGGAAAAGACGATTTTTATTAGAAAAAACGTCGTTTAGGGCCTCAAAACGGCTCCAGAAGTTTAGGACCTGAAAAACTGCTAAAAATAGTAAACTGCACTATAATTAAGGAAATTGAAAAACTGAAAGAGACAGTTGTGGGGGTCCAAATGGGATAGGTGGGTGGCCACCAACATCCACCTGGCTCACGACGTTTTTTTTGGCAAAATAATTTTAGATCTTCTGAAGGCAATCATGTCAACGACTTTAGTCATCAGAGATATCTTTCCAACGAGGTATCATAAGTTTCAAACGAAAATTATATGATCAATTTATAACGCCAGGAAGTTCGCTACCCAACTAACCCCAACGGGGCCCATAAAATCTTGGTGTTACATCTCCTCGGGTTAGGGTTTTGGTTGTTTAGGGTTTTTTCTTATTGTTCAATAATAAAAAGGCCCTTGAGCCTCATTGTAACTCAATTCAGAGGCATGTATCCACCACATCTCTTCTCAGAGATAAGCTACCATTTCCCGAGCCAGTCTTATTTCCATTCTGTTTGTAAGCATACTTCAGTATTTGATATTAATGAAATGAGGTGTTATTTCTACTGCATCTTTGTATTTATGGTTATATATGTAATTTTTTGCATTCCTGTTTAAATCTGGATTAGTGGTATCAGAGCGGTCTACTCTTTCTCTGTTTTTCTTTGCATGTCCCCAACAAGGTCAAGATATAAGGAGTTAGGGCTTGAACGGGTCGAACCTTTGTAAGACCAACCTTGCAAATCCCAATGGCCTCCCATGGAGGATGAAAAGGAAGAAAAGGGGGAAGGAGATCCTATCAAAATCTTGCTCAAAGAAGCCCTTGAGCGACAAAGGAACGTGATTATGGACAACTTTGACCAGATCCTTCAACGGCTACCCAGGGGCAACACATCTACTTCCAGTAGCTACTTTGGAAGTGCACACCCTTTAAGGTACACGTTAAATTTGACATTCCCATATTTGAGGGTAAGATAGATGTGGATGCCATAGATAAATGGTTCAATCTGCTAAAACGATATTTTTTCTATTTAGATTTTTCCAGTCAGAAAAAGATCACTTTTTCGCTTCTCAAAGTTGCCCCCCACATCAAGTACTGGTGGGAAACCCACTGCGAGTAGAAGGATGAAAGTATGGCCTCACTGTTTTCAACCGCACCCACTTGGAATTCACTCTGGGATGCCATCAAGGAGCAGTACTACCCTGTCGGAAGCTATGAGGATCAACACATAAAGTGGACCATGCTGCGGCAAGGAAGGGACCAAGATGTGTCGAAGTTTACCAATATTATTCAAACCCTTCGCATCAAGTTGGGTATCAAGGATTCAGAGTGGAATTTGGTACTTGAATACCGTGGTTGCCTACACAGGTACATCAAGGACGATATGGAGTTCCTAGACATCTCTTCGCTTTGCACGATGTACTGATACGCTGTTAAGATCGAGCAGAAGTTTAAACAAAATAAGCGAGACTTTGGATTTGTGAATCCGAAGAACAAAGGACAGAGCCAAGGTGGGGTGACCTATGACAACCCGTCAAAGCTGCGAGAAAGAACACCACCACGAAGTCAAATAAGGACACAGGAAAGTGGTGTTTGTTCCATAAGAGCCCCACTCACAACATAAGTGAGTGTCGAGCCAAGAAGTCATTGGTGGTCAAGTTGAAGGCTTCAGAACTAGGAACATGTTCTGACCCTGAGTCAGAACCCAACAAGAGGAATGAAAAAGGGAAGCATATTATTGATGTGGAGCACAACACCACTGTTACCACTACTAAGATCCAGAAGAATGAGCCCGAAGATCCAGAGGAGGGGGAGCGTCTTTTCCACTCACAAATGTGGGTGAAGGGTTCGCCACTGCAATTTATTGTCGACACTGGCAGCCAAAAGAACCTCATTTCAGCAGAGGTTGTGAAGCGGTTGGGTCTACTGACCATACCACACCCACAGCCATACAACATCGGGTGGCTTCATCAAGGACGAGATATTTGAGTCAGCTACCAGTGCCGCCTTCACTACATCATCAATCCCTTCACAAATGAGGTATTGTGTGATGTTGCTCCTCTCGATATTTGTGATATATTATTAGGAAAACCATACTTGTGGAAGAGACATGTTATATATGAGTATAGACCTCGCTCTGTGATTATTTCTTTGGGTAATACGTAATACAACATACCAAAGGTAGCCCAACCTACAGTTACCTCTTTGATCTCTGCTAAGAAATGCAACAAGATCATCTTCTAGACTAGGAAATTTATTTTCTTTCTGGTTCACTCTCAAAGTAAGGGGAAGATCGTAGCCACATCCATGGCCCCCAAGAAGGATTCCTCCACGCAGTAGAAGCAGGTGAATACGGTCATGAAAGAATACAGGGACATATTATCCTCACCCACAGGAGTATCATTGCACTGTCAGGTCAAGCATTTGTTTGATTTGACTCCCAAAGCACCCTACCCAACGGGTCGATATATCACTGCTCCATTGTGGAAAATGCCAAGTACAAACAGTGACATGATCAACATTAGGTGTCACACAAGTTTCAGGTGGGCGACAAAGTTGGTTGCATTTGCAGAAAGAATGCCTTACTAGAGACCATCGCAAGCTCAGACCACTCTGATATGCTCCTTACACTATTACCAAGGATGTGGGAGACAATGCTTTGGAATGCAACATTCCCCCATTCCTTGGCTTGCACCCAGTCTTCAATGTGGACTGCCTTTGACCATGCTTCCCACCATTACTGGACACGTAAGACATTGCAAAACAAGTCACACCAGCGAAAGTTTCCTCATCTCATGGAGGAACTCAACGCAATGGGTACCATTGATTCCTAAGGGGGGAGGAATGATCCAGGTGGATATTGGTGGCCACCTACCTATCCTACTTGGACCCCTGCCATTGTCTCTTTCAGTTTTTCATTTTCCTTATTTGTAGCACAATTTACTATTTTTGGCAGTGTTTCGGGTCTTGAACATTTGGAGCCGTTTTGAGGCCCTAAATGACTATTTTTGGGAAAAATTGCTTTGGTGATTGAAGCAATCAGGTCATAATTTGTAGTCCTTGGAGATATATTTCCAACGAGGTAACATACTTGTCAAATTGAGATAATATGATCAAGTTACGACCCCGAGAAGTTGGTTGCCCAACTAACCCCAACGGGGCCCATAAACTCTTGGTGTTACATATCCTTGGGTTAGGGTTTTGGTTGTTTAGGGTTTCTCTTATTGCTCAATAATAAAAATTCCCTTAAGCTTCATTGCAACTCAGTTTAGAGGCATGTAGCCACCACATCTCTTCTTAGAGATAAGCTACCATTGTCCGAGCTAGTCTTATTTCCATTCTGTCTGTAAGCATACTTCAATATTTGATATTAATGAAATGAAGTGTTATTTCTATTGCATCTCTGTATTTATGGTTATATTTGTAATTTGTTGTGTTTCTGTTTAAATCTGGATCATACTTTGTGCACTTCTCTCTAACTTAGTCCAATCATCAACTGAAACTGAACCAAACCAACTGAAAACTATACTGCAATGTGAAAGATGAAATTTTTTTATTACAATCGAATCCACACTCAAACTCTGGTTTACACCTAAACATCAATTGCTAAAAAATAAAAACTGAAATTCCAAAATGAAAGAATGCTCCATCTTGCGAGCTTAGTTATGTACATTGTTCCTATTCTAATGAGCTAACTTTATCTTTCTTCAAGTTATCTGAAACTTCCAATGCAACCAATCTAACATTTGTTTTGAAAACCAGACTCCTTGATTATATAGTTGGTTTAAATTAAAACTTGACAATATAATGATAACTCAGAATAAACTTGATCTTCACAGTGAAACCATGGTTGCAAATTTGAATTAAAAAGCTCTTCAATATAAATGACTACAGGATCATCAAAGTCATAGATGTCATATCTTTCTTGACCTTTAATGTATTATGTAATTTTATTATCATAGTTTAACTTTTCACGCAGGTTTTCTATTTCAAATTCATAATATAAAACAGAAAATTCCCCACTCTCAATAACAAAGGGAAGCAATATTCCTTTTCGTTGTTGTTGAGAAGAAATTCCAAAAAAATGATCTTGATATGGAAAAATTTTCCGATCCTCTAAGATTACAAGCTCCATTTGAATTTCCTTGGAATACTCTTCTAAGAAATGAATCTTTTCTTCTGAGAAACAGTTGCATGAACTTAAATAAGATGACAAAAATGAAAAAAAAAAATTATCCACTTCACCATCAGTATACCCATCATTCCATTCTCCAAAAACCTTGAACAAAAACATGATCTACTACAGATTCTTTTTTCTCCATCCATGTTTCCAAGAAGGTAACCCGAAATCTTGTTATGGGGGTTATGGACTTCGAAGAAAAACATTCAATCCAATTTCCGCACTTCCCTTGGAATGAATCATAATATAATCTCATGTATACATCTTCACACTTGACTTTAAGAAGATTAGTAAAGTCACGAAAATTTTTGGTATGTTTCAAAGTCATGCTCAAATCATCACCACTAAATTTTGGTCCATTTCTAAGAAAATATTCATCTTTGGGTAGACGATTAGGAAAACCACGAATAACTGTAAAATCTAAACTTGCATACCTTGAAAGAATAGTAGCAATGTCTGATTCTTCATTGACCTAGTGAAATAACCATTGAATCATTTGAGCTATGAATCCTTCTGACAATGGAGTCACCATGGAAGCTTCTAACTCTAGATTCTTCAAACTGGAGTTGCCAGAGAAAACACCTTGTAGCCAAAACTGATATACAAATCTCTCTTTTCCCTCATAGATCTGATCTTAAATAATAAATTTGTTTAGAGAAAATATGACTTTTTCTCCCTAGCAAAGGCGCGAAAATGTTATCTCTTAAAAAAATCTGGCTGCGAGAAAACCTCTAAGGTAACCTCAAACCTCTTTGAGGTTGAAATCTGACCCTTCAGTCTGGAGAGGGATCTCTCCCTAAAAACTCAACTACTCAAGGCCACTATAGTAGAAGGTTTGCAATTGAGTCCTATTGCCAAATTTATCGAAAATGATTGAAATTTGGTTGGGTTATGTGAAAGTTCCACTATTCGGCATGGAGTCTAAGCCAATTAGGTCCTATACAAACATCGTTTCATTGAGTAAAACACAAAAGAAGGGTAGCAATAATTCCTTTGACATTTAAGTGATTTACAGGAAGATGAAGGAAATTACTGTAACGGTTAAGTGAACAACAATTATTAATCCCTGAAATATAAAGAAAAATTTGCATAAAATATGAATCCCAATCTCATATTCTTTTTATCAGACATGAGGAAATATAAAACAAAGCAAAAAAGACAGAGAAATACAACACGTGAATTTAAGCAAATGCTCATAAATATTGTTTTCATTAATTAGTTTCTCAAAATACACAAGCATGTAAAAGCTCAGATAAACACCAATTCTTTTTTCTTCTGTTTTTCTTTCCTTATAAAAACAATACATAACTGAAACAGATTTGTAGCTCAAATATAATTACACTAATCCAATAATAGAACTATACATATCATAGGTACATGCATATGAAACTTTCCAAACCTATCTGCATCTAAAGATCATGTTGTTGCTCAAGTGATGGCTAGAGATAAGGATCAACAAGTCGAATTTGGTGAAATGGCATCCAAGTCAACGACTGTCCATGAGCTTTTCCTCACGAAATCTTGAAAAATAGGGTCCAGTGATCCATTTAAAAATCCAAAACCGTGATAGATGTTAGAAAACTAAGAGAGGTTTCTTTAAATGGGTTTGCTTCGGACAAAACGTTCTTTTGATTTTGAAAAAATTGTTCTCATTTGTTTGGAAAGCATGCCCAAAATTATTGTGTTGTACGGGAAAAAAACAGAGTTTTAATTGACCATTTTTATAGAAATGTGTTGCTACTCCCATTGTCAGCACATTTTCCTTTTTTTATTTTCAAACGCATGATAACACTGACACTCCCGTTGTCAATGCATTTTTAAAATTTTCAAAACTTTAGCACTGCTGAGACTCCCGTTGTCAACGTTTTAAACATGTTTATTACAAATATTTGATTGACCAACACTAAAATTTTTCAAACTTACATAATTGTGATAAAAAAATCACAAAAATATTTATTATATTTCTTAATTATAATTTCCAAATCACAAAGTTTTTAATTATATTTCTTAATTTTAAACCCATGCAAAATTCTAATATATGCATTAAAAAAGAAATAACCATACAAAATTCTAATATATGCATAAAAAAAGAAATAACTATAAAGAAGAAGGATTAAAAAAAATATTTATCAGTGGAATTGGGAAGAATAACAAATTTGCAAAATATACATATAAAATATAAAAACAATAAAAAATAGTTTCACAAGAATAACAAATTGCACAATATACATATAAAATATAAAAACAATGAAAAGTAGTTTCACATAAAATGATTTATTAATGGAATTGGGATAAATAACAACTTACTTTTATGTTGATTTTTTTCCATTTACTTTAATAAAAAAAGAAAAAGAAAAAATAAAATAAAATTACAGTGATTCAACAAAGATCTAGAAAAGAGGAAGTCAAAGGTCATTACCCAAATTAAAAAAATTGCAATTTTTTTAATTTGGGTAATGACCTTTGACTTCCTTTACATTAAGCATGTAATTTAATAAATAAACAAATTATGATAAATAACTTAAATATTTACATTTCATTGGCTTTCTTTGCATTAAACCTATATTTCAACAAGTCAGAAATTTATGATAATTAAGTTAAGCATTTACATGTAAAATTTATTCAACATTTATTTTTATTCAATGCCAAATACATTTGAAAAAAGAACAAATGACACAAAAGCTTAAATCCCAGGCACCTGAATAAATAATTCTACCTCTAATTTTAATGTTCCCCAATCATGTAATCCCATCGTGAAAATAGCACTAATATGTCACCATCTTAGGAATCCCCTCATGGAAATAGCACTAAACACCTCCATACTGACTCTTTATTGTTATGTATAATCTTATGTGTATCATTTAAATCCAACATTACACATGCAACACATAAAGCATGCCCATTAGAACAAATGTGACAGTTGCCCATCCAATGCATAAAGACGCCCATTAGAACAAATGTGCCAGAGATTAATGCAGTCACCTAGGACACTTCCAGCAATCTATCCACACTACTGCACATCATCATTTTCGCTAGAGATCTCTATAGGCCTGCAACACTTTCCTCCAGTGATCTAACTACATGCCTGCACATAATCATTTTGGCCATAGATATTTATTGTTTCCTACAAGACAACACAGGAATTTATGCAAATGCTTATAAAGACTGTTTTCATTAATGATTTGCACAAAATACACAAGCATGCTAAATCTCAAATAAACACCAACCCTTTCTTCTTCTATAATCTTTTCTTATATAAACAATAAAATAACTAAAACAGGTTTGTAGCTAAAAACTAATTACAGTAATCCAATAATAAATGTATAAATCTTTTAGGTACATGAATATGAAACTTTCCAAACCTATCTACATCTAAAGATCATGTTTTTTCTGGATTCATGGTTGGAGACAATGATTAGCAAGTCAAATTTGATGAGGTGGCATCTAAGTTAACAATTGTCCATGAGTTTTTTCCTCACTAACTCCTGAAAAACAGGCTCCAATGATCCCATCTAAAATCCAAAGCTGTGATAGATGTTAGAAAACATAGAGAGGTTTTTTTAAATGGGTCTGTTGCAGACAAAAACCTCTTTCAGTTTTGAAAATTTCATTCTCATTTGTTTGGAAAGCGTGCCCAAAATTATTGTGTTGTATAGGAAAAAAACATGTTTTAAGTGACCATTTTTACAGAAATGCGTTGTTACTCTGGTTTTTAGTGCATTTTCCTTTTTTATTTTCAAACATGCGATAACATTGACACTCCCTTTGTGAGTGCATTTTTTAATTTTTAAAAACTTCAATAACGCTGACACTCTCGTTGTTAGCGTTTTAAACCCGTTTATTACAAATATTTCGCTAACACTGTAATTGTCAGCACTAAAAGATTTCAAACTGAAAGAAATGTGATAATAGTTGGCTTCATGAAGATGATCATGGATGTCAGCGAGAAGCCTATAAACCATAGACCTAATCCATTGGGTTATTTCCAGCTTCTTACCTGAAACCTGTATTGTACTCTGTGAACTTCTCCCTAACTTAATCCAATCATCAATTGAAACTGAACCTAACAAACTAAAAAATGTACTGCAATGTGAAAGCTAAAAATTATTTATTACAATTGAATCCACACTTGAACTCTGGTTTCAACCTAAACACCAATTGCTAAAAACTAAAAATTGAAATGCCAAAATGAAAGGATGTTCTGTCTTATGAGCTTATTTATGTACATTGTTCCTATTCTAACCAACTAAATTTATATTTCTTCAAGTTATATGAAACTTCCAATGTAACCAATCTAACATCTATTTTGAAAACCAGGCTCCTTGATTATAGTTGATTAAAATAAAAACTTTACAATACAATGATAGGTCAGAATAAACTTGATCTTCACAGTGAAACCATGGTTTAAAATTTGAACTAAAAAACTCTTGAATATAAATGGCTACATGATCATCAAATTCAGAGATGCCATATCTTTCTTGATCTTCAATGTATTTTATAATTTGATTATCACGGTTGAACTTTTGATGCATGTTTTCTATTTCAAATTCATAATCCAAAACAGAAAATTCCCCACGCTCAATAACAGAGGGAAGCAATATGTATTTTCGTTGTTGTTGAGAATAAATTTCAAAAGAATGATCTTTATATGGAAAAATTTGTTGATCCTCTAATATTACAAGCTCTATCTGAATTTCCTTGGAATACTCTTCTAAGAAATGAATCTTTTCGTTTGAGCTACCTTTGCATGACTTTAAATAAGAGGACAAAAATGCAGAATTTTTTTGTCCACTTCACCATCAGTATACTCATCATTCCATTCTCTAAAAATTTAAATGGAAACATGATCTACTACAAAAAAAAAATCCTCCATCCATGTTCCCAAGAAGATAACCCAAAATCTTGTTATGGATGTTATGGACTTTGTAGACAAACATTCAATCCAATTTTTTCACTTCCCTTGGAATGAATCATATAATATTCTCATGTATACATCTTCACTCTTGACTTTAAGGAGATCAGTGAAGTCACGAAAATTTGCAATATGTTTCAAAGTCGGGCTCAAATCATCACCACTAAATTTTGGTTCATTTCTCAGAAAATATTCATCTTTGGGCAAATAATTAGGAAAACTAGGAATAATTGTAAAATCTAAACTTGCATACCTTAAAACAATAGTAGCAGTGTCTGAGTTCTTCATTGGCCTAGTGAAATAACCATTGAATCATTTGAGCTATGAATCCTTCTGACAATGGAGTCGCCATGGAAGCTTCTAACTCTAGATTCTTGAAACTGGAGTCGCCAAAGAAAACACCTTGTAGCCAAAACTAATATACAAATCTATCTTTTCCCTTAGAGATCTGATCTTAAACAATAAAATCGTTTGGGAAAAATATGCCTTTCACTCCCAAACGGAGGCGCAAAAATGTTATCTCTTAGAGGAAACCTGACTGCGAGAAATCCTCTAAGGTAACCTTGAACCTCTTTGAGGTTGAACGCTGGACCTTTAACCTGGAGAGGGATCTCTCCCTAAAAACTCAATTACTCAAGGTCACTGTAGTAGAAGGTTTGCAATTGAGTCTTATGGCCAGATTTATCGAAAGTGATTGAAATTTTATTGGGCTATGTGGAAGTTCCACCATTGGGCGTGGAGTCTAACCCAATCAAGTGTTACACAAACATAGTTTCGATGAGAAAAACACAAAAGTAGAGTAACAGTAAATCCTTTGACAATTAAGTGATTTAGAGGAAGATGAAGGAAATTAGTGTAAGCGTTAAGTGAATAACAATTATTAATGCCTGAGAAATAAAGAAAAAATGAGCATAAAATATGAATCCCAATCTCATATTATTTTTATCAGACATGAAGAAATATAAAACAAAGCAAAAACGGACAGGGAAATACAACACAAGAATTTCTGCAAATGCTCATAAAGTTTGTTTTCATTAATGATCTACTCAAAATACACAAGGATGCTAAATCTCAAATAAACACCAACAAATTCTTCTTCTGCAGACTTTTCTTATATAAACAATACAACAACTGAAACAGGTTTGTAGCTCAAAATAATTACAGTAATCCAATAATAGAAGTATAAATATCTTAGGTACATGCATGTGAAGCTTTCCAAACCTATCTGCATCTAAATATCATGTTTTTATTGGAGTCATGGCTGGAGATAAGGATCAGCAAGTCGAATTTGGTGAGGTGGCATCCAAGTCAACAACTGTCCATGAGCTTTTTCCTCACGAAATCCTGAAAAATAGCGTCCAGTGATCCCTTCGAAAATCCAGAAATGTGATAGTTGTTTTTTTAAATGGGTTCATTGTGAACAAAAACCTCTTTCAGTTTTGAAAAATACGTTCTCATTTATTTGGAAAGGGTGCCTGCAATTACTATGTTGTACAAGAAAAAGTAGAGTTTTAACTGACCATTTTTATAGAAATGCACTGCTACTTCCATTGACAACGCATTTTCCTTTTTTTCTTTTCAAACACATGATAACACTCTCATTGTCAGCGCATTGTTTTAATTTTCAAGACTTTAGTAATGCTAACACTCCTGTTGTTAGCATTTTAAACCTGTTTATTACAAATATTTCGTTGACACTATAATTGTCAGTATTCAAAAAATTAAACTTAAATAAATGTGATAACAAAATCCCAAAAATATTAATTATATTTCTTAATTTTAACTTTCAAAGCACAACACATTCAAAATTCTAATAATATATACATATGAAAAGAAAAATGAAGAAGAAGGGTAGAAAAATGAATTTATTAGTGGAATTGAGATAAGCAAGTGCTACGTAGTATCTAGTACCTGCCGCTAGTTTAAATATAGCTAATTAGAGTATGAATTGTTGAAAAATTGTGAGCTGATCAATTAAAGCTTTCACTAAAAAATAGAAATGAAAGTGAAAATGTTGTGCTAAAATGGTGATTTTTGGTGAGCACTTTACATCAATGGCGGTAATGAAACTTTATTTCTTTGGCAGTGTTTTTTTTCAAATTGATATGGAGAAACTTAGTTTCAAGTAAATCAAATGTCAATTCCAAGAAACTTATTTGCACAACATTTTTTCTCCTACAAATTTCATGAGCATTGTACATGATTGATATAGACTTGAATGCAATTGTGTTTGTGGCAGTCAAGGTAGGGGAATATGGAACAAAACTTTTATTGGTATCTCTCAAATGGCTTCCTTCTTTAAACATGATTACTTTCTTCTACAGGGAAAAATGGAGTTGGCATGATTTATAATTTCTGATTTAATATTAAATTGATTTTAAAATTGAATTTTAAAGACAAGTTAATTAATATCTGTGAATAATACGTAATAACAATTGTTTTACTATTAATGCAACAAATAGATTATAACTAACACATTTATATAAATTAAATCACTAGTAACTATAGATAGATATTAAAACACTTAGTTTATAATCAAAATACTTAGTTCCTAAAATATTTCATATCGTTAAAACTAAAGAATTCATTAAAAATAAATTAAATATTAAAATAAATAAAACCCATTTTCAAATATTTTCCATATATTATACACGCGTCTATGATTTGTGATTTAGTATTAAATTGACTGAATTTGACACATTCACTTTGAATAAAACCAAGAATAAAGTTGTAGTAAATTAAACAACTTTAACGAAATTCACACATTAAATTTTTGAATGGTAACCGAGACCAATCTTTTGTGTTTGGTTCAAGGAAATAAGGTAAAACAACCTTAAAAAGAAACAATTTAAATATATGAGAAATTGAAGACTAATCTCTCAATAAATGTCGAGCAATCTCTTGTTCTGCAACGACTTGAAGCAAAATATGGAAATTCAAAGCGGGATCCTAGTAATATCCCACATTTGTAGAATTAGTTTGGATCCCATACCCAAACCTCTGCATCGTAGAATTTGAATCCCCTAAAATGAAATGAAGAGCTCCAGTGCATTGCATTGGAGTTTCAAATCCTCCTTTTCCTACAAAAATAGATACACCCAAACATTAATCACAAAAAAACTTGAATTCTTAATTCAAGGATCTAGATGGACACTGGTGGCCACCCGCATATTCCACATGGACCCTTGCCATTGTCTCTTTCATTTTTATTTTTTTTCAGTTTCCTTAATTGTAGCACAATTTACTATTTTTGGTAGTTTTTTGGGTCCTGAACTTCGGGAGCCGTTTTGAGGCCCTAAACGACATTTTTTGGGAAAATTAGGGCCAACATCGATTATGGCCACTTGTTTGCTACTTTAAAGATGTAGTCCTCGGATTGAAATTTCTAGCAAGGTGTTGTGCTCGTCAAATGAAAATTGTATGGAAAAGTTACGACCCCGCGAAGTTGATGTACGAATTTACACAAACGAGGCCCATAGTTTTGGTGTTTCATCTCCCTAGGGTTAGGTTTTTGGATGTTTAGTTTTTTCTGTTGTTTCTCAATTATAAATTGGCCACTGAGCCTCATTGTAACACAGTTTAGAGGCATGTAGCTACGACATCTCTTCTTAGAGATAAGCAACCATCGCTCGAGCTAGTCTTATTTCCATTCTGTTTGTAAACATATTTCAGTATTTGATATTAATGAAATGAAGTGTTATTTTTCTGCATCTCTGTATTTATGGTTATATTTGTAATTTGTTGCATTCATGTTTAAGTTTGGGTCAGTGGTATCAGAGTGGTCTTCTCTTTCTCTATTTTTATTTGCATGCCCCCAACAAGGTCGGGATATAAAGAGTTAGGGCTCGAACTGGTCGAATCTTTGCAAGACCAGCCTCGCAAATCCTGACGGCCTCCCATGGTAGAAGAGAAGAAAGACAAGGGGGTATGAGATCCTTTCAAAATCTTGCTCGAAGAAGCCCTCGATCGATAGAGGAACACGATGATAGAAAACTTTGCCCAGATCTTTCAGTGGCTATCTAAGGGCGACGGTTCTCCTTCCAACAACTACCTTAAAAGTGCCATGCCCTTTACGGTACAAGTTAATTTTGACATCCCCATATTTGAGGTTCAAATAGGTGTGGACATCATAGATAAATGGTTAAATCTGCTAGAAGGGTATTTTTTGTTCATGATTTTTTCAGATGGGAAAATATTACTTTTGCGCTTCTCAAAGTTGTCCCCCACGTTAAGGATTGGTGGGAAACCTACTATGAGAAGAATGATGAAAGTAAACCCTCACTATCTTCGGTCGTACCCACTTGGAATTTGTTCCGAGATGCCATTAAGGAGCAGTATTATCTTGTTAGGAGCTATGAGGATAAATACATAAAGTGGACCACGCTATGGCAGGGAAGGGACCAAGACATATCTGATTTTACCAATCTTTTTCATATCCTTCACATGAAGTTGGGTATCAAGGATTCTGAGAAACATTTGGTACTCAAGTACTGTGGTTGCCTACACAGGTACATCTAGGATGAGATAGAGTTCTTAGACATCTCCTCGCTCGGCATGGCATACCGATACGCTATCAAGATTGAGCACAAGTTTAAACAAAAAAAGTGAGAATTTGGATTTGCGAATCCGAATCAAGGGAAAGGTGCCCCTAAACTGCAGAGGAAAAGGCAAAGCCAAAGCAGGGCGACCCAGGATAACCCATTGAAGCCGCAAACAAAGAACAACACCACGAAGACAAAGAAGGACACAAGAAAGTGGTGTGAGTTCCATAAGAGCACCACTCACAACACAAGTGAGTGTCGGGCCAAGCAGTTAATGGTGGTCAAGATGAAGGCTTCCGAGTCAGACACATGTTCCGACTCTAAGTTAGAACCCGACAAGGGGAATGATAAATGGAAGAAGATCATTGACGCAGAGCCCAGTGCCATTATGACCACCACTGAGATCTAGAATATTGAGCCTAAAGATCCAGAGGAGAAGGAACACATATTCGACTCACATGTGTGGGTGAAGGGTTCTCTGTTGTAGTTCATTGTCGACAACAGGAGCAAAAGAACCTTATTTTAGAAAAGGTCATAAAGTGGCTAGGCCTACCAACTACAACGCATCTGCAGTCATACACCATCGTGTAGCTTCACTAAGGACGAGATCTCTATGTCAGCCAACAATGATGCCTTCCCTATAACATCAAGCCCTTCATTGATGAGGTATCGTGTGATGTTGCTCCTCTTGAAGTTTGTGTTGTATTATTAGGACAACGATACTTGTGGAACCGACATGATCTATATGATTCTAGACTCCGATCTATTATTATTTATTTGTGTAGTAAGTTATATAGGATACTGGAGGTAGCCCCACCTACTGCCATCTCTTTGATATCTACTAAGCAATGAAGTAAGATCATCTCCCGGACTGGGAAATATGTTTTCTTTCTGATTCACTCTCAAAGTAAGGCAAAGGTTATAGCCACATCCATGGCCCCTGGAAAGGGTTCCTCCACATAGCAGAAGTAGGTGGATACAGTCGTGGAAGAATACAAGGATATCTTCTCCTCACCCACAGTGGTACCCTTGCACTGTCAGGTCACGCATTCGATTAATCTGACTCCCGGAGAACCTCTATCCAATAGGTTGATATATCGCTGCTCCATTATGGAAAATGAAGAGATCGAGTGGAAAATCCAGGAGTTGCTGCAAAAAGGGCACATTCGACTAAGTTCCTCAACCTGTGGGAGCCCAATTGTATTTTCACAGAATAAGGATGGGACTTGGAGGCTCTGCATTGATTATCGGGCACTAAACAAAATCACTGTCAAGAACAAGTATCCAATCCCACAAATTGATGACCTTCTGGACCAACTCAAGGGGGATAAGTATTTCAACAAGATCGATCTAAAGTCTTGCTATCATCAGGTTCCAATAGAGCCCACAAATATATGGAAGACCGCCTTCAAATCCAAGGAAGGCCTTTTTGAATGGTTGGTTATGCTATTCGGGTTGACAAATGGCCCTGCTACTTTTATGAGGATAATAGATGACATCTTACAACCCTTCACCAACTCATTCGTGGTTTCTTATATGGACGACATCCTCATCTTCAATAAGAGTTGGGAAGAACATTTGCAACACATTCGGTAGGTCCTTCAAAACCTTCGACAACACAGACTATGTGCCAACTTGGAGAAATGCATCTTTGGCATGAGCCAGGTCCAATATTTGGGTTACATCATAGATGAGCGTGGTGTGCATGTGGATTCGACTAAGAGCCAAGTCATTCGGGATTGGCCAGTCGCGATCACTCTACCGGAGCTTCGCATATTTTTAGGTCGTGAAATTTTTTATCAGAGGTCCGTGTTGGGATTCTCCCATATCACTTGGCCTTTGAGTCAGATTACTAAGAGCGGGGTCAAAGAAAATTTTTCCTGGTCCGAGTCCCAACATAAGGCATTCATTGAGTTGAAGCACCGACTCTACTCTGCATTGGTACTCACACTACTAGACCAACAACAAACATTTGAAATCGAGACAAGCACCTCAAACTATGTTATTGGTGTAGTCCTCACCCAGCATGGGCATCCAGTGGTCTATCATAGTGAGACGCTTTTCGATAAATTTCGTTAGTACCCCACCTATGATAAAAAAATGTATTCCATCGTGTAGGCTTGCCGGTAATCGAAGCATTACATTCTAGGGAAGGATACGGTCATCCACACCAATCATCGACCACTTTATTTTATATGGACACAAGGGAAGTTACAAAGTGATTGCCATTAGAAGTGGTCTACATATCTGCAACAATTCCACTAGACCATTAAATACAAAAAGGGAAACACCAATAATGTTGCAGACTGCCTCAGTCGACCCCCAGTTGCAGCACTGACTATTGTTCTCAACTCTTGTGGCCACGAGACCTCTGGATGGCCGCAAATATACAAAAATGATCCAGAGTTCGCCTCCACATACCATATCTTAGTAGATTGAAAGCAAGCTCCTAATTTCCACCTCCATGACACATTATTGTGCTACCTGGGCCACCTTTATGTTCCTTCAAGCGAGTGTGCCAAGATGATTTAGGAGGTGCACTACAGTCAGGTCACAGGAAAATTTGGTGTGGATAAAATTGTGGCTATACCACAAAAGTAATTTTATTGCCCCAAACTCCGACTAGATGTTGGGAAATATATTAGATTCTACAGTGCCTATGCCATCGCCAAGCCAACCCTCAAGAAGCAAGGCTTGTACACTCCTTTGCTTACTCCCAGCCAATCGTGGGAATCCATCTTCATGGACTATATGTTTGGCCTCCCTTCTACCAAGCATGGTAATGACTGTGTATTTGTGGTCATGGATAGATTTTCGAAGATGGATATATTGGTTCCCTGCAAGAAGAATATCAGAGCAGTGGAAACTGCCAAATTCTTCTTTGAACGAGTATGGGTATATTTTGGGATCCTGCAAACCATTATATCAAATCGGGATAGCAGGTTCCTTAACACATTCTGGTCAAGCCTCTGGAAACTATTGGACACCAACCGGACCAAGTCGATTGCCTTCCATCCCCATACTGATGTCCAGACGAAAGTCATCAATAGGATGATAGTGCACATACTTCACACGTACAACTCTAAGCATCCACGAACCTAGGATGAGAGTCTTCCTTATGTGCAACAGAATTATAATTGAGCTCTCCATAGCTTGACTGGTCGCAGTCCCTTTCAAGTGGGTCTAGGATTTCAACCATTGTGTTTGATTAATGTTTCCATGCCTCATGCGACTGCATGGACAAAATCCACACGTATTATCTGAGGTTGATAAAGCGACCAGATTTATTGAATGCATCCAACACATCCACCATCAGGTTCACGATGTCTTGGAGAAGTCAAATGCCAAGTACAAGTGACTACATGACCAACATTGGGTGCCACACAAGTTTCAGATGGGCGACAAAGTTTGGTTGCATTTGTAGAAAGAACGCCTTATCAGAGCCCATCAGAAGCTCATGGCACCCTAATATGGTCCTTACATTATTACCATGGTTGTGGGAGACAATGCTTTTGAGCTCAACATTCCCCCTTCAATGGCCTGGACTTAGTGTTCAATGTGGACCGCCTTTGACCATACTTCCCACCATTACTGGACACATCAGACGTTGCAAAACAACTCACACGAATAGACATAAACCCAGACTGCATGGAACAAGACACAATTGATCAGATTATGGACACATAGGTCAAGAACGATCACCAACAAAAGATCCAACTACATCGGATTGTCAAAATTGGAAAACTCCTACACCAAGGCAAGTGGCTCACCACGAACCAAGTTCAACAAAAGTTTCCCCATTTCATGAAGGCACTCAACACAATGGGGACCATTACTTCCTAAGGGAAAGAACTAATCCAGGTGGATGTTGGTGGCCACCCGCCTATTCCACTTGGACCCCCACCACTATCTCTTTAAGTTTTTTAGTTTCCTTAATTGTAGCACAATTTACTATTTTTGGTAGTTTTTCGAGTCCTGAACTTCGGAAGTCGTTTTGAGGCTCTAAACAACGTTTTTTGGGAAAATCGGGGCCAACATGGGGGTTTGATCATTGTTGGACACTCAAAATTTGTAGTCTTAGGATAAATCTTTCGGACGAGGTTACGATCCTGGAAAGTTGATGTACCGATTTACCCAAGTATACCAAAGTTACGACCCTGGAAAGTTGATGTACCAATTTACCCAAACTAGGCCCATAGTTTGGCGCTTCATCTCCTACGATTAGTTTTTTGGATGTTAAGGGTTTTTCATATTTTCTTAATAATAAATAGGCCTATGAGCCTCATTGTAACACAGTTCAGAGGCATGTAGCCGCCACATCTCTTCTCAGAGATAAGCTACCATCGCCCGAGCTAGTCGTATTTCCATTATGTTTGCAAGCATATTTCAGTGTTTGATATTAATGAAATGAAGTGTTATTTATGCTTCATCTGTGTATTTAAGGTTATATCTATAATTTTTTTGCATTCGTGTTTAAGTGTGGATCATTTAAGAAGATCAATTTCTTGAATTCTTGAATTCAATTTCTTGTAACAAGGTCAATTTCTTGAATTTTTTATATACTTGGACACATGAATTATAAAACCTATGCCTAAATAAAACAAATTCAATAAAGTTAGGAAATATATACTCATCCTAAAAATTAGTAACTATATATTATTGTATAGTTGTTGCATCCCGTAAAGAAAATTATAGAAAGTTACGAAAAAAAGGTCAAATTATAAATTAACTAGAAACAAAAACTAGAATTAATGAAATTGGAATTTAAAAAAGAGGAAAAAAGACCAAAAAAAATGTCAAATTAAAAAGTAATAAAATTTAAAATTTAAAAAAATATATTAGAATTTATTTTTTTAACCTTTTTTTTCCTTTTTAAAATTTGTCATCTTAAATTGAAAATGTGGAGAAAAAAATATAATTCATGAAAAAAGTAATAAAAAAAAAAAGAAAAAAGGAAGAAGAGTAGAAAATTTTGAATAAAAAGTAAATAAAACTAAAAACTAAAAAAATGATAACTAATAGAAAAATGAAAATTACTAAAAACCTTAACTAATCATTTTACAAATAAACAAATTTAAATAATAATAATAAATAGCAAAAATTGAATTCTTAATGTTAAACTATAAATAAATGACAAAAATATTTGGTGAAAGATAAAATAATAAGAAATCCAAAAAAACAAACTATCCATTAATAAGTAATGACAAATTTACAAAATATTCATATAAAATAAAAAAACAAATTCAAATAAAATAATTTATTAATGGAATTGGGATAAATAACAACTTACTTTTATATGGCTTTCTTTCGGGAAAAATAAAAAACAGTTATAATTATCCAACAAAAATCTAGAAAAAGATGGCAAATTTTTAAATTTGGATAATGACCTTTGACTTCCTCTACATTAAACATATACTTTAATAAATAAATAAATTATGATAAATAACTTAAATATTTAGGTTTCATTGGCTTCCTCTACGTTAAACCTATATTTCAACTAGTCAAAAATTTATGATAACTAACTTAAGCATTTACATGTAAAATTTATTCAACATTTATTTTTATTCAACGTCAAATACATTTGAAAAAAGAATAGATGACACAAAAGCTTAAATCGTGGGCGCCTGAGTAAATAATTCTACCTCTATATTTTTTGTGTTCGCCAAATTTGACTTCTTTAGATTCTTTTAATGTTAGCGGGTGCCAGAAACTCTAGAGCATAGGAGGGTTGGGTAAGCTCACAAAGCTCCAAACACTAGATGTCAGTGGCTGCAGTGAGATATAGACATTGCCAGGCTTGAAACATTTGACCTCGTTGGAGACTTTTAATGTTAGGGGATGCGAGAAGCTCTAGAGCATAGATGTTAGTGGAAGCAGAGAGATACATATGCTCTCAGGTTTGGAACATTTGACTTCTTTAAAGAAGTTGAATGTTAGTGGATGCAAGAAGCTGCAAAGATTACCAAGTTTGGGGTTACTCACAAAGCTCAAAACAATAGATGTTAGTGGGTGCTGTGAGATACAATCGCTCTTAGGTTTGGAACATTTGACCTCTTTGAAGACGTTGAATGTTAGTGGATGCGAGAAGTTGCAGAGCATAAGAGGCTAGGGTCAGCTCAGAAAGCTTCAAATATTAAATTTCAGTAGTTGCTATGAGATACGAGAGTTGCCAGGTGTGGAACTTCTAACGTCTTTGGAGACGTTGAATATTAGTGGGTGCAAGAATCTTCAGAACATAGGATGGTTGGGGCAGCTCAGAAAGCTCCAAACACTAGATGTTGGTGGGTGCGAGATACAATGGCTCTTAGGTTTGAAATATTTGACTTTTTTGAAGAAGTTGAATGTTAGTGAGTGCAATGAGATACGAGACTTGCTAGGCCTAGAACGTCTCACGTCTTGGGAGACATTGAATGTTAATGGGTGCCAGAAGCTTCAAAACATACTAGAGTTAGGGAAGCTCACAAAGCTCCAGATATTAAATGTTAGTGAGTGCAATGAGATACGAGAGCTGCCAGGTGTGGAATGTCTCACGTCTTTGGAGACATTGAATGTTCGTAGGTGCCAGAAGCTTCAGAACATACCAGAGTTGGGGAAGCTCACAAAGCTCCAAACACTAGATGCTGGTGGTTGTCGTGAGAAGCAATCGCTCTTGGGTTTGGAAAATTTGACTTCTTTGAAGACGTTGAACATTAGGAGATGCGATGAGCTGCACAGCATACCAGGGTTGGCCCAGCTAAAAAAGTTCCAGATACTTGATGTTGGATGCCAAAAGCTGCAGAGGATGCCAAGTTTGGAACATTTGACTTCTTTGCAGACGTTGGATATTACAGGATGCTGGAGCCTGGAGAGCATACCAACGTTGGGGTCGCTCACAAAGCTCCGAAATCTAAAGCTTTCTGGATTGAGAAGCCTACGAGAGCTGTCAAGTCTGGAACATTTGACGTCTTTGGAGACGTTGACTCTTTCTGAATTGACGTTGATCGAGAGTATACCAGGGTTGGGGCAGCTCAAAAAGCTCCAAACACTAGATATTAGCTTTTGGCATATGCAAACACTGCCAAGTTTAGAACATTTGACTTCATTGCAGAGCCTGCGAGTTTATGGATGCCAGAGTCTGCAGAGCATACCAAGTTTGGAGCACCTCACAAATGTTGAGACACTAAGTGTCACTTCCTGCGATGACATAAAATCGCTCCAGGGTTTGGAACATTTGATTTCTTTGAAGAAGTTGTCGGTTGGTGGATGCGAGAAGCTCGAGAGCATGCCAGGATTGGGGTACCTCACAAAGCTCGATACACTACATATCATGAGATGCCAGCAGATACAAACGCTCCCAGGTTTGGAACATTTGGTTTTTTTGAAGAAGTTGGATGTTAGGAGTTCCCGGATACAAACATTCCAAGGTTTGGAACATTTGATTTCTTTAGAGAGTTTGACTGTCAGGGTGCTACTGGAGAGCATACCACCGTTGAGGTTCCTCCAAAAGCTCAAAAGCCTACATGTTTGGGTATGCCCTAAGATACAGGATCTGCCAGGTGTGGAACATTTGATTTCTTTAGAGAGTTTGGATGTCATGGATTGCATGCGCTGTAGAGCATGCCACCGTTGAGGTTCCTAAAAAGCTCAAAAGCCTGCATGTTGATGGATGCCCTAAGATACAGGATCTGCCAGGTGTGGAACATTTGATTTCTTTAGAGAGTTTGAATGTCATGGATTGCAAGGAGCTAGAGAGCATACCACCATTGAGGTTCCTCCAAAAGCACAAAAGGCTACATGTTTGGGGATGCCCTAAGATACAGGATCAAGCAGGTGTGGAACATTTGATTTCTTTAGAGAGTTTGGGTGTCATGGATTGCAAGAAGCTGGAGAGCATACCACCGTTGAGGTTCCTCCAAAAGCTCAAAAGTCTACATGTTCGGGGATGACCTAAGATACAGGATTTTCCAGGTGTGGAACATTTGATTTCTTTAGAGAGTTTGGATGTCATGGATTGCAAGGAGCTGGAGAGCATACCACCGTTGAGGTTCCTCCAAAAGCTCAAAAGCCTACATGTTGAGGGATGCCCTAAGATACAAGATCTGCCAGGTGTGGAACATTTGATTTCTTTAGAGAGTTTGAATTTCATGGATTGCAAGGAGTTGGAGAGAATTCCACTGTTGAGGTTCCTCCAAAAGCTCAAAAGCCTAGATGTTTGGGGATGCCCTAAGATACAGGATCTACCAGGTGTGGAACATTTGATTTCTTTAGAGAGTTTGGATGTCGGGGATTGCAAGGAGCTGGAGAGCTGGGATTGCAAGGAGCTTGATTCAGGTTTCCACACCCTGGAGATGTCTGATGGTTTCAAGTGGTTTGTGGTTCAACACTGCGCGCACGTCGCTATACGCACTTACCCTTACCTCGCAGTTCGAGATGCTGCCTTCGCGCAACCTTACTTAGGGTTCGAACAATGTTATTACGCAAGTTCGTATTTGTAGCCTGATATTAGTTGATTACCTTAACTTATTTGTATGCTTTCAGTTATACTTAACAATATTCACAATCCATATAAGTGTGTGCAGTAAATAAACAATATAATTTCCAATAAGATCAAAACATGAAGTAAGTTAAGAACAGATACACATAATTCTGATAAAACTTCTCTTTATTATTTTCTTCCTTTTGTTACAGACTCAATTCTACCCTGCACGCTCAGTTGCAGGTGTCCACGCACTCAGCTGTGGACTCTACTAAGCCTCTGCGCACTCAGCTGCAGAGCCTCTTCCTACTACTACGACCCAAGATACCTAGACTCTCGTTCTACGCTTCACTATCTTATTCTATCCATTCCGAACAAATACACATAATTCTGATAAAACTTCTCTTTATTATTTTTTTCCTTTTGTTACAGACTCAATTCTACCCTGCACGCTCAGTTGCAGGTGTCCACACACTCAGCTGTGGACTCTACTAAGCCTCTGCGCACTCAGCTGCAGAGCCTCTTCCTACTACTACGACCCAAGATACCTAGACTCTCGTTCTACGCTTCACTATCTTATTCTATCCATTCCTCTTCATTTGGTCGGTGCTTTACAACTTAGAGCCTCACTCTATTTATACAATCCCATGGTCTGCGAACCATGGGTAGGCCGACATTACATTCAGAACTTAGGGCAGACAACCCTATGACTCTAACATACAATTGGCGCTCCGTGCCCGCAATTCACAAAGTCTTTACAACAATAATGACTCAAAACTTGGGTTTTGAGCCCCAAAACATGTTGTGGGGGGATTCCATGCCCAACAGAGGTCAGATCATTTGAAAGGATAGCTTACTTGATTGTTGAGCATAGTTTCAAATATAAGCATAAGAAGTTGGTAAGAAGGGAGAGAGAGAGGAGATGGAGGGCTAAGGGAAGGCTGATGCAACAGATGGTTGTAATCACTCTTCTGACATTAATATAGAACTGCAGTTGTATTGTCTATTACGTGGTGTTGGTACTATCATTCATTTAGTTGTTTGTCTAATACCTTTTAGCATGAGTAGCTTAGTTATGTGTAACTAGATGTCTTTTATATATTCATGTATTAGTTATCAAGGTTGTATGTTGTGATTATGCTTGTCTCTTCTATGTGCAGGACTTGATCTGAAGCCGACTTAGGGGACTTCCACCTAATTGCATTGTGCTCTCTAGCAAATCTACACGGAGGCTTGAGGTAATCAACCTGTCTTGAATTGATATTTAGTTATTGTTTATGGACATGCATGTAACTTTGTGATAGCTGCAGATAATCTTATAGTCTGCCAAGAGTCCCGGGAAGACTCTTGAGGGTATCTCCATTCTCCATACACCGTGCATTTTATCCTATAGAATACGGCCAACCTCATCATCTGTTGTTTCTGTTGTAGTCCTTTAAGCTTATCCTGAATGGTATTCAGTGACTTGATAAGCCTCCTCCAACCAAGGTTGCAACTTGGCCTTTAGCAAGGCCTCCTTCTTTTGTACTTCATCCACCTGTGCCAGCAACAGTTTTCCTTCTTGTAACTTGGCAAGGCGATGTGATGGTGCTAAGGAGCACGCAGTCACCCTGACATCATCATATTGGCGCTACAACTCCCTTACATCTATGTTTAATGTCTGCAGTTTTGGATCCTCCTGCCCTCCAACATTGTCTAACACTTCATCTGTGAACGATGTTGGGAATGGGTCGTGGACACACACATCATTAAGCTTCTGCAGATCGATGCAAATCCTTATTTCTCCTTTTTGTTTCTTCTCCTAAACCACCATCGGGCTCATCCAATCAGAATCTTCAACTAGTTTTATGATGCCTGCCTCCAGCATCTTATCCAACTCTTGGTGAAATCTTTCCTTGTATTTATGATTAAGGCAATACGACCTTTGTTTAATAGGCTTCGCGTCTAGCTTCAGAGTGATCTTCATAACACCCAAATCACCAATTATGCCCTTCAAATCCAAAAACTTAGTAGGGAAGAGATCTTGGTATTTTCGGATTAACTCAACAAATTTATCCATGGTAGCATCGTCCCAATAATCTCCAATCTTTGTGAACTTCATTTCTGCGTCAGTGCCAATGTTTACTTTCTTTGTCTTCAACAACACGGAGATGTCCAGGTTTTCTATTTGTGGTCCTTCAACTTAGCGATTCCATTCTACCTCTATAATATTAATGTTTCTCGGATCTTCATCCTCCTCTTCAGCGGTCACATTATAGCATTCCAGTGCATGGCGTAGCTGGGTGCTCCAATCTAGTTGGCTCCATTCCATAGGTTCCTTTGGCATTTTGAAGATAACAACCTTAATTTCTTGTAGTGCTTCATCGATGCTTGCGAAGCCGTCTTCAAAGTTGAAGGTCAATAAGAACCCTTCCTTCAACATATCCCATTCCATGGTGCCATGGCAGAGCTTTGTTTCCAGATACCAGTTCATGGGAATTGTATCCAAAGTATGGAAAAATATGTGTACCCACGCTGGCTGCAGTTCTGTTCCCCATGCTTTAGTCCATTTCGCTAGGTGATCACGTAGATCGTCCCTTCCATTATATTTCTCAGCCATTTTGGGGTTAACACGCCCAAACCATAGCTTCATCATTCTTATCTAATCCTTCCATCCAACAAAAGTATCCTTATGCGTACCCCACCATCGTGTAGGCGTAGCACGCAGTGCCAAATATAATAGTTGGAAGTGGTGATCCTCAGGGACTTTGCGCTCAAATTCATCCAAGAACAAATCTATGTCAGTTAAAACATCATAATAGGGTATTTTCCTTACCTCCAACGAAACACAACGCAGTGACTTTGTCGTCATATTGCATCGTAATGTAGACACTTCATGTAAGCGATTCTGCCAATGCTCTAATTCCTCGTCTAAATCAGAGGTGCAGAAACTCTCTCGGTCCCATGCAATCTGGCCATCTACCATCGGATTGATCCAGTCTTGATCTCACGCTATTATTTTGTAGATTTGATCCAGTTCATCATCACTTTCTTCATAATCGCGGACTGGTTCAATATATCACACCCCTTCTGTAGGGTCCAACGGTACTATAACCTGAAGTGATTTTATTTCAAAGGACATTGTCCTCTTCTTCAAATTGATGACCCCATTCATATCAATGGCCCAGTCAATTCCCAGGAGCATGGAGTATGGATTACTGTCATCGACAATTTCTATAACCTCAAAGTCGGTCATCGCGCTCACACCTTCTATATCAACTGTTACTCCATATAACTATCCCATGGGGATGATTTTATGCTAGTTCACCATTCTGAGCTGAATCAGAGACCACTGTAGCATAGGTCTCCCCATTCTTTCCGATGTTTTTTTTGGTAATACGTTTGCATCAAACCCCAGATCCAAGATGACCTGGTCCATCTCATAATCACCTATCTACATGGTGAGCCTCATATCGCGTCTTGTTTATGCCTTATGTTTGCTAATTTTTCTGACCACCTGGTGTCCATCAGGGACTTTCTCTTTGTTGGCGCATTTATTTATTAATTCTTGTTGACCTTCCACAACTTTGCTATCGTGCAACATTATATGCAGGTCTCCAAAAACGTAGTGAGTATAGAGGGATCAACTTCTGTAGGCTCATTGGTTTTTTGCACCTTGTCCTGGCTTCCTGAGGTGGAGGCCTCAGCGAAGCTCTTCATGGCTTCCATAAATTTTTCCTTAGCACGCTCTAAATCAAAGCCAGTTTCTTTCTCTAGTGCTTTGCAGAACCATCCTTCTTCTTCAGGCTATTTATCCTTATCGGCGTCAGTCATCATTCCACTTCTTAGCACAATGGTAACACTTTTATCCTCTTCGCGGGGCTCAACCCTCATCATTTGTATATTCTGCGTAGGCTGCTGAGGTTGTGTTTTCTTTTCTTACAATTTAGCTATTAATATCGGGTATTCTTCTATAATATGGACAAACTGTCTGCAGTATTGACATGACGGGTGTGTAGGATTCTGGCACTCTCGTGAGTAGTGCCCTAGCTATCCGCAATTGTAGCAAATGATCTGACCATAGCCTCTACCAGGCCCTCCTCCTCCTTGGCCCCATCCGCGTCCCTGATAACCTTTGTGCGCTCCTCTGGCGCCCTACTCTGGAGGCCGATTTTCTGCTTGCATCCAGTATGTAGGTTTTCTTTCCATCATCAGCTCATAGCTTTGATAGTGGCGCTCATTGTGGCCCACCAATTTGCAAAAGTTACAGAACAACTATTGGGGTGTCTGGACGAATTTTTGAAGTAAATGACAATTATCTGTTGCATGTTGTCCAACAACCTGACAAATAGCACACCATAGTGCAGCTCCCACGCTTAGCCCTATTGGGGCTTCTGTTTTCAGGGGAATTGGTCCCCCTCCTGTAACATAATTCACATACACAAGACAATGGTATTTATTGTGCCCCTGGCTCTTTCACTTCAAACATTAGACTTCCACGCACACTTTTCGTTTAGCCTCCTTTTCTTTATTCAAACTCTGTAATTGTAGGTGCAGGCTCTATAACTGAGAGTGGATCTGTTGGGCAATTTAATTGCTTAAATTGCTTTCATTAAATTATCAACCAGGGAAAATCGTAAGCTTGTGATGGTGCCAACAAAATATATGCAGGAGTAGGCAACTAACTCTATGTCTAACTAAATGATTTACGATTCAATATAATATGCGAGAGAAGAGGCTCCTAATTGAGGAGGTCCTGGTTGTCCTTCCCTATAGTATTATAAAGAAATCATAGATTACATAAAACTAGAAACTTGAAATAAAGACAAGAGAATGAATTTAATTGTTGTTCAGATTCAAATAGAGAGAAAGACTAACTTAGTCCTTTGATTGTTCCCTCATTTACTAATCCAAACTAAACTAAGATTCATTCATAAGCACAAGAAATGAAATAACTTGAAACTTAAAAGTAAAAGAATGAATTTCAACTATCATGCAAATCAAATAGAGAGAGAGCCTAACTTAGACCCTTGGTTGCTCCCTCATATGTTGATAAGATTTTAATTTAAAACTCATTCATCAATCACAAACAAATCCTCAAACATCTAAGCAATGAAATGAAATAAGATCTAATATGAAATAAAATGTTTCTTTGATCCTTTTAGAGTGAGCTCAATTCTCCTAGGAACAAAGTGACAAACTATTCCATAAATTCATATACTACATTAACACAATTTATATCTAAAACTATATAATGGAAGTTTATGTAAAATGAAGCTTTATTCTATTCCATCATAAGTTGGATACATGCTCTAAGATTCCTCTCCTTTGGAATGGAGGAGGTGCTCCTATTTATACAAAAACTATGATAACCACCTCATAAATGTAGACCCACTATTCCCTCCTTTGACCCACATATTTCTCAACCAATGGTGACACATAACCCTATCCTCCATGATCTCCTCCATGAGATCCATGATCTTCTCAAGTTCGAATTTGAACATAGAGTGCCACATAAGGATGCCTTGGAAGCTTCCTTTGTACCTACACATGTCAACAAACTCATTCTAATTGTTAGGTATAAGTATAAGCATATTATTTTCTAAGTTTTAGCCATAAATCCACTTTAAAATGTTTTTTTTTCTACATAAAGACTGAGCTAATATATTAAGAAAAAGAAAATATTTACAGAGAGAGGAACACGCCTCTGAGGATGAATAACTTCACCCTCCATCTGAAAAGCAGTACAGGTGCACAAGGCTACCTGATTTACAAAGATAGATGCAATAGAAATGAGCATGGACAAAACAGCAGCATTTAGTCCTCTGACTTACAAGAGAAATTCCTCCTAAAAGAACAACAACAGCATAATCATAGAACCAAAGAGCCTTTGCATGCCTCTCGCGCCTTGCTGCTGAATTCATTGTGGCATTAGAGGGTAGGATAACAGGGGATTCCAGAGATCTGGAATCACTGCGAAATCTGGGCATACCGCTACCCTTAAAGCAAAAACTGGGCATCTCGGAAAGAAAGAGACCCCTCCAAAACTCCAAAACCAAATCACTGTGCAGCAACAAAAACAACAAATTTAGCCTTCGAAGGCTCACCTTATGCTTTGTTGTCAAATTCTGGTGTATTTTCATCTTCGTTCACTGGCTGACGGGAACCCGGCGGGAATGCTGGCGGTTGAAGCGGCCCCAGAACACGAGCATGCTCCTCAGGGTTGACTACGACTGGAGGAGGATTATCATTACCAATTTCCGCCCTCTCTTGAGTAATGCCAGCTTGAGCCAGCTCCCCGGCATCTTCCTCCTGGCTATCTGAATCTTCATCATCTTCCTCAGTCGCAATAACAGTGATTAGCAAAGACACCTTCGATCTCTTTTTCCGGCATCTGAAAGTGAAACTAGAGGTATGCATTTGACTATCTTGCTCGTCCGATTCCTCTGACGGAGAAGACGGAGGCGCAGCCATAGCCAATGGTGGAATTTCCCTTGCCTGGACCTCCTCCCTTCTGCTAATACCCCAGACACCACCTCTGCGCGGGACTCCACGCTGTCTCGGCGCCATGAACCTTGAAACGTGAGGGCGATTGACGATGTGAAACCGAATTTCCCCACACAGAACTTGAGCTCCCCGAACCACACTATTTGAAAGCTGAACTCGGTTATGAGTTCTTGGCTTAGAGCGATAGAGCACCCCCTGAGCAGAGGTGTGGCCTCTGCCTCCGCTCACAACTCCAGAAATCGCACCCTCTCCTCTTTGCTCAGAGCAGAGCATGAAAATACCACAGACATTCTCATTCTGGCACAGATGCGCATTTATGTAGTTCCCTATGCTGAACTCTCTGGAGGCCTCCATTACGAAACCCAACAACCTTGCGTACAGAACCGTTAAGTTCACTCGCTCGAAGCCATCTCCTCTCTGCATAATCTTCACCTCGGCCTTTAATGGCATTAAAGTATGGCAGAGCCACCTGGTGTGGCCGTCCTGCCAGGTTTCAAAGTCATGTCAGCTGCCCATTGCTGGTAAACATATTGCCACCCGCATCCGGGTAATCCACTTTAAAATGTTAAGAATTAATAAACTTTGGAGAAGCATAGTTATAACCCAATAATGAGGTAAATGTAATGATGTGGAGGTGGAATGGAGGTGACATAAAGGTAAAATGTGAAGGTATTGGTGAATAATGGAGTGAGAATAAGGACTATTTTGAGGCCCAACATACCCCCAAACTGAAGGTATTTCATGTCCTCATGCAATCTATTACATTACTTTTTGGTACTTGAGCTTTGGCTTAAAATCTGCATGATATCATTTATTTAACTTTTACAAAGCGTTTTTGATGAACTGCAACTTGGTTGGTTCTTGTGTTTCAACCATATTTTGTTTGTTGCATTCAATTTTAATGTATGATCTTTGCATATTGATAATGTGATTTTTATTACAGAGTATTTTTTTTGGAATGCATCATGGTTGGTTCTTGTGTAACAACCATGATTGTGTTGGCATCCAATTAACTTTTAAATACTTTTGACAAAGCCATTTGTATGCTCATGTAATAGTGAATATAGTTTGAAGGTAAGTGGGTTTTAGAATGTGATATATGAATATACAAAGTATGTATGTAAATGTATCCTTCCCCTTAAATGGATGGTTTGGGCAGTTATGTGAAGTGAGGAAAGGAAGTGAAGTTTTTCCAAAAATTATTATTCTAACTTTTCAAGGAATTTAATGGTTTAAAGTTAGAAATATCATACCCTAACTTACCCTTCCAAAAATGGATGAGAATTGTGCACGTGTGGCTGCAAAAGCTGTTGTTCATAGTCTTCTTTACTTGGTTGTGAAAATGGTGGATGAAATCGAAAAAGTGAATCTTTTATTGTTGCTGCATCTGCTGTTGAATCTGTTGTTGGATCTTCTGTTGAATCTGCTGCTAAATGCGGCTGAAAATGTATAAGGCTTGGAAGGTATACAAAATATAGAAGTTACATTCCCCCCCCCCCAACCTTAATTTATTGACTTGTCCTCAAGTGATGACAAACTGAAAAACAATGAAAGGAACTGGGCTTCATCTGCCTCGAAATACGGGTCTTCAAGTCTTCAACTCTCAATGGCACAAATCTTACTATGTGATTAAATGTGTCGATGTCGAACATAGCAAGAAGTTATTGACTTAGTGTCCGTTAATGAATGCCCCTAGCCAACACAAGAGCTCCCACCATTGATTCCAATGGGAGTCAGGATGTCTAACACATCTTTGTAGGTACGAATAAATTTTTCGTGGTCGAGTCACCTACAAGATCCAATGAACAAGGGATATTAATGTACTCCCATTGTTCATTGGCAAGAGTACTTGCCATTAAGGCATGCAAGCCTCTAGGTGTTTTTTACAATGATATTTAGACTCTAGGACTTTGACTCAAGCAAGGTTTTTATTGCGGAAATGAAGGGGAATGAAAAATGACAATAAGCTTGTAAGGAATGGATGTAAGGAAATGCACGGTGTATGAATAAATACTCTTGCTGTGAAAAATGGACATGGAAATGGTATGCTTTATGGATTGACAATTGGTGGAAAATCTTTTGCAAAAAGGGAGTGCAAAGTAATGGTTGTGGACATGGATTTGTCTTTAGAATTTTTCATGAAATTAGTCGTTTGAAGACCAATTGTGCGCACAATGTAATCTCCTTAATGAATACTTGATTGTCCTGTAACCTGTAAAAAAACTTGGTACAAAGAAAACATAAGTGTGCTCTAGAAGAAATGGCCAGTTTCTTCATGATTCTTACGCAGAAATTTCATACCAAATAAAACAAATTAAGGACAATCAAAGTGTTGAAATTGACTTAATCATGATATTAAAAGCAACCCATTCTTAAAAATAACCATGAAAAGTAATACTCCCTGTTGGTGTCAAATGAAATTTGTTCGGCAAAAAGATTGGCATTAGAAAGATCTGTTCTGCATATTAGTATGTCATATAAAAGTATTCAACAGAAAGCGTTTATGAATTTAATGCCAACATGAAGCTATCGAAACAAGATAATCTTCATCTATAGAATTCTCCAAATAAATCGTTCCTCAAAATTTGTTTCCAATTGTTCCATTACTTATTTTCAAACTTGCATGAATTTGTGAAATTTTTTTTTATTATTCTTTTTTCTATTTATATAAAAAAACAAATAAAATGTAATTCATATTTTTTTTTTAATTTGTTATTTATTTTGAGTTAGTTTTTTTTTTTTAAAGAAATCAACAAAAACTAATTCTATTAAAAACTAATAAAGAAAATTTCTAAAAATAAACTAACTCAAAATAAGTCAAATCCAGAAAATCTGGCTTTTTATCTAGAAAATCAAGAGGAGATAATGCAAATGCCAAATCTCTCCAAGATAAGTCAAATCCAATTTTTTTATCACTAAATTGAATATAGAGGAGGCATTTTAGTGAGGCAAATGAAGCCGTGACCAAAGCTTTGCATATTCGTTGGTGGCACATGCGCTTGATGACATTATAATTACAGGTATCTCCTTCAAACCCTTGATTTCCTTCAGTCTCTTGAAGAGATCGTAGCCTGTTAGTTCTGGCATGCAATAATCTGAACTTCACCAGATTAGTGTAAACAGAGGCTGTCGCATGCTCTTTGTTTGTGCTCGGAGGATGTGCTGATGATAAGCAGCTGCAGAAGTTTACAACTATAAACTCTCCATAAGTCCTCTGTTTCGTCAAATCGGGTGTTGGTTCTATGCTCTTGGTATGAAAACAGAGGCAGTGAACAGATAAATTTTTCAAAGTAAATCTCCACCTTCTCTGCTATGGTGGGGCAATTCACAATATATATTCCCAACTCTTTTACCTGTGTAAGAGATTTCCACTCATTGTTTGTCGAACCAATATAGATATCCTTTTTGTCTGAGATCCACACTTTGGCATGGAAAATGCCATATCCCCACCAATCACTCAAAAATAGTGTCACATTTTTGACATTACGTCTTCCAGCAGCAAGTTGTGCTTACTCCTGATCATAATCTGGAGAAACCCCCGAGTGTTGAACTATCCTTATTGAAACATTCTTGTCTGCTGCATTCTCTAGCGATTTGAACACCGCTTCTCCAACTGGTGCCCCGAATCTTTCCATGTCGGATGCAGAGTGGTCATAGTCACCAGACTTGGGATTCTGAGGTTGGGCCAGTAACTGCCAATACTGTGCTATTATGTCCAATTTGCTACTAGAGTTCCCAACAAGCCATTGCAAGACATCGCCAGAGGACATGACTCCAGGTACCCGAGAAAGCTCTGGCATATCAGTGGGAATGGACTGAACAAGCCATGACCTACATTCCCCATCGTCTCCCAACGCAGTCTTGGAATATAGCAAAGAAAACAGGAAAAACAACAGTGTCTTCGTCATCATACAGGCCTGTATAAAAATAGGCTTTGAATGTCTAGTTTGGTTCTTTGATCACAGGGCGGTCCCATCAGATCTTTATAAGACCTTGTGACAGAAGATGGTATTGTGTTATTCAATTAATGAAGACAAACCGATCAAGATCTCAGAAGGCAAAGAATTTAGTTTGACTGGTTATTTTTCATTTTTATTTTATTTTTTTGTTTTTATTTTATTTTTTTCAAGTTTTTAAAAAAATAAATAAATAAAATAATGAAATTGAACCTATATCTAATAAAAATGGTTAGTTTTCAAAAAGATTTTTTTTATTATTATTATTATTTTATTTTATTTTATTTTTTAATTTTTTTTTCAAAACTAAAATTCAAAGAAAAAACTAGATTTTATCTAAATTATTTTAAGATGATTTTTTTCTCATTCACAAAATTCTTTATTGTCATATTGCAGATCAATTTTCCAACAAGAGTATTTTTATTTGAAATAAATCAACAGATTTTCTGATCTTCCTGATCGCACGAAGCGCAAGAAGAGAGCATACTAATTGTTTGATTTGTTTTTATTTATGCAGGGGGGTTTTAAAAAGGACTAAATTTAAAACTAGCTAAATACTAAAACATCAGAAAACTCAAACTTGAACTCCTTTTTGAATATCCTGCTGTCACTAGGTTTCACAAGTTAGTTTTTCTAAAGAAAAATACTAATACTGAATTAAATTCTTAATGCCTAATCCGTTAGCACCATCCCCGGCAACGGCGACAAAATGTTGGGAAATTTAATTGCTTAAATTGCTTTCATTAAATTATCAACTAGGGAAACTCGTAAGCTTGTGATGGTGCCATCAAAATATATGCAGGAGTAGGCAACTAACTCTATGTCTAACTAAATGATTTACAATTCAATACAATATGCGAGAGAAGAGGCTCCTAATTGAGGAGGTCCTGGTTGTCCTTCCCTACAGTATCATAGATTGAAAAGAAATCATAGATTACATAAAACTAGAAACTTGAAATAAAGAGAATGAATTTAATTGTTGTTCAGATTCAAATAGAGAGAAAGACTAACTTAGTCCTTTGATTGTTCCCTCATTTACTAATCCAAACTAAACTAAGATTCATTCATAAGCATAAGAAATGAAATAACTTGAAACTTAAAAGTAAAAGAATGAATTTCAACTATCATGCAAATCAAATAGAGAGAGAGAGCCTAACTTAGACCCTTGGTTGCTCCCTCATATGTTGATAAGATTTTAATTTAAAACTCATTCATCAATCACAAACAAATCCTCAAACATCTAAGCAATGAAATGAAATAAGATCTAATATGAAATAAAATGTTTCTTTGATCCTTTTAGAGTGAGCTCAATTCTCCTAGGAACAAAGTGACAAACTATTCCATAAATTCATATACTACATTAACACAATTTATATCTAAAACTATATAATGGAAGTTTATGTAAAATGAAGCTTTATTCTATTCCATCATAAGTTGGATACATGCTCTAAGAGTCCTCTCCTTTGGAATGGAGGAGGTGCTCCTATTTATACAAAAACTATGATAACCACCTCATAAATGTAGACCCACTATTCCCTCCTTTGACCCACATATTTCTCAACCAATGGTGACACATAACCCTATCCTCCATGATCTCCTCCATGAGGTCCATGATCTTCTCAAATTCGAATTTGAACATAGAGTGCCACATAAGGATGCCTTGGAAGCTTCCTTTGTACCTACACATGTCAACAAACTCATTCTAATTGTTAGGTATAAGTATAAGCATATTATTTTCTAAGTTTTAGCCATAAATCCACTTTAAAATGTTAAGAATTAATAAACTTTGGAAAAGCATAGTTATAACCCAATAATGAGGTAAATGTAATGATGTGGAGGTGGAATGGAGGTGACATAAAGGTAAAATGTGAAGGTATTGGTGAATAATGGAGTGAGAATAAGGACTATTTTGAGGCCCAACAGGATCTATTGTACCCCCAAGGTCGCATCCTGAATAGGTGATGCATACAACCTCATCGCGATTTCCAAGGCTTCTACCATTGTTGTTATCTTCTTTTGTGACAACAAAATTCTCAGGTGGGAAAGAAGCGAAGCTATAAACCATTCATGATGCTGACTATCTATAAGATGCATGTTAACTTCTTGAATTTGACACTTCAACCTTTGATCTAATTCCCAAGGCGTCTCATCGACCCTCATCATAATTTATTTGAATCCAATTACTAACTATGAGTCAGACTTAGGCTTACTAAACTCTTTGTTTAAAGCTACCTTCGTCTCTTCTAGTGTTGCAAGGCGATTATCGGAACAATATTTAATATACCAGGTTAGCACGTGATCCTGCAGAGCGGTAACCAATTGTGCCTTCTTTATATTATCATCAGTAATCTGTTGCGTTGTCCAAACAGCATTCGCAACAAACCAAAACTGCTCTATATCTTCACTGCCTATGCCCTTAAATATGGACATCTTAATTGCATTCACCATGTTGAATGGTGGTGGTGGAGGTGGAGGTGGGGACGAAGGTGCATGCGATGGAGGTGGGGGTGGAGCTGGAGTGGAAGGATGATTTGCTCTAGGATCCCTTGAGTGATTAGCTGAATAGTGCTTCGCGGTGGAGTCTGTTTTGCCCCTTTGTCGTCACTTGGAGGAGATCAAATCAATGGACTATACTTTGGTCCTGGTCCTTCACAATTTCTAAAGAAACGTCTACTTCACGTAGCTCCAAACATTAAGGTAATGGCATCACCCATTTTTCACATAACAATATTTTAATCCAAGTATTCAATGATCTTAAATACTTACCTCGCAGTCCTTTGAAAAATCGTTGCTTCGCTTCACTATAGTTGACCAAAGTAACAACTACAAATTATGTGACAAATCCTCCAAGAATTCGATCAAGCCAATGATCGACAACTCGCGCAATCTTGTGTTCAGAGGTTTCTAACCGTCACACTAATTTTGGAGTCCATACTATAGGACTATCGAGCTTCCACCTTCCTTGATTGTCTGTTAATTTAGCTAACCACTCATACAGTTCAATGGGAAAAGTGTAGAAGAAGATCTTATGTATCTCTGTATATAGATACCTGTTCAACTACTCTTCCTTCAACAGGCGCAGATTCCTGTTTTATTACGTTGCAAACTTGTGAATCTTCCGATCCAACCACTTTTCAATTTATTTCTTAGTCGGATTCCAGTGATGCGACATCACACATCTCTTTCAAGCAGATCCTATTCCCGACAACAGAACCATTTGTTGGCTTAGGGGGTCCTGACTCAGGTTCAGAGTTAGTTGTACCAACCAACAAAACCCTGACCCTTTTGGCAAAAACTTGCGTAGCGCATGTTGTAATATCACCCGAAGCAGTATGGGGGGATGCAAGAACCAAGTTTCTACATCCAGAGACTAGTGTGATGTCTTCTAGCGCCTTAGATCTGCCTTCGTGCAGATCGATAAACTCTTAGGGCACGTTGTTGCAATTCTATTAAAACAACCTTCATACTTTCATGAAGGTCTACGATCAGTCCTTGCAGACCTTGAACAGTTCATTCGCCTACTTACGCGTATCAGAGAGCAGATCTAAATTAGTGTTCATGCAGATTTACTTAAGTTATTAGTAAACATCAAAGTATTCATCAGAGTCTTCGCGAAAATACTTAAACATGCATTGTGTACATCATTATCAAGAGAATCCATAACATTCAACCAATATTCCATAAAACACATCGTTCATTGACAACAGATAACATTAACAGAGATAAACAGAAATATGTAAGAATTCTTGGAAAACTATCTTTATTGATATTCAATTCAAGGTTATAGACTCAAAACTACCGTGTGCACATAGTTGCAGAGGTCCTTGCACTTAGCTGCAGACTCTACCTAGGCCTGTGTGCACTTAGCTACAGAGCCTTTCTTCTTCTTTCTTACCCACTTCTTCTCGTTATCACTTCTCTTCCTTGCCTTACACTCTCTAAGACACAACTATTTATAGCCTTTTTCATACAATGCCATGGTCCGCAGACCATGGGTGAATCTCAAAGCTGACTCAAACTTTACATAAAAACAATTGGCTAAACCCCTTTGACTCCTATTCATCTATGCGCTCTGCATCCACAAATCACGGGGGCTCTACATTATTTACAAAAACTGTACCAAAACTTGGGTTATCTTAACCCCAAAACTGTTCCAGGGAACCCCATCCCAACAATGTTAAACTTTATGAAGACGACTTTGAGAATAGGGCAAAGGGTGTGCAACCTAAATAGTACAGAGGGTGTGCAGCCCTCAAAGCCAATGCGTGGCTGAACTGATGACCATGATGCATAAACATGTTGAATTAAATTTGTATTTAAAACAATTGATTTATTTCTTTCATTCAGTTCTGTGATTTTATTTCCGTTAGCAACTCTCATTTCATGTCAAGCAAAGATAGTGAGACCGCTAAAACACATTACATAAACTTGAATTTTAGTTTCTTTACATTGCATGAAAATGTTTTATACCTCTTTATTTCCTGACAGAAAACACATACGCTTATCTTTCATTGGTTTCACTGAAAAAAGAAAGCTCAGATTCAAATTTCATTTCATGTTTCTAAAAAATGAAATAATAAAATATAAAAAATATATGGTATATGGTATATTTTATTATTTCAATTATTAAATATTTAACAAACAACACGAAAATATTACTCATAAAATTTAGAGTTGAATGTCTCCTATTCAAATACATCATCCTTTGACCCTTTGGACTCATATTAATAACTGTGAATGCTAGAGGATTGAAAGTACATACATAAAGTAAATGACCGCCAAACCACCCTTCACCTTACTTATCCATTTTTCAATTAAATAAAAGGAGAAGCAAGTTGTATACTGCAAAAAAATTTCCGGTTTTCCCATCATTCCAGACCCATATATATATATATATATATAAGAGTTATAATGGTGCAACCATACAGTTATATATATATATATATATATAAAAGAGTTGTAATGGTGCAACCATAGAGCTTTTGCCTGACACGGAAATGTCCAAATCATCTCACTAAATAGTGGGAAAATTTTATGTGCGTTGATAAATGTATGTGTGTTTTAAGGTTAAGATTTTGGTTATAATTTTTGGGAGAATACATGGTGGCCATTCGAAATTTTCAAAATTTTAAATTATTAATTAAATTTATCATTAAAATTTGTAATTATTTATCTATTTATTTATATTAATAACATTTTCCCTTTTGATAATTTTCTTTGAAGGGATAACATTTAACAATTTTCCAATAATTGTTATGAATTTTGGGAAAAAAAAATCGATATGTTTGTCCCAAAAAAAACTCAAAATATTGTCGTTTGAGTTGGAAAAAAAATCGATATGTTTGTCCCAAAAAAACTCAAAATGTTGTCGATTGAGTTTGAAAGAGTTTAATCTGCGTAACTAGATGGAATAGTTGTGATCCCAAACCACTCTCTTGCATTTCTCAATTTCCAAAATTTTTAGAAACATGAAATCTAAATCTGAGCTTTCTTTTTTCAGTGAAACCAATGAAAGATAAGCGTGTGTGGTTTTTGTCAGGAAATAAAGAGGTATAAAACATTTTCATGCAATGTAAAGAAACTAAAATTCAAGTGCATGTAATGTTTCTCAGCAGTCTCACTATCTTTGCTTCACATAAAATGAGAGCTGCTAATGGAAATAGAACCACATATCTGAATGAAAGAAATAAATCAATTGTTTTAATTACAAATTTAATTCAACCTGTTTATACGTCCTAGTCATCAGTTGAGCCACACATTGGCTTCTCAGGCTGCACACCCTCTGCCCTATTCTCAAAGTCGTCTTCATAAAGTTCAACATCTCATAAAGTGAATTTCACGGCAGAAGAGCTATGGCATAGTGGTAAATCTCCATTGTGATAGTTGCCAACACATTGGAGAGGATCTTCTCATCTGCTACGAGAATGAGCTTCTGGTTCCTGGTGCCTTGTGCCCAGGGTGTGACACCGGTGCGCGAGTTCATCAATCAATTCCAGAGGAGCTTCTCATCTGCTATGAGAACAAGCTTCTGGTTCCTCGTGTCTTGTGCTCAAGGTGCGGCACAGGTGCGCGAGTTCATCAATCAATCCTACGGGGAAATGAAATAAAGAGCCATTGCATCCCTATTCAAAAACCTGTTGCAGGAATTTCGCGAGCAAATTTGAAATTTGAAATACTAGGCGCCTAAGACACCTGGAAGCTAGTGGTGGATAAGACATGAACACAAATGCATTCAATGCTACCTGCGCACCAAAGGATTTCAAAATTCAAATCTTTTCCGGCTTGATTTCAAATTAAAAAATTGCTCGCAGAATCCTCCACACCAAAGGATTTCAAAATTCAAATGTTTTCCCGCTTTATTTCAAATTAAAAAATTGCTCGCAGAATTTCTGCAACAGGTTGTTGAATAGGGGAATAGATGGCTCTTTACTTCATTTTGAGCTTCTCGCGCACCGGCCTCCGCACTGTCCACTGCAACATCATCCAAAGCAACTCCATAATGGACATAAGCAAGAGGCTCCTCATGGTGAGATCTCTTCTCCTTCTAAAGGTTGCGGCTGCGGGTGCTCTTTCTATGTAAGCCTTTTTCACAACCTCACTAAAATCCCCTCTGCTAACATATTATGATCTCAACCCTTTTAAAATTTATATTGGGAATAAAAAACTAATTTACTTGATTCCATTTCCTTTCAATTGATGTTACTTTGCAGCGGAGGATACACAGCAGTAGCATTGAAGGCAGAAAGTAGAGGATTAATTCAAGAAGAACCAAAACAAGCCATTGATATGGCTATTAAAAGAGGTTTTGGATGTCGGATGTTGAAGGCAGAAAGTAGAGGATTAATTTGAGCAGAACCAAAACAAGCCATTGTTACGGTTATTAAAAAAGGTTTTGGATGTCGGATCCTGTAATGGATTACCATATCTTGGAAGAAGATCACTTTAGTGAGGACGATGTAGCCATACAGATTACCATAAGATCACTTTTATGAGGACGATGTAGCCGTACAAAACAACCATTCTCAAGGTCAACTAATTCCAACTGAGTACAATTTCAAATATAAATCTTTCATGATGTGTAAGTCCAGTGAAGGCTATTGTTAGGAAAACGTGTACTATGAATGCATTTACATATCATTTTTATCATTTTACTAATTATCAATCAATGAAGTGCTATCGAATTTCTGAGTTTGAAGTTGTTTGAGATAAATTTCAGTGTATGACCATATTACACTTAATCCAGAAAATTGGCTTTAATTTTACTGGTTGGTTTTCCAATAAGTTTACAATTATATCTATTTACTACTATAATTCTAAAAATAGAAGCTAATTCGAAATACAAGTAGGACATTGATGAATTCTGGAGCCTAGTACAAATGTATAAACTATTCACAATCTATTCAAAATTATTCTATTCATATCATATTTTTTTTTTCTAAGTAAGATTAATCTATTAATATAATACAGAAAGTAATTACAGAGTTTCCTAGCCGTAAAGGGCCCTGGCCTTAATCAGCATGTAGCCATGAACATAGTGTGAGATTGCCCCAACAAAGGGGAAACCAGTTTGAAAGATAAAAGAGTCCAAAAAGACAACAATCCTAACCACATTTTCCTGAAGAGACTACCCAGAATTCAAAAACAACATAACCGAACCACCCTGAAATCCACAGTTTGTTCGAACTGGACTACCACCCCTTAAAGATCTCTGAGGCCACACAAGACAAGACATAACTAAACCAAGTGCTAAAAGAAGTGCCACCTGGTAGACGAGACCTACAGGATAAATTCCTTCGTGGCAGGTTCCTCCACAATAGGACAAGCCCAGTCATTTGGGTTGTCCGCTTCGACACGTCCCGCCACCTGTTGTCTGCGACGTCCCGCCGCCTGATGTCCGCCCTCCCTACTGCCGACTTCCACCTGCGGACCCATCGTGTCCTCCATGCGTCTTTCCATCTCTGGCGTGTCACTTTGAAGGCCCAAGTCATCATGCAAGCTGCCAGCAGTGGCCTTCCCATGTTGTCTGTTCCGGCCACCATTACCACCTTGTTCTTCGTCGTTGCCTCTGTTCGAACTAGGACCAGCTTTGTTCATTTCCTCCATGGAAAATGTCATAGGAATGTGCTACTCATTCTCTTCAGTGATGGAGATGGAGATAGTGGCCACAATGACCGGGCAGTTCAGAGCGCTGCGGAACCGGAACTGCGTCGTGTGAGGGACCTGGTGCAGAGGCAGCGGAAAAGGCGCAGTGCGAACAACCGCATCTTCTCGTCGAGATCTGTGGAGACCTGCTCTGCCGCGACCACTTCTGGTATTCGGATACTGGGGATTTTCAGTAGAGGAATCCGGGAAACCGAATTCCATTGATGCAGAGTCGGGGAGCGAGAGCTACCACCTCTCGTGCCACCATGTCTGCTACACATGCGGTGGTGAACCATGGTGGAAGAAGGAGCAGAGAAAGAGTCAGGGGAAGCAGAAGGAGAATAGACAGAGGAATTTTGCACAGAGGTTACAGAATGCTGGAGGACAAAAGGCGAATTGCAGAGGTTTGAATGGGAATGGTGATAACCATTGCCCAAGTCAAGGCAGCACACAATCCAGCAGCGGCGCCCTGTGCTGGTTCTCTCAGATGGCTCTTCCGCCTGCAGAGGGCAAGCACAGTGAAACAGGGGCAGAATGGCTGGAATGCTTTCTAGCACCATGGTTAAACAAGGAATGGCTCTGCCTCGACTGTAGCAGGCATTTAATGTCGCCTGCGAGGTGCCCTGAGTCTCATTCACGCTGATATTGGGATGGTTGCAGAGGGCCACGTGGCCATCCCTTCCGTCGTCGTCCCATCTCATCACCGTAAATGGATTAATGACCACCCGCATCCGGGGATTCATATCATACTTTTACATGGAAGGACTTTCTTTATTCAGTTCTTGAAAGCAAATATTTCATACTAAAAACATTTACCTTTTTAATTATATTTTAAATTTCTACAAGTCTTTGAACAATATTTTTTGAAATTGTAACATTTTTAATTATATTTTAAATTTCTACACGTCCTTAGATAGAAATTATTTGACAATATTTTTTTGAAATTGTTGCTTCAAATTTTGTGTTAATTCTTTTGGTCGATAGACTACTTAAATATGCCGGATGTTATAGTGATTTCGATCAAAATTAATCTCACATGAGTAAGAACATAACTTCCTTGATTCAAAACTTCAAAGTAATATTTTTGTCAAATTAAATATACAATAAAAAAATTATTCATTTACTACCAAAAATAACTTAACTTTTAATAATAGTAGTACACACTTGAATTTAGAGGGTTCCAAAATGCAAAAGTTCTCTCTTTCCTAAAACTTGTAAGACCTTTCTATCCGTAAACAAGACAATTTTTTTATGATGAAATGGACAAAAACAAGATGAAGATTTCCTATATCAAATAATTTATATATTACTTATTTGAAGTCGGTGGTAATTTATATCGGATAGTTTTCCTATATATTAATCACACAAAGAATATGTTGTCAAATATATTATTTTGAAATTGCAATTTGAAATTAAACTGATTTTCCCCAGATGCGGGTGCATATACAGCGGGTTAATGTGATGGGACAGGGGTGCGGCGAGGTAGGACGACACCTGCCTGCCCTGTACCACCTGGTTTATCGCCCGACGCAGCTTAAACAGGGGCATCTGGTTTCACTTGGACTCACGTCATGTGGTTTTGTTACGCCCAGCCTGTCATCTGATTTCTCCATCGCTTCCGCATGCTCTGGTCTGAGCTGGGCCTCGGCTCTCTTTAATGCTGGAGTTATGGCAGGTGCAATCCGAGGAAAGGCGGATAGTGTTAAATACAGGCTCAGCTTTGGGATTGTTTTGAAGTTTCTGGTGCTTTGCTGGTCTGGTAAAGGTGTATTATGGTATGCTGCTTTGTTATGCTTTGTCGCCCTGTTATGCTCGGCCAATTCTGCGACGCCGCCTCCGTCTTCTCCCAGGCTTTGTTTGAAGGCCTCCAGCTTGAGTTTGGTTGCCCATCTGAATAGGCTGAGCTCTGAGGAGGTGGCTGTGTGGTCTTGTTTACAAAGGGTGGCTGAGGTGCTAGTTATGCCCCGACTTTGCCATAGAATGAGGAGCCGCAGGGGAACTCCTAGGCGTGTGCCCTCCCGCCCGTCCTCCAATTCTCCCTCCGTTTCTAGTGATCTTTCCGCCGGCCATTACCCTCGCACGCACAGTGGGAGAGGGCGTCTCCATCTCCCCAGCCATTTCCCTCTTGATTCCTCGTCGTCTCCCTCTTTTGGCTCGGTGATTTTCACCTTCAATTGTTCCCTGAATCATCCAAGAATCACTGCTCATGTCTCAGTGTTTTTTCTTGAAGAAGGCCAGGAGGTAGGGGAATCCAACACTCATCAGGAGGGCCTTGCCTCTGTCTCTGCGTAGATTCCTTTCTCTATGCAGGTTCTGGAGGTCCCCACTCACAATGCCATGGACATGGTGATGGAAACAGAGGCTCCTGGTCCTTCTGAACCTGATGCTGCTCGTGCAAGGGATGACACTGATGCTGCTCGTGCAAGTGCTCTGCCTGAGTTCGGTTGGTGCAGAATTGTGGAGGAGCCTCTAGATGAGTAATTTCTTTCTCTGTTGTTCTGTTAATGGTTACGTGGCCCTTAATGACGGGCAATTTTTGGTTCATTTCTGCAAGATATGGTTCATTTTGTATGCCTCTTTGAATTTTTGTAAGCTCAGCAAGAGAGTCAATACTTGTTCCCCTGCGTGGGATTTGAATACCAGCTCTTGGCTAAGTTCACTGTCATGGGCAGTGTTTTTGTTACTCTCTGGCGCTTCTACAAGGCAGTTGTTTTTTACTACGGTCTAGATGTAAATTACCCCCTTTTATGTTAACAAAATAGTTTTATTTAGAAAAAAAAATTAAATTGATTTTTTTTAAAGATCCTATGAATAAGAATATGCTGAGTTAAACTATTTTTTTTAAGGATCTTATTACACTATATTTAGTCATAAGAATATGCTTAGTTAAATTTCTTTAGTCTCCCAATATGTTTAGTTATAAGATTTACATTATACCTAGTCATAAGAATAACAAGGTTTTTCAATAAATAAAATAAATGGAAAAATAGTTTAACTATTAAAGGAGGGCAAAATATTTATTGATTTTTAATTGTAATATGCCAAGTCACTCTCTAATACTCAATTTACTTTTTTTAGTTTGACTTCAAAAAGAAGGCATAAGTTCAAAATAACATAAAAATAAAAAATAAAAACTGTAAATACATTATTGTATGGCAAGGTTCTATGTGGCGATGGAATTTAAAGCTCTGGTTTGGTAATTAAAAACTCTTCATTTGATTGGTATTTAAAATAGTGAAGTATTTAAATCATGTCTGCCATATTGTTTTAAAAAAAATATTGTGAACTAGCTTTAATTGATGAGTTTAAATTTTGTAATTTTTTTTATAATAATTCAAATTAGTATAAAACTTAGATACCAACACACTTTCCTCTTGAAATCTCCAAGACAAATGAGAGGTGGTATATTGCAACTTTTGGGTTTTGAATTTAAATTTGAAACTCAAACAAACCGCCCCATCACATTTAATATTTAAACTACCTTGCCAACTCACCATATCACTTACTCAACCATTTGGAAAAATGGATGACCAAAATATGGGAGGAAGAGGAGGTTGGAAAAGTGCCAAGAATATCAATACCATACATACATACATCTGGATAACATAGTCTTAAGGACTCTTTATCTTGGTGGATAGTTCTCATCATTCTCCCATTGCTCATCAGTTAAATAATGGATACATTGAAAAGATAGATTTTGGAATCAATTCAAGAAAAACTATGACCTTAATAATTCTAGCCAATAGGAATTGTAACCCATAGTAACTCTAACCAATGAGAACTATTACCACAATGACTCTAGTTGGCAAGAACTTTGATCAATGAATGAATAAAATGATTATAGGTCGTTGGTCATAATAGTTCCCTCATCAAGAAATTCCCTATAACTACGACTAATAAACATTGATTATAGTTCTTGTGAGTCAAGGTTCCTAACTAACAAAGGAATTATTCCCTAGAACTATGACTGAAAAACAAAGATCATAGTTTAATTTCATAGTCAAAGCTCCCACATCATAATTCTTATTGTCATGATTCTTGTAAAATAAAGTCATAGTTCCTAATTGACAAGGGAACTATGAACAACAAAGGAATGATTCCTGAGGTCATAGTTCATGAGGGTTAAAGTTCTCAAGGTCATAGTTATTATGCGTCATAATTCATAAGGGTTAAAGTTCTCAAGTTCATAGTTCTTATATGTCATAGTTACTATGCTCATAGTTCTTGTGGGTCGTGTTTTCTATTGGTTAGAGATCCCAATGATAAGAAAGCTCATAAAATTTCTTCAATGAGAGTCGACAAAATTCCTATTGGAAAATGAGAGAGGGAGGGAAATATAAATAGAGAGATGGAAAGAGAGAGAGGGACTAGAAAATGTGTAAATGGAAATAGAGAAATAGAGCGTTGGGAATAAATTAGTCATAATGGTATAAACAAGAATTACATCCATACGATTCCATTCCATCAAATTCCACAATACGAGTGTTTTCAAATTCCACAAAAGCAATGTTTTCAAATTTCACAAAACTAAGGTATTCAAATTTCACTTCAATATACATCGACATACATCGCCAAATTGTGATGCATGGTCAATATGGTGTGTTTACTCACATTTTCTAATTATGCACTCAAATTTGAACTTAGTATGTTGGAGTTTCGACATTCCAAATTGCTATGGTTTTCAAATTCCACAAGGCAAGGGTTTTCATTGTGCACAGACTAAGTTTTCCAAATTGCATAATTATATTTCCTAATAATGCACACACACTTTTGAGCCATGCTAAGCAGGTAGCCTCGTTGGGGTCCTAGTTGGTACCTTGGGCCTTACGGAGCCTAAGAAACTAGGAACACTTGTGAATTCCTAAGAACAAGCACACATTCTTGTGGGCATGTGTCCCTCATGATAGCCCCATTTCCACTTCTGGGGTCATCATTCTTGCGCAAGTGCCCTTAGTTGATTCTCACTAGTTTTTTCAATTATGCATAATCCTTCTCAAGCTCTCATTATAGAATTTCTCACAGAATTCCTTCATACACTTCATGCTAGGTGTTTTCTCATTAGTCTACATCGTTTCTTTCTTTTACCACATATGAAGTCATTTCCACACATGCGATTCCACAACCACTTGCCACATGCTTATTTACAATATAACAATAGAGTACTGAGTTATTTCATCATGACTATTCCCTAATTAAAAAAGCCTCCATCGTGTTCTAGTTGATTTCTTACACTTGTTTGAGAAACTTCCACATATTTAACTTTATGTATCTATATATTACTATTTTATGTTTATCTCATCATTATAGATTGGCCATGGTTATGAGCACTACAATAGGTTATCATCATTCATTTCTTAAAACCCCCATTTCTTTATACTTATTTTTCTATCTTCTCATAGGTTTGTATTCTTTGAGGGGTAAATTTCTTCCAATTTTGACTTCATTCATATGTAATTTGGGGAATTGTGATACTATTTTCCATTTATAATTTATCTTGTTTCAGATTGAATTATTATGGTGTTCTTCATCTATCTCAATGCTTTCATAGTAAAAGAATTAAATGAATCGACCTGTATAGTCTTGTTTATCAATGGGCCCTAATTTGGGTATGAATTCTTCCAAATCCGTTCTAAGGCATTAAAATTTTTTTCTGGTTAAAAAAAATTCTTGTTTCTGTGAGATCATCTGGTACTCGAACTTTGTATGAAAAATTTATGCCTCTCGCAAGTTTATCTACCATATTGACCACCATGCTACAAGTCGATGTCACATTAATCCCCGTTACTCATGCATATGGGGCTAGCCATGTGTGTAATTTAAAAAAGACTCGAGAAGGTCCAAAATCGTAACTCTAGTTAAGGGTTGAGGGAGTCAAACCTTTCATATAGTTAGCTATTGCATTATGTTAAATACTAGGACGCTAGGAGGAGTAGGGGTTACATTTCATATTATTATATTCTCCTCATATTTGAGCGAAGAAATTGGGAGTGGGATGTTAGAGAAAAAAAAGGGCTTAAGATTTTGTAGCAACTTTATAAGCCATAGGTCTTAGGTATCTCTATAGAGAGTACCTCTTTCTTTTTATATACACATTTTTCCATACTAGAGAATAGAGATCAAAACAACCTCACCTTCTAGCTAGGTTTCTCCCATAAGGGTTTCCCAAGGGAAAAATTGTGCTTACTTTGATTAGTGTGTGTATTTCTTTTCACTCTATATTGCTTGCATTTCAACAATTTATATTTAAGCATACAAACAATAAATAAAGATCCCGAGATCTAAAATAATTAATATTCACAGTGAAAAATTCAATATTTATTATATCTACTATGATGAATTGTTCCAATGGAATATCCACGATAATTTACTGGTCATCTCCACATCTTGCCTGAATGAATAGTGTCTTATTTACTACCACATGTTACGTTGATCAATTGAACATATTATGTGATTGTATGTTACTTCATCTTTGTTGTTCTTTTCTTAATATCCATGGTTAAGATTTTATCTCCATTCTTCCCATCTTCAAAATGTAACATCCTCAAAGCAAGAAAATCCAATAACCATTAATTAGGAGTTATGCTGAACAATCATCTTGAATCCATTTTATATTTGAACCCATCATTCATATCAACTAGAATTGCATTTTCAAACTCTGGCATCATCATGAAAAGTAAGAAAATGTTTGGTAAAAATCACATCATTATAGTTTTGTTGATGTGTTTGAACCATCCAGTGTGGTTCATCGCTAGAACAAGATGAAGAACTAGATCTTGGCATTAAGTTAAATAGGTGGAGAGAAAAATTTTAGCCGTTATAATATAACAGTTAGATATGACTAAATAAATAATATTTTAATATAAGGAAATAATTGTTAGCATATAGTTGTTAATATTGGCCATGATTGCCAAGTTGTTACTCTCATTAATTGTATCAGAAGATTCTATTATGAGGACAAGTATAAAAGACAAATAATACATAAAATAATTACCAAAATTTATTTTCCCACGCATTTACAACTATTTATTGGTCGTATCTATATTTCATTGCCCTTGTAGCACTAAATAAGGTTCCAAATTCCTTTATCCTCCCTTAATTAACCATATGAACCTCACTGTGTCTAAAATGTAACAATAAACCTTTATATTCACATAAAGTTACCCATATTCATGAAGTCATATAATTTCAATTTACTTTTATTTTTTTAATGGTTATACATATTTGTCAATATTAACCAAATTATCCTCATCATAACTTAGTCCACAACAATAAAATTAATATTTATACAAAAATATAAATCACAATAAACATTAATGTAAAAGCGTTCCCCAAAAATTCCATATGAAAACATTAACTTCTTACATATTAACTTGTTGCATGTCATTCTTTCGAATTGTGGAATATGCAATTCTCTAACTTTAAAACGTTGTTAAAACCATTACCAAAATTATATCTTAACAAATATCATATAATGACATTACCAATTAAATAAAATAAATCTCATTTAAAAATATTATTAGTTAAATGAAAATTAAAATAAAACACAAAAAAATTACCAATTATACTTTACCAAACGTATCATGAAAACATATAAATCATAATCATTGGAAAATCTTAAAAGAACGTTACCAAGTGAAAAGGTATCACAAGAGATCAATAAAAAGGGACGGTTCACCTTATAAATAATTTATTTTCCTCTTTTAATTTTGTTTCAATATTTTATTTAATCACTAGGTATCTTATATATAAGAAGAAGTTATACAATATGGATGCAAATGGGTTTCCTAAAATTGCTTCTACCTTTAGCCAAAACCTCCACCATCGATTGAAGTGAGGGTGGCATAAGGATGCCCAGTCTTCGCTAGACCATTGGGGAATAAAGAGGAGATCATCTTACATAATTCAGATAATATCAAAAATAATATTGCTTCCAAATTTAAAGAGAAATTGTGGGAAAATAAAGAGTTGGAGGGAAAAAAGGAAAGTGCAATATGATAAGGAGGTGATCAACCCCATTTGGGAAAACAATTACTTCCAAATTTAAAGAAAAATTGTGGGAAAATAAAGAGTCGGAGGGAAAAAAAGAAAGTGCAATATTACAAGGAGGTGATCAACCTCAATCTGGAAAACCAAAATTATCTCTCTGTCTTAACTAGTGTTAAGATGAAAATGAAAATTTCCAATATTAGAACCAATTCTAATGAGCTTCATAATGAAATTAGGCATTGGTGAATTCTCAATTTACCGTGGGATGAAAGAGTTTGTCACTTATGCAAGCATTGGTGAATTCTGAAAACACCTTGGGATGAAAGATTTTGTCACCAATAATAGGAGGGTTGAAGATAAAAAACATTTTCTCTTAGATTTTCCATCTTATATTCACATGAAAGACTTTTCCACCAAGCCTAGGAGGGTTAAATCTTGTACTCACATTAAAAAACTTTCTCTTAGACTATCTATCTTATATTAAAATTCACCTTCTCCTATATTGTCCATCTTATGATCACATTAAAGCACTTTCTCTTAGATTTTCCACCTTATACTCACATTCAATCCCATTCAAACTTATAGGAATTACTAGTCAGGCATTCAACTTATTCAAAATTTTCCATACAGTCTAACATGTCTTCAAATACTAGAACTCATGTGGAGGGGGAATTAAACCCTCTAGCTACCACTAGAGCTATTGTCCTTCAACAACTTTCTTAACATTTAAAGTCATAAAAAAATGGTGATTTGGAAACCCTCTCCCACTTATTTTTGCCTATATAAATAAGAAGTTAAAGAATCATATTTAATCTATTACCTTATTAAGGTCTAATAGATTATATAAGCCTTAGTGGGCATTAATCATCATACTCATCATCATTATACATCCAAGTTATCATTTCACTCCTCTTAACATTATTATAATTATACCATAAATTTTTATTTTTATTTTTATATATAATAATTCAAACACTGTATAATTAATATTTTATTTTTTAAAATTTTATTACTTTTAATTTATCTCTACATTATTACTTTAATAATAATTATCACTAATTTATAGCAAATTTTACTAATTTTTAAATCCTAAACTTTCAAGAAATTAAAAACATATAATTTAATTATTAACCAGAAATAATTACATAATATATATAATTTTTTTAAAGGATTTTTCAAATTTTTTTAAATAAGTCAATATTTATAATGAAAATATCTAAAGTCGTTGTCATGAATTTTACAACATCTTAATCACATAATGGAAGTCAATATTTTCATACTCGCCATCTTATAACTTCTTTATATATATATATATATATATATATATAGATATATATATATATATATATATAATGTATTTGTTTATTTTTCTAACTGAACAATATCATATACACTGAAATTCCCATTTTATAAAAACTTAAACCATGTTTTTACACGGTAATAAGGTTTCCACTCTATTAAAACTTCAAAAATAACTTTCTCAAACCTAACTTACTCCATCCTCGATTTATCTGTTAGCATAGGACCCACAGATAGTCCAAATTCCAGGTCTTGAACTCTGCATTAAATGGAGCCAGCACAAAGGAGAAATATTAAATGTCACAATCTACCGGGTATAGAATAAGTTATATGTTGTAAAAGTTTTCTGACAATCAACAATTCTTGTAATAACTCCAACGTCCGTCTATTCAAAGAGTGACAAAAACGGTGGGCCCGAGCATCAATGTATGCAGGTTTAGAGAACCCTCAATCGAGATAAGGGTTGCCCTTTTATACAAATACAACCACCTATAATAAAATTGAAATAGGATCAACTATTAAAAATGGCGAAGAAATATATGTTTCCCTTTTGCTTTAACACACTCTAGTGGGATGGATTCTCAACTCTAGACAATTTTCTATATATTAAAGGGAACACAGAACAATTTGATTTAAATCAGTTGCATCTTTATGTTTTACAATTATATATTTGAATTCCTCAGTCTCTTGGAATCCCTAGTTGTCCCAATCTGGGATCACATCCCTAACTACCTCCATCATTGGTTTGTTGTGCATAAATCCCTCAGGACCCTTCCATTTTTTCTCTTATGGGGAGTCTCGAGAGCACCTAATGCATTGATATTTGATTCCTCCCAGTCTTCTGTCTACATAACCAACTCTTCGATCGTGGCCCTCTTTAAAGAATTTTCTCTTGAGCGCTTCCCTTCTCCTCACCCCTCTCGCTCCTCCTTTGATCTTTGGTCTTCCTTTCTAGTTGGCTTCTTTGATGGAGCTAGTTCCTTTGGGTCATGTGGTTGTATAATGATCATTTATCTGGAACCTCATCACCTCTTCAAATTCCTTTGGTTTGGTGGAAATGTTTCAAATACTAGGGCCAAGCTTTTGGCCCTATGGGGCACTCTCTATTGTTCTTCCTGGATTGCATTGACAAGCATTTCCATATTTGGGGAAGCCCCAAGTTATTATCGATTAGGCCAACAACCGATGTAAACTCTAGAATTTGAATCTTCTCTCCTGGCAACAACAGTTCAGAACTCTATCGCAATCATTCATTCATATTTCCTTCTCTCAAATCTATCGTGAGCACAATAAGGAAGCTGAAATTTTGTCAAAAAGCGAATGTTCTACCTCGCTGGGCTCGATCCACTTCCAGGAATTCATCTCAGACTCTCTTCTTCGCTTGGGACATATCACCTACTAACTCTTCTCCTAATCCATTTTTGAGCTAGGCCTCCTACTTTTTTGCTCTTAGAATTTTTTATTATTGGTGCTTTCTCTTGATGTTGCTTTCTACTACATGTTCACTGTAGTATTATTTCCTTTTTGTCCAGACATTGAATGTGGAGTTGGTTATTTCATTGCATGAATAACTCTGCTATTATGGATAATATTCATGTCTTTGTTTCTACTTTTTTCTATTGTTGTTATTTTTAGGAGGATGCATATATGTTGCTTAGGCTGCACTCGAGGAATTTCACAAAAGAGCATCTATTATCCAATGGGAAGGATGACTCTTGCAATTTTTTATTCATATTTTAGATGCATAATTAATTAGCTAAAATCTAGAGAAATGCATAATCTTTTTAGAAGGACCTAGTCTATTAGGTGATGCCTTGAATTTTTAAACATATAGTGACAGATTGCAAGCCAATGGTCAAATCAAATTTAAGGTTCCTCAGATTTTATGTGGATAAACTTTTGAAAATCTAGGAACCCATTCAAATTTAAGGATAAAATCTTAATATAAGGAATATCCCTAATAATAAACACTTTTTAATTGAAAAATATACAAAAAGACTAATTTTTCCTTGTGATTTCAAAAAATCTCATGAAATTTAAGTAATCTTCTTAAATTTGAAGAAGGTTTATGTAGAATACCTAAGGTATATTATAAGAAATATTATCATAATGCAGTAAATAAATATCATGTAACAATTGTTCTATAACTAATCAATATTACATATTAATGATTATATTACATAATAACTATCATATGACTATTGTTACATAACACTTATTTATTACATTACAATCATAAATTTAATAACATATCTAAAGTATATTACATTTTTTGAAATAATTAAATTGTAACTAATGGTTAAGGACATGTGCTTTTTTTAGGGAAGTCAAATATTCCAATCTAAAATGGGTTTCCTATATTCACATTTATTTTATAGTAGAGCCAAAATGATTGAAATATTTTATTTATAATCCAATTTTTTATCTATTTATTATTAATATTCTTTAAATGCCACATATTAATTTTATATTAAGAATCGAAAGAATTGCACACCTCTCAAATGTTCAAATTTAAAAGGGGTTTTCCCATATTCACATTTATTTTATAGTAGAACCAAAATGATTGAAATATTTTATTTATAATCCATTTTTTTATTATTTATTATTAATATTTTTAAATGCCACATATTAGTTTTATATTAAGAATTGAAAGAATTGCACACCTCCCTTTTATTGTTTTTATTAGGAATTCTTGTTAAGAATTTTTTTTTTCCACTTTCAATATATATAATTATTTTCTTTCATATATATAGTAGTATAGATATTTAAATAATTTATCTAAATCTTGTATTGAAATATTTTTAATAAGTATAAAAATTTTACATCTTCCACACTTTTAATTGGAAATATATTTATTTTCTATACTTTCTTTTAATAGATATAAAATTTTGTTATTTCACATTAACATCTAAATATTTTACTTGTAGTTGAGTGCGAGACTAAGATATTTTTACATCTTCTAAGTTGTAATGTAATTTAAAGTAATCAAATAGGTATATTCATTTTTGTTTTTAATTATAGTTGACATTATTTTTTTATTTAGAAAATATTTCATTTTTGTTTTTTTTTTTTCACTTTTAATTGTTTTTATCATTTTTTTTAAGTCGACCACATTAAAAATATTAATGTGATTGATATAGACGAAGACTTCATAAATATAACCAAAAAAACTATGGCAACACTAAGAATGTCTTACTAATGAACACATTTACTTTATTAATCATGTATAAAAGGGTTATGGGTCAGCTTTAACTTAAGATTTTTTTTTTTATAAATGAATGTTATAAATAATAATGAGGAACTTACATGGAGGAAATTAATAGAATTGAAATAATCTCAAATCCCTAGGAAATTGGTGGGTGGGGAACCACTTGGCACAAATATAATTTTTTAAATTTATTAAAAGTATGGACCATTTTGCTAAATAAAATTTGCTTATATATAAATGAATGTTATAAATAATAATGAGAAACTTATCATGGAAGAACTTATTAGAATTGAAATAATCTCAAATCCCTAGGAAATTGATGGGCAGGGAGCCACATGACAAGATTATAATTTTAAAAAAAATTTAAAAGTCAATACAACATAATGAACTTTATAATACACTATAACCAATGATAAACATTAAGTCTAAGGATATGGTGAGCATATTCCCTTGAGAATCAATCTAGGCTCTCAATTAAAAAAAATCGACAAATCCTCATCCACCTTAAGCTAAAATAAGCAACCCTCAACAATAACGCTTTTAATTGTTGTATTGAGGTATTGAGGCTTCTGTGATCCATATCAAGTTTAAGAGAGATTCTTCAGCGTAAGTCACATGATATTTCATTTGTCGACGCGTTTCGCACCAACTAGTGTGGTTCATCGTCAAGACAAGTTGAATGAATAGATCAGGTTTTGCATGTTAAATAGATAGAGCAGAACCTCCAATGGCTATATTCAGGTAACAACTATATTGATAACGGCTAGATTTGACCGGATAGTTAGGACATGATAATAACCCTTATTTAATTGGATAAGTTACCCGGTTAGTTATAAGATGGACCTTTTTATACACTCACCATTATAAAAATGCATTAAAAAATAAAATTATAACCTAAATTAATTTAATTCGATAGTTAGTTAACAAAGTTATTATATCTCAAAATTAGAGTAACTAAAAGTTAGTTAAAAAAGTTATTAAATATATAAATAATAAAGCAATAGCTAGATATATTCTTATTAAAATATAAGTTAAAGGGCTGTTTCATACCCTTATTTATAAATGAATATTAAAATAAATCAATTATAAACTAGATTAATTTTAAAATAAAAATTATTTATAAAAGTTAAATAAATATAGAGTAATTTAAGGGTATGATAAAGAGTAATTTAAATTATAATAATGATATTATAAATCTATATTAAAATAAATAAATTAAAATAAAATAATTTAAATTAATGGTAAGTGAACCAAGTTGTTAAATCTAAAAATTAGAGTCGTTAATTATAAAAGTTATAAATAGGAATATTTAGTTATATTTATTGAAAAGGGATTGTATTAAACACTTATAAATAAATTAATTCTAATTTAATAGTTAATATATAAATATTAAAGTAATTTAAGGGAAGAAAGAATATTCTAATATTTAGAAATTTCTAAAAAATAAGGTTAACTTAAGGGTTAAAATTATCATAGATTATTTTCTTTATTAGCATAAAAACGCCAACTAAATCAATCATAAAGAACAAAGGCCACAAGAAACAGAAAACTAGGGGAAATTTTAAAAAGCAATAAGAAAAGACTAAACAAAGGGAGGGGAAGACAGGAAGACAACGACTAGGAGGAGAGGGCTGGGACCCAGCAACTACTGATCTTCCAGCCATCCTCCCTATTGAGATTGTTCGGCCTTTTTTCAATCTCAAGCGCTTCCCTAAATTTCTGGTGATGGAATTGGGACACTCTAGCAATAACACTAGCCTCTTCGATACAGACATGATGATTGGTTTTCTCCACATGCTCTGCTAATGCAGAAGACTTGGCCCTCCTATGCTTAAGGTCAGTTGTGTGCTCACTAATCCTTTGATTAATGGAGCGACCAGTCTCACCAATATAAGGGGTTCCACATGAACAAGGAATAATATAAACCCCTTTCATGTCCTTGGGGTCGATAGGATCCTTCACTAATCTGAGGGACTTACGAATGGTGTTAAGAGGTCTAAAGGTCGAGAGGACATTATGCTTCTTAAGAATCCCTGCAATCCTATCCGTGGTCCCCTGAACAAATAGAAGATGGACACGAGGAATCCGCTCCTTCTTATCCCTTTTAGTGAATGAATTCTTAGCAGCTTTAAGGAAAGCCTTCTGTCCCAAGTGTCTATTATAATCGTTCTCAACAAAGACATTAAGGAGATGGGATTTCTCCTCCTCAAAGCTCTTTTCATCAAAGATCCTTAAGGCACGAGTAGCAAGGGTGTTGAGAACCCCCAATTTCTGAGATGGGAAATGGTGGGAACTAGCATGAAGATACTACTTCGTATGAGTTTTCTTACGAAACACTTGGTGGGAGAGGAAACCATCACTATTCTTAGAGATAAGAATATCAAGGAAAAGGAGGCAGCCATCGGTTTCTTGTTCCTTAGTGAACTTAATGGCCGACGATTGACTATTGAGATGATAAAAGAAGATGTCTAACTCCTCTTGGCCATGAGACCAGATGACATTAGTGTCATCTACATATCTCTTCCAAAGCTTAGGTAGGAGGCGGGCTAAGTTAAGAGCCTTGGATTCAAAATCTTCCATAAAAAGATTTGCAACGACAGGGGAAAGGGGAGAGCCCATAGCAACCCCACAGGTTTGCTCAAAGAACTCACCCTCAAAACTGAAAAAGGTCAAAGTGAGGCAGATCTCAACTAACCGAGCGGTATCGGGATCTGTTAGACAGTTGATCACTTCCATGGCCTCATTAATAAGGATGCAAGTGTACAGGGAAACAACATCAAAACTGACGAGAATGTCCCTAGAGTCCAGCTTAATTTCCTTGAGCTCCTCAATAAAGGAAGCAGAGTCTTTAATAAACTCATTGAGAGCAATCCTATCACTCCTCGAATCTATGGTCTCCCTAAAATTCATAAGGAAGGAGCTCTCCTTAGACCCATAGTCAACACCATTGGTGGCCCTACCTACCTTCTAGCTAAGTTCCTCGCCTTGAAGCTTAAACCCTTGGTTGGTCGTACAGGGTCCTACGTTAAAGACTCAGCTTCCTTTATTGAGGAGCTCAAGGACATTAAGCTAGACTTTGAGGACATTCTGGTCAGTTTTGATGTTATTTCCCTATACACTTGCATCCCTATTAATGAGGCCATGGAAGTGATCAACCGGCTAACCGATCCTGATACCGCTCAGTTAGTTGAGATCTACCTCACTTCGACCTTTTCCATTTTTGAAGGTGAGTTCTTTGAGCAAACCTATGGGGTTGCTATGGGCTCTCCCCTTTCCCCTATCGTTGCAAATCTTTTTATGGAGGATTTTGAATCCAAGGCTCTTAACTCAGCCCGCCTCCTGCCTAAGCTTTGGAAGAGATATGTAGATGACACTAATGTCATCTGGTCTCATGGCCAAGAGGAGTTAGACCTCTTCTTTGATCATCTCAATAGTCAATCCTCGGCCATTAAGTTCACTAAGGAGCAAGAAACCGATGGCTGCCTCCCTTTCCTTGATATTCTTATCTCTAAGAATAGTGATGGTTCCCTCTCCCACCGAGTGTTTCGTAAGAAAACTCATAGAAAGCAGTATCTTCATTCTAGTTCCCACCATTTCCCAGCTCAGAAGTTGGGGGTTCTCAACACCCTTGCTACTCGTGCCTTAAGGATCTTTGATGAAAAGATCTTTGAGGAGGAGAAATCCCATCTCCTTAATGTCTTTGTTGAGAACGGTTATAGTAGACACTTCGGACAGAAGGCTTTCCTTAAAGCTGCTAAGAATTCATTCACTAAAAGGGATAAGAAGGATCGGATTCCTGGTGTCCATCTTCCATTTGTTCAGGGTATCACGAATGGGATTGCGAGGATTTTTAAGAAGCATAATGTCCCCTTGACCTTTAAACCTCTTAACACCATTCGTAAGTCCCTCAGATCAGTGAAGGATCCTATTGACCCCAAGGACATGAAAGGGGTTTATATTATTCCTTGTTCATGTGGGACCCTCTATATTGGTGAGACTGGTCGCTCCATTAATCAAAGGATTAGTGAGCACGCAGCTAACCTTAAGCATAGGAGGGCCAAGTCTTCTGCGTTAGCAGAGCATGTGGAGAAAATCAATCATCATGTGTGTATCGAAGAGGCTAGTGTTATTGCTAGAGTGTCCCAATTCCATCACCGGAAATTTAGGGAAGCGCTTGAGATTGAAAAAAGGCCAAACAATCTCAATAGGGAGGATGGCTGGAAGATCAGTAGTTGCTGGGTCCCAACCCTCTCCTCCTAGTCATTGTCTTCCTGTCTTCCCCTCCATTTGTTTAGTCTTTTCTTATTGCTTTTTAAAAATTTCCCCTAGTTTTCTGTTTCTTGTGGCCTTTGTTCTTTATGATTGATTTAGTTGGCATTTTTATGCTAATAAAGAAAATAATCTATGATAATTTTAACCCTTAAGTTAACCTTATTTTTTAAAAATTTTTAAATATTAGAATATTCTTTCTTCCCTTAAATTACTTTAATATTTATATATTAACTATTAAATTAGAATTAATTTATTTATAAGTGTTTAATACAGTCCCTTTCATTTCAAATATACATCACAAAACTAAGGTCTTCAAATTTCATTTCAATATACATCGACAGACATTGCCAACTTGTGATGCATGGTCAATATGGTGTGTTTACTCACATTTTCTAATTATGCACTCAAATTTGAACTCACTATGTTGGAGTTTCCACATTCCACATTGCTATGGTTTTCAAATTCCACAAAGCAAGGGTTTTCATAATGCATAGAACTATGTTTTCCAAATTGCATAATTATATTTCCTAATAATGCACACACACTTTTGAGCCATGCTAAGCAGGTAGCTTGGTTGGGGTCCTAGTTGGTACCTTGGCCCTTATGGAGCCTAAGCAACTAGGAACACATGTGAATTCCTAAGAACAAGCACACATTCTTGTGGGCATGTGTTCCTTATGATAGCCCCATTTCCACTTCTGGGGTCATCATTCTTGTGCAAGTGCCCTTAGTTGATTCTCACTAGTTTTTTCAATTATGCATAATCCTTCTCAAGCTCTCATTATAGAATTTCTCACAAAATTCCTTCATACACTTCATGCTAGGTGTTTTCTCATTAGTCTACATCGTTTCTTTCTTTTACCACATATGAAGTCATTTCCACACATGTGATTACACAACCACTTGCACATGCTTATTTACAATATAACAATAGAGTGCTAAGTTATTTCATCATGACTATTCCCTAATTAAAAAAACCTCCATTGTGCTCTAGTTGATTTCTTACACTTGTTTGAGAAACTTCCACATATTTAACTTTATCTATCTATATATTACTATTTTATGTTTATCTCATCATTATAGATTGGCCATGGTTATGAGCACTACAATAAGTTATCATCATTCATTTCTTAAATCCCCCATTTCTTTATACTTATTTTTCTATCTTCTCATAGGTTTGTATTCTTTGAGGGGTAAGTTTCTTCCAATTTTAACTTCATTCATATGTAATTTAGGGAATTGTGATACTATTTTCCATTTATAATTTATCTTGTTTCAGATTGAATTATTATGGTGTTCTTCATCTATCTCAATGCTTTCATAGTGAAAGAATTAAATGAATCGACTTGTACAGTCTTGTTTATCAATGGGCCCTAATTTGGGTATGAATTCTTCCAAATCCATTTTGAGGCATTAAACGTTTTTTTCTGGGGTAAAAAAATTCTTGTTTGTGCAAGATCATCTGGTACTCGAACTTTGTATGAAAAATTTATGCCTCTCGCAAGTTTATCTACCATACTGACCACCACGCTATAATTCGATGTCACGTTAATCCCCGTTACTCATGCATATGGGGCTAGCCATGTGTGTAATTTAAAAAAGACTCGAGAAGGTCCAAAATTGTAGCTCTAGTTGAGGGTTGAGGGAGTCAAACCTTTCATATAGTTAGCTATTGCGTTATGTTAAATACTAGGATGCTAGGAGGAGTAGGGGTTACATTTCATATTGTTATATTCTCCTCATATTTGAGCAAAGCAATTGGGAGTGGGATGTTATAGAGAAAAAAAGGGCTTAAGATTTTGTAGCAACTTTATAAGCCATAGGTCTTAGGTATCTCTATAGAGAGTACCTCTTTCTTTGTATCTACACATTTTTCCATACTAGAGAATAATGATCAAAGCAACCTCACCTTCTAGCTAGGTTTCTCCCATAAGGGTTTCCCAAGGGAAAAATTGTGCTTACTTTGATTAGTGTGTGTATTTATTTTCACTCTATATTGCTTGCATTTCAACAATTTATATTTAAGCATACGAACAATAAATAAAGAACCTGAGATCTAAAATAATTAATATTCACAGTGAAAAATTCAATACTTATCAGATCTATTATGATGAATTTTTCCAATGGAATATCCACGATAATTTATTGGTCATCTCCACATCTTCCTGAACGAATAGTGTCTTATTTACTACCACATGTTAGGTCGATCAGTTGAACATATTATGTGATTGTATGTTACTTCATCTTTGATGTTCTTTTCTTAATGTCCATGGTTAGGATTTTATCTCCATTCTTCCCATCTTCAAAATGCAACATCCTCAAAGCAAGAAAATCCAATAACCATTAATTAGGATTTATGCTCAACAATCATTTGAATCCATTTTATATTTGAACCCATCATTCATGTCAACTGTAATTGTATTTTCAAACTCTAGCATGATCATGAAAAGTAAGAAAACGTTTGGTAAAAATCACATCATTATAGTTTTGTTGATGCGTTTCGAACCATCCAGTGTGGTTCATCGCTAGAACAAGATGAAGAACTAGATCTTGGCATTAAGTTAAATAGGTGGAGAGCAAATTTTTAGCTGTTATAATATAATAGTTAGATATGACTAAATAAATAACATTTTAATATAAGGAAATAATTGTTAGAATATAGTTGTTAATATTGGCCATGATTGCCAAGTTGTTACTCTCATTAATACTATCAGAAGATTCTATTATGAGGACAAGAATAAAATACAAATAATACATAAAATAATTACCAAAACTTATTTTCCCACACATTACACCTATTTATTGGTCATATCTATATTTCATTGCCCTTGTAGCACTAAATAAGGTTCAAAATTCCTTTATCCTCCCTTAATTAACCATATATACCTCACTGTGTCTAAAATGTAACAATAAACCTTTATATTCACATAAAGTTACTCATATTCATGAAGTCATATATTTTCAATTTACTTTTATTTTTTTAATGGTTATACATATTTATCAATATTAACCAAATTATCCTCATCATAACTTAGCCCACAATAGTAAAATTAATATTTATACAAAATATAAATCACAATAAACATTAATGTAAAAGCGTTTCCCAAAAATTCCATATGAAAGCATTAACTTCTTACATATTAACTTGTTGCATGTCTTACTTTTTTGAACTTGTTATAGAATATTTGAATTCATTTTAATCATTCTTCCGAATTGTGGAATATGAAATTCTCTAACTTTAAAACGTTGTTAAAACCATTACCAAAATTATATCTTAACAAATATTATACAATGACATTACCAATTAAATAAAACAAATCTCATTTAAAAATATTATTAGTTAAATGAAAATTAAAATAAAACACAAAAACATTACCAATTATACTTTACCAAACATATCATGAAAACATATAAATCATAATCATTTGAAAATCTTAAAAGAACATTACCAAGTGAAAAGGTATCACAAGAGATCAATAAAAAGGGACGGTTCACCTTATAAATAATTTATTTTCCTCTTTTAATTTTGTTTCAATATTTTATTTAATCACTAGGTATCTTATATATAAGAAGAAGTTATACAATATGGATGCAAACAGGTTTCCTAAAATTGCTTCTACCTTTAGCCAAAACTTCCACCATCAATTGAAGTGAGGGTGGCATAAGGATGCCCAGTCTTCGCTAGACCATTGGGGAATAAAGAGGAGATCATCTTACATAATTAAGATAATATCAAAAATAATATTGCTTCCAAATTTAAAGAGAAATTGTGGGAAAATAAAGAGTTGGAGGGAAAAAAGGAAAGTGCAATATTATAAGGAGGTGATCAACCCCAATCGGGAAAACAATTGCTTCCAAATTTAAAGAAAAATTGTGGAAAAATAAAGAGTTGGAGGGAAAAAAGGAAAGTGCAATATTATAAGGAGGTGATCAACCCCAATCTGGAAAACCAAAATTATCTCTCTGTCTTAACTAGTGTTAAGATGAAAATGAACATTTCCAATATTAGAACCAATTCTAATGAGCTTCATAGTGAAATTAGGCATTGGTGAATTCTCAAAACACCGTGGGATGAAAGAGTTTGTCACTTATGCAGGCATTGGTGAATTCTCAAAACACCTTGGGATGAAAGATTTTGTCACCAATAATAGGAGGGTTGAAGATAAAAAACATTTTCTCTTAGATTTTCCATCTTATATTCACATGAAAGAGTTTTCCACCAAGCCTAGGAGGGTTAAATCTTGTACTCACACTAAAAAACTCTCTCTTGGACTATCTATCTTATATTAAAATTCACCTTCTCCTAGATTGTCCATCTTATAATCACATAAAGCACTTTCTCTTAGATTTTCCACCTTATCCTCACATTCAATCCCATTCAAACTTATAGGAATTAATAGTCAGGCATTCAACTTGTTCAAAATTTTCCATACAGTCTAACATGTCTTCAAATACTAGAACTCATGTGGAGGGGGAATTAAACCCTCTAGCTACCACTAGAGCTATTGTCCTTCAACAACCTTCTTAGCATTTTAAGTCATAAAAAAATGGTGATTTGGAAACCTTCTCCCACTTATTTTTGCCCATGTAAATAAGATGTTAAAGAATCATGTTTAATATATTACCTTATTAAGGTCTGATAGACTATATAAGCCTTAGTGGGCATTAATCATCATACTAATCATCATTATACATCCAAATTATCATTTCACTCCTCTTAACACTATTATAATAATACCATCAATTTTTATTTTTATTTTTATATATAATAATTCAAACACTGTATAATTAATATTTTATTTTTTTAAATTTTATTACTTTTAATTTATCTCTAGATTATTACTTTAATAATAGTTATCACTAATTTATAACAAATTTTACTAATTTTTAAATCCTAAACTTTCAAGAAATTAAAAACATATAATTTAATTATTAACTAGAAATAATTACATAATATATATGATTTTTTAAACAAATTTTTTCAATTTTTTTTAATAAGTCAATATTTATAATGAAAATATTTAAAGTCATTGTCATGAATTTTACAACATCTTAATCACATAATGGAAATCAATATTTTCATACTCGCCAACTTATAACTTCTTTATATATATATATATATATATGGTTATTTTTCTAAATAAACAGTATCATATACACTGAAATTCCCATTTTATAAAAACATAAACCATGTTTTTACATGGTAATAATGTTTCCACTCTATTAACACTTCATAAATAACTTTCTCAAACCTAACTTGCTCCATCCTCAATTTATTTGTTAGCATAGGACCCACAGATAGTCCAAATCCCATGTCTTGAGCTCTGCATTAAATGGAGCAAGGACAAAGGAGAAATATTAAATGTCACAATCTACTGGGTATAGAATAAGTTATCTGTTGTAAAAGTTTTCTAACAATCAACAATTCTTGTAATAACTCCAACGTCCGTCTATTCAAAGAGTGACAAAAACAGTGGGCCCGAGCATCAATGTATGTAGGTTCAGAGAACCCTCAATCGAGATAAGGGTTGCCCTTTTATACAAATACAACCACCTATAATAAAATTGGAATAGGATCAACTATTAAAAAATGGCGAAGAAATATATGGTTCCCTATGGCTTTAACACACTCTAGTGGGATGGATTTTCAACTCTGGACAATTTTCTATATATTAAAGGGAACACAGAAAAATTTGAATTAAATCAGTTGCATCTTTATATTTTACAATTATATATTTGAATTCCTCAATCTCCTGGAATCCTTAGTTTTCCCAATATGGGATCACATCCCTAACTACCTCCATCATTGGTTTGTTGTGCATAAATCCCTCACGACCCTTCCATTTTTTTCTCTTATGGGGAGTCTCGAGAGCACCTAATGCATTGATATTTGATTCCTCCCAGTCTTCTGTCTACAGAACCAACCCTTCGGTCGTGGCCCTCTTTAAAGAATTTTCTCCTGAGACCTTCCCTTCTCCTCACCCCTCTCGCTCCTCCTTTGATCTTTGGTCTTCCTTTCGAGCTGGCTTCTTTGATGCAGCCAATTCCTTTGGGTCATGTGGTTGTATAATGATCATTTATATGGAATCTCATCACCTCTTTAGATTCCTTTGGTTTGGTGGAAATGTTTCGAATACTAGGGCCAAGCCTTTGGCCCTATGGGGCACTCCCTATTGTTCTTCTTGGATTGGATTGACAAGCATTTCCATATTTGGGGAATCTAAAGTTATTATCGATTAGGCCAACAACCGATGTAAACTCTAGAATTTGAATCTTCTCTCCTGGCAACAACAGATAGAAGTCTATCGCAATCATTCATTTATATTCCCTTCTCTCAAATCTTTCATGAGCACAATAAGGACGCTGAAATTTTGTCCAAAAGCGAATGTTCTACCTCGCTGGGCTCGATCCACTTCCAAGAATTCATCTCAGACTCTCTTCTTCGCTGGGGACAGATCACCTACTAACTCTTCTCCTAATCCATTTTTGAGCTAGGCTTCTCCTAATCCATTTTTGAGCTAGGCCTCCTATTTTTGCCCTTAGCATTTTTTATTATTGGTGCTTTCTCTTGATGTTGCTTTCTACTACATGTTCACTGCATTATTATTTCCTTTTTGTCCAAACATTGAATATGGAGTTGGTTATTTCATTGCATGAATAACACAAGTTTCTGGTTGCAAAGGTTTTCCGAAATAAATAATTCCGATAATGAATATCAACATAGAGACGGAAAACTGGGTCCAAATACACACGTAAGAATGTTAAGTGAATCCGCAATCGAGATAAGGGCTGCCCCATATTAATACAGTCGCCTACAACACATCGAACAGCTTTCATCGTTTTCGCCAGAGATATCTGCATTATTATTCTACAACACATTCCTCCACCTATCTAACTACACGCCTGCGCATATCATTTCAAATTTTAGTCCATCCATCTATTCTTTCCAATTTCTATGGCAGAAATAACAGCCACCCATCATCACGATGACATTGCTTCCTCCTCCACTGCCTCTGGCTCTGCGTCGACTCCTCCTTATGTCCATTTTGACATATTTGTTAACCATTCTGAGGATGAAACCAGAGACTTCGCCATGGAACTCTGCAAGCGTCTTGTTTCCTGTGGATTGTACGTTTTTCTGGACGGGATTGATAAGGAGGTTACTCCTCGCGTGGAAGCTGCCATTTCACTAGCCGCTCTCCAGATCGCCATATTTTCTCCAAACTATGCTACCTGTAAATGGTCCATGGATACGCTCGTCAAGATGACAAAGTCGGAGGCGCCTATTCTCCCCGTTTTTTATAAAGTCGAACCTTTTCATCTCAGGTTTACGAGAAAAGATCACAAGGGACCATATGCTCAATCGCTGCGTGCCCATGAGGAGAAAGGACGATATGACTCGCAAATTATTGAGGCTTGGAGAGACGCTCTGTGCTATGTTTCCAATATAAGTGGTTTCCAGCTGGAGGAGAGCAACGGGTTTCAATTTGATCGATTGGCCGAGGTTTCTCACCATTCTAACATAATACATAAAAGCGTTTCTCACTGCTTATTTCACTCTGCTTGAATATTTAGGGGTGAGGAGGTGCTCTTGGGTAAAGTCGTGGACAGCGTCTTCAAAAGCTGTCCTCCTCGCCCTTACCATGTTTTCTTGAGTCATCGGGGGCCAGACACGAAGGAGAAATTCGCCCAGCCTCTCTACGATCGCCTTGTTTCCCACGGATTACGAGTATTTCTGGACACGTCAGAATTGGTGGGGGCACTCAAGATTGAAACTCAAATAGAGGTGTCTATTCAATTCGCGTCTGTCAATATCGTTATATTTTCTCCCAGATTTCCGGAATCTTCTTGGTGCATGGATGAACTCTTCCTCATCACAAAGGCCACGGGTACCATTTTACCCGTTTTCTATGAAGTGGAACCTTCCGATCTGGATGGAATTTACATTGAAACCCTGTACTCCCACCACCGAGAGAGACAGCGACAGGACACAAGGACTATTGAGAAATGGAGAGACGCTCTTGCCTTTGTCCCAAAATCAGATGAATTCATGCTGGCCGGGTAAGAATTCTTGTCATCTTTTCCAAGAGCATCCTTGTGTCATTGCAAATTCCAGGTATCTAATACTTAATTATTAATTTTGCTATTCATCCAATATGTGTAGTTTACTTTACTCCAAACCCGTTAACTGAATCTGCAATGGATATAAGCTCAGACCTTTCCCATCCCTGAAGTGCTGTTTTCAATTTGTTGGAATACATGTCATTAGAGTAGGTATTTCTCACTGCTTATTAAATTGGTTTTACTCTTTTCTAACGGAATATTCAGGGAGGAGCTCAAGGAGGAGCTTATGGATAAGATTGTCGAAAGGGTGTTGAAATATATTCCAAAACCATCAGAACGCATGATAAGCTCTGAAGTGCAAAGAGCGGTGAAAAGTGTTGTAAACGATGTTTCAAAACGGTCCGAAGCCGTCCCCGTGGAAGACTTTTATATTGGGCTGCCGGAAAAATTAGAAGATTTCGAGAAGGCGGTGCTATCGCAGCAAGAGGAAAATCGTGTAGAGGCCAAGGTTGTGGGAATTCTGGGTGGGGTCGGAATTGGGAAAACAGCGCTGGCGAAATAAATTTTCAAGTGGAAGAGATCAAATTACAGTGAATCCTCCTGTTTGTTTAATGTGAGAAACTATGTTGCCAGAAAATATGCTCTAAAAGATTTGCAAAGTATGATCATTAAAGACTTGAAACATAGTCCTAGTAAAGAAATTGAGAGTGTCGAAGAAGGTAAGGAGATACTCAAACAGCATCTCCGATTGTGTCAGGCTCTCGTAATATTAGATGATGTTGATCATGTGGATCAACTTTATGCATTGACGCCAACCCTTCACCCAAAGAGCTTGATTTTGGTTACCTCTCGTAACAAGGATGTCCTCAATAAGTTCGGCATCGTAGATTCATCAATTTACTCCCGAAAGCTTTTACTCTCCTATGCCTTCAATCTCCCGAATCTACCACACCCGTCAATTTATCATCCACCTGGACTAAATATACTAGATTTCCAGAACCTTTTACTCTCCTATGACTTCGATCGCCCGTTTCCACGACACCCTTCTGATTATCCGCTTTTTGAATCTCTGTCACTTGAGTTTGTAACGGCCTGCGATGGTTTTCCAGAAGCGTTCTCCTATGCCTTCAATCTCCCGAATCTACCACACCCGTCAATTTATCATCCACCTGGACTAAATATACTAGATTTCCAGAACCTTTTACTCTCCTATGACTTCGATCTCCCGTTTCCACGACACCCTTCTGATTATCCGCTTTTTGAATCTCTGTTACTTGAGTTTGTAACGGCCTGCGATGGTTTTCCAGAAGCGTTGAAAGAGCTAGGGGAGAGTCTGAGAGGAAAAGATAGATCTGGCTGGGAAGAGCAATTGAATCAACTTCGACACAACTGCAAACTATTTATCCACACAAAGCTTAGCATTTGTTATGGTTCACTAAATGAAGAGGAACAGCAAATATTCTTAGATGTTGCTTGCTTCTTCATAGGTGAAGACAGAGATAGCGCAACAAGGATATTCGGCATGGAAGGACTTGAGAAGCTAGAGAACAGATGTCTATTGCAGGTGACCAGTAAAATAGAAATGAATGAATTCCTGCGAAATTATGGAAGAAATAAGGCTAACAGATTAACGCCACGTCGGCTTTGGCATCAGGAGACCAAGCAGATCAATGATTTGCTTGAGAAATCGCCATCTGTAAGTGCTTCTGCAATCCTTCAAACCTTTGTAAACCTTTGAATTTCTATTTATTCTTAAGAGAAACGCATCTTTTGTTTATTCGTAAGAGAGATGCATCTCTGTATTTTATACTTATAATGATTGAACAGGAACTAGCCCAATTCCGCGGAATTACAATGAATGGAGACCCCGGAGATGAAACTGAAATGCCATGTTGCAAACAGAGTGGTGAGACGTTTAGTGGTTCCAGGAATTTGAAATTTCTTGCAGCTCAAGGTGGTTATGTAGAAAAGATATTGACTAGGGTGGGATCAGCAGATCTCTTATGGCTAAAGTGGCATAAGTGCACCCACTCTTCTCTTCCTCCCTGGATTTCCATGGAGAAATTACTCGTTTTAGAAGTGGAGGGAAGCAAATTAACAGAATTGTGGCAAACTGAATCTCAGGTTCGGTAAATTTTTGTGTTCGTTATCTCGTTTTGGAAGTGGAGGGAAGCAAATTAACAGAATTGTGGCAAACTGAATCTCAGGTTCGGTAAATTTTTGTGTTCGTTATTCCTGCGTTTCATTTCATTTAGTCTATTTTTTTACCCCTTGTTTGTGGGACAAAGGACCCACCTCTTCATTTAGTCTATTTTTTTACCCCCTTGTTTGTGGGACAAAGGACCCACCTCCGCGCAGCGATTTGACTGCTAAGTCTACGAAGGCATACATACTCTACCCCCTCTGGTTTTGAACCTGTGACCTCTTAGGAGGAAACACGTGCTCTTAACCATTAAGCCCACTCAAGTAGATGAAAATCGTCTGATAGTTGATATCTAAACATCTCAGGTTCCTCTCCAGTTGCGGGAGCTAAATATCTGCGCTCCCCTTTCACGGTTTCCACAGTCCATAGGTCAACTGGAGCTCCTTGAAAAGATTGTAGTTAAATGTTCTGGACCACTCCCATTCATAGCTTTGCCAGAAGAATTTTGTCGGCTGCGCTCGTTGAAATACTTAGAGATGACAGAGTGCTCAGGAATGATGTCGCTGCCCGATTCCTTCGGAGATCTAGCAAACCTCCAATATCTCGATTTGAAAGGCGCTTCTTGCTTGCAGATGCTTCCAAAATCATTCGGGAATTTAACTGTACTCAAGTATCTATCTCTGGAAGGGTGCAGTGAGATACGAGAGCTCCCTGGTCTGGAACATTTCTCTCCCTGGTCTGGAACATTTCACTTCTTTGGAGACGTTAAATGTTAGGGGATGCAAGAATCTAGAGAGCATACCAGAGTTGGGGCAGTTCATCAAGCTCCAAATACTGGATGTTAGTGGATGCAGCCAGATAAAATGGCTATCACGGTGTTATATAAAAATTACTTAGATTAGGTTTATTATTTAATTTTAAGTTAAATTAGACGAAAGGGCACGATCATAAGATCATGCCCTTTCCTCAAAGGGTGCCATGAACCCATTTGTAATCAGCATCCTCTGTAATTCATCTTTTAATAAAATATATATACAAATATTACTGTTTTTCAAGAATTTTCCGCATTATCTAGTATGGAAGCTTTTCGTCATGGTCATTGATGTCATATATCTCAAAGTATTCTTCTACTTTATTTATCCATGCAATATTATTTTTTCGTTTCCATCGAATTCAGGCATCTTGACTTTTGTCCTTCGCTAGTATGTTGCTAATGGTTGAACAAAAAAAGGGTGTTGATTGGTAAGGTAATCCCAGAGTTGCTTGTTTGTAAAGGCTTGTTACTCGCTTCTTGGTGGGGTGTCGCTGATTTTTTTGGGGATTCAACTTTTTCATGAGAGTCTGTTGACTTTGTTGAATCTGATGAGATGTGTTCTTGATTCTCTTCACTTTCTTTTAGTAGTTGTTCAGGTGTACAATTCGACCTTTTACACAGAATTTTCAGCATTGTGAAGGCATCTCTGATGTTTACTTCTGTTTGGACATGTTGATTTTACATCTTTATTTCTATTTGATTTGTCGTATCGTGAAGATTTTTGATTTCGTCAGCTTGCTCCCCAAGCTTGATCTAGAATTCATTTAATCTTTCATTGACGTCGTCGTGGTTGTTATTTATCTTATGCTCCGAATCCAACAATTTTGTTTGAAAATCCGCCATTGTCATTGTCGACATTGAGTGGATTTGCAGGGGCATGTATTTATCTTGCAGCGTAAAAAATATTTTTTTTGTTTTAATAATAAAAAAATATTATTAAATTAATAATAATATTTTTTTAATTAATTAGTTAAAATATTATTTTAATTAATTAATTATTCACATATATATAATATTTTTTATTTTATTTTATTATTATATAGTTTTAATTCTATATAATTAAATTAATTACATATAATGTGATACGAATGAATGGATAGTCACGTCCCAACGGAAATGTCACGTTCCGTTGACTCTTCAACCTTCTCGTTGGATAGGGATGCCGTAGATAATAAAAATGTGAGTTTACAGCGTTATCACCGCAGATGGACTTTCAGTGTACGACTCTCCGCAAATATGAAGAACGCCGGAATTCATTGGTTCAACGCAGACAAATGACGAGATTTTTTCTAAATCGTTTCCCGCAGAGCCCACGCAGTCGGACAACTGGTATGACACAGCCTTCCCGTTGACTCAGCGTGTCACTCCAGGATAAATACGCACAGCCCCACACGCCTGTTGTTTTATGGAAGACCCGTGGGGGCCAAATGGTTAGCAAAATTTGTGGGTGTTACCAATCTCGTTTTGGCTCTGATACCAAATAATGCGGAAAATTCTTGAAGAGCAGTAATATTTGTATAAATATTTTATTAAAAGATGAATTACAGAGGATGGATTCCTGGCTTATATACCGCCATGGACACCCTTTGGGGAAAAGGCATGATCTTATGTCCAATTTTGAGAAATACCTTGCGCCATGTAGCTCATCCAACATTTCGTCGATAAAGGGGATTGGAAACTTGTTTTTAATTGTTATTTTTTTTAATCCCCTATAGTCAATACATAGCCTGAATGACCCATCCTTTTTCCTTACCAACACCACTGGAGTAGCGTAAGAACTTTTCTTTTCAAGATGATTCCACACTTTAAGAGGTCTTGGATTAATCTCTCGATTTCTGTCTTTTGGTGATGTGGATATCGGTATGGCTTGGTGTTGACCGGGTCTGATCCTGCCTTGACTTCTATTGTATGCTCAATTTCCCTATTAGGTGGCATCTTCATAGGTAGGTCTTGAAATACTTTTTCATGTTTCCTAATTAGATCTTGTATCTCTGGTGACTCTTCACTGGTCATATTTGCAGATAACATTTCTAACTGATGACATTGTACTACATAAGCGGGTGCTCCCTTTCGAATCATCTTCATCATCTGTGATGATGATACAATTTGATTTTCTGGTGCTTGGAATCCGTGTAATTTGTACTTTTGACCTCCCCATTTGAATTTTATAAATTGTACTTGGTGGTTGGCGGCATAAGTACCTAAAGTTCGTAACCACTAGATACTTAAGACTACATTTACTCCTCCTAATGGTACTATGAAAAACGGAGACTCTAAACTGAAGTCTTGAATCTGCAATTTAACCTTATGGCATTTCCCCACCTTTTCAAATTTCTTACCGTCAGCTACCATCACCTTCATGTTTGGTAAAGGAAATGAGAAAATATTGAGTCTCTTTGCCATGGTTGCTATTGTCCAGACAAATCTACCCGCTGTTAAAGATCAACTAGAAGAAACCCAAAAAATCATCCAAATATTAAAAGAGAACCTGAATAATGCAAGGAATTGTATGAAGCAACAAGCAGACCGTAACAGAACCGAAAGAGAGTTTGAAGTTGGAGAATGGGTATTTGTTAAGCTCCAACCATACAAACAATTATCCTTAAAACAGAAAGGAAAAAACAAATTGGCATCAGATCAACAAAAAGATTAGCCAAGTTGTGTATGGTTTAAGCCTTTCAGAGACAAGTCGTGTTCACAACGTCTTCCACGTATCTTGCTTTAAAAGGGCACTAGATAACAATCAAATAACGCAAACAACACTTCCATCCCTAGATGTTGAGGGAAGAGTCATTTTAGAACTAGAAGGTATTTTGTCTACTAGAGAAAGAAAGCTTCGATATCGTACTATCAAGGAATATCTGATCAAGTGGAAGGACTTACCCGAAGAAGAAGCTTCTTGGGAGGATGAAGCATTTTGTCAACAACATTCGTCGTTACGTATGCTTTGAGGACAAAGCATTCTTTCGAGAGGAAGGCAATGTTATGTAAAAATTAGTTAGATTAGGTTTATTATTTAATTTTCAATTAAATTATACGAAAGGGCACGATCATAAGATCATGCCCTTTCCCCAAAGGGTGTCCATGGCGGTATATAAGCCAGGAACCCCATTTGTAATCAGCATCCTCTGTAATTCATCTTTTAATAAAATATTTATACAAATATTACTGCTTTTCAAGAATTTTCTGCATTACAGGTTTAAAACATTTGAATTCTTTGGAGACGTTTATGGTTAGCAGATGCCAGAAGCTCCAAAGCATACCAGGGTTGGGCTAGCTCACAAAACTCCCAGAGTTAAATGTTAGTGGATGCAGTGAGATAAAATTGCTGCTAGGTTTGGAAAATTTGACTTTTTTAGAGTCTTTTAATGTTAGCCGGTGCCAGAAACTCCAGAGCATAGGAGGGTTGGGGTAGCTCACAAAGCTCCAAACACTAGATGTTAGTGGCTGCAGTGAGATACAGACGTTGCCAGGCTTGAAACATTGGACCTCGTTGGAGACTTTTAATGTTAGGGGTTGCGAGAAGCTCCAGAGCATAGATGTTAGTGGAAGAAAAGAGATACATACGCTCTCAGCTTTGGAACATTTGACTTCTTTGAAGAAGTTGAATGTTAGTGGATGCAAGAAGCTGCAAAGATTACCAAGTTTGGGGTTACTCAAAAAGCTCAGAACAATAGATGTTAGTGGGTGTTATGAGATACAATCGCTCTTAGGTTTGGAACATTTGACCTCTTTGAAGACGTTGAATGTTAGTGGATGCCAGAAGCTGCAGAGCATAAGAGGCTTGGGTCAACTCAGAAAGCTTCAAATATTAAATTTTAGTATATGCTATGAGATACGAAAGCTGCCAAGTGTGGAACTTCTAACGTCTTTGGAGACGTTGAGTATTAGTGGGTGCAAGAATCTTCAAAACATAGGATGATTGGGGCAGCTCAGAAAGCTCCAAACACTAGATGTTGGTGGGTGCCAGATACAACGGCTCTTAGGTTTGAAATATTTGACTTCTTTGAAGAAGTTAAATGTTAGTGAGTGCAATGAGATATGAAAGCTGCCAAGCGTGGAACGTCTCACGTCTTTGGAGACGTTGAATGTTAGTGAGTGTGGGGTGCTTGGGAGCATACCAAAGTTGGGGAAGCTCACAAAGCTCCAGATATTAAATGTTAGTGGATGCAATAAGATACAGAAGCTGCCAAGCATGGAACGTCTCACGTCTTTGGAGACGTTGAATGTTAGTGAGTGTGAGGTCCTTGAGAGCATACCAGAGTTGGGGCAACTCACAAAGCTCCAAACACTAGATGCTAGTGGTTGTTGCTACATAAAATTGCTCTTGGGTTTGGAAAATTTTACTTCTTTGAAGACGTTGAACATTAGGAGATGTGATGAGCTGCACAGCATACCAGGGTTGGCCCAGCTAAAAAAGCTCCAAATACTTGATGTTGGATACCAAGCGCTGCAAAGGATGCCAAGTTTGGAACATTTGACTTCTTTGCAGACGTTGGATATTACAGGATGCTGGAGCCTGGAGAGCATACCAATGTTGGGGTCGCTCACAATGCTCCGAAATCTAAACCTTTATGGATGCCAGAGTCTGCAGATGCAGAGCATACCAAGTTTGGAGCACCTCACAAACGTCAAGACACTAATTGTCGATGACTGCGGTGAGATAAAATCGCTCCAGGGTTTGGAACATTTGATTTCTTTGAAGAAGTTGTTGGTTTGTGGATGCGAGAAGCTCGAGAGCATGCCAGGATTGGGGCACCTCGCAAAGCACGAGACACTAGATGTCATGGAATGCCAGCAGATACAAACGCTCCCAGGTTTGGAACATTTGGTTTCTTTGAAGGAGTTGAATGTTAATAGGCTCCCAGGTTTGGAACTTTCTTGGAACTTTATGCAATACCAGAGGCATTTCATCACAGAAAAAAAGGGTGGGATACAAACACTCCAAGGTTTGGAACATTTGATTTCTTTAGAGAGCTTGAATGCCACGAATTGCAAGGAGCTGGAGAGCATACCACCATTGAGGTTCCTCCAAAAGCTCAAAAGCCTACATTTTCACGGATGCCCTAAGATACAGGATCTGCTAGGTGTGGAGCATTTGATTTCTTTAGAGAGTTTGGTTGTCTGGGATGGCAAGGAGCCGGAGAGCATACCACCGTTGAGGTTCCTCCAAAAGCTCGAAACCCTACAGGTTGAGGGATGCCCTAAGATACAGAATCTGCCAGGTGTGGAACATTTGATTTCTTTAGAGAGTTTGGTTGTCGGGGATTGCAAGGAGCTGGAGAGCATACCACCGTTGAGGTTCCTCCAAAAGCTCAAAAGCCTAGATGTTCGGGGATGCCCTAAGATACAGGATCTTCCAGGTGTGGAACACTTGATTTCTTTAGAGAGTTTGGTTGTCTGGGATTGCAAGGAGCTGGAGAGCATACCACTGTTGAGGTTCCTCCAAAAGCTCAAAAGCCTACATGTTCGGGGATGCCCTAAGATACAAGATCTGCCAAGTGTGGAACATTTGATTTCTTTAGAGAGTTTGAATGTCATGGGTTGCAAGGAGCTAGAGAGCATACCACCGTTGAGGTTCCTCCAAAAGCTCAAAAGCCTACATGTTGAGGGATGCCCTAAGATACAGGATCTGCCAGGTGTGGAACATTTGATTTCTTTAAAGAGTTTGGATGTCATGGCTTGCGAGGAGCTAGAGAGCATTCCACCGTTGAGGTTCCTCCAAAAGCTGAAAGGCCTAGATGTTTGGGGATGCCCTAAGATACAGGATTTGCCAGGTGTGGAACATTTGATTTCTTTAGAGAGTTTGAATGTCACGCGTTGCAAGGAGCTGGAGAGCATGGAGAGCATACCACCATTGAGGTTCTGCCAAAAGCTCAAAAGCCTACGAGTTTATGGATCCCCTAATATACAAGATCTGCCAAGTGTGGAACATTTGATTTCTTTACGGAGTTTGGATGTCATGGATTGCAAGGAGCTGGGGAGCATACCACCGTTGAGCTTCCTCCAAAAGCTCAAAAGCCTAGATGTTTAGGTATGCCCTAGGACACAGGGTCTGCCAGGAGTGGAACATTTGTTTTCTTTAGAGAGTTTGAATGTCACGGATTGCAAGGCGCTGGGGAGCATACCATTGTTGAGGTTCCTCCTAAAGCTCAAAAGCCTAGATGTTCGGGGATGCCCTAAGATACAGGATCTGCCAGGTGTGGAACACTTGATTTCTTTAGAGAGTTTGGTTGTCTAGGATTGCAAGGAGCTGGAGAGCATACCACTGTTGAGGTTCCTCCAAAAGCTCAAAAGCCTACATGTTCGGGGATGCCCTAAGATACAGGATCTGCCAGGTGTGGAACATTTGTTTTCTTTAGAGAGTTTGAATGTCACGGATTACAAGGAGCTGGGGAGTATACTACCATTGAAGTTCCTTCTAGTGCTCAAAAGCCTAGATGTTCGGGGATGCCCTAAGATATAGGATCTGCCAAGTGTGGAACATTTGATTTCTTTAGAGAGTTTGAATGTCACGGATTGCAAGGAGATGGAGAGCATACCACCGTTGAGCTTCATCCTAAAGCTCAAAAGCCTATATGTTGAGGGATGCCCTAAGATACGAGATCTGCCAGTGAAACATTTGATTTTTTTAGAAAGTTTGAATATCATGGATTGCAAGGAGCTAGAGAGCATACCACCATTGAGGTTCCTCCAAAAGCTAAAGGCTACATGTTTGGGGATGCCCTAAGATACAGGATCTGCTAGGCGTGGAATATGTTAGGCCGTTGGAATGGCTTCAAGTTGACGGTTGTCTAAGCATCCGGTGGGGTAGGGGAGTACTCGAGCAACTGCACCAATGAAAGACTCACCTAGATGGTGATGCATTTAGCAGCTCTGACAATGATTAAAGGGACGCTTATGTGTCGCTTAGGATAAATGAGAAGCACCAACACAAGGTGTGCATGTTGTAAGGGGATGTAATGAGGCCTTGCTGTCCTCCGTGTTCGGTTAGGGAGTCCATCCATGTTTGAAAGTTTGAAGACCCAATGTTAGATTACTAGAGAATCCCCAAACAACATGACAAGTGGATAAGGTGAAAAGTGAATGATTACAGTGATAAATAGTTGTAGTGTCGACAACAAAAAAATATATGAACAAAGCTCAAAGCATGGTAAAAATTAAAACTGAAGCATGGTAAAACTTAAAACTGAATTCTAAATAAATTAAAAAACAAAAAAGAGAGAGAAAGTAAATTGTAGGCGGTATGACATTCATATATTCCTGTGTGTTTACTTCATATATTTCTGTGGGTTTACTTTATATATCTCTGTGTGTTTACTTTTGTCGACATGCAATATTGTTAGAAAAAGGTTTGGAAAATTTGTAAATACTTTTTAAATATTAAAACTTGAATCTTAATTAAAATTTGAATGTTTATAAAAAAAAATCTGTACAGTGGTTTTTTGGTTTTTAAACATCTATTATAATATTAAAAATGATATAAAATAATTAATATTATTCGCATATGAATTAATATTTGATATAATTATATTTATTTATTATATTTGTGTATCATATTTACTTTTTATTTTTATGTTTATGTAGTTAGGATTTTCAGTCGAGTTGCAAAAGCACTAATTAAATATAAAAAGCATAAGTAATATGGCGAACTTAAAATTAAAAAAATAATTTATATAAAAAATATTATATTAAATACAATAATATAATCATATTTGTTTATTACTTTTGTGTATCATATTTATTTTTTATTTTTATGTAGTTAGGATTTTTAGAGTTTCAAAAGCACTAATTAAACATAAAAGGCATAAATAATATGGCTGATTTAAAACTAAAAAAATAATTTATATAAAAAATATTATATTAAATACAATAATATAATCATATTTATTTATTATGTTTGTGTATCATATTTACTTTTTATTTTTATGTTTATGTAGTTAGGATTTTCAGTCTTCTTTCAAAAGCACCAATTAAATATAAAAAGCATAAATAATATGGCCAACTTACAACTAAAAAAACTAATTTATATAAAAAATATTATATTGAATACAATAGTATATGAATGAATTAATACAATATTAAAATATAACATACATATATATATATATACACACACTATAATATATTAAATCTATGTTAATTTATAGCAATAATATAATAGAGTGTATAGTATATATGAATATCTATAATATATATTATAGATACAAATTTATTATATATAAAATGTTATTGGTGTGTAAGTAGAAAGTTAATACTATGGTCGTATATTAATTATGTTGATAGTCATTTTTATTGTGAGGTTTATCATGGTGACACTATTCAGATTCGCTATCTCTGTCACAATCTTAAACAAGTGTCTCACAATTCTAGCAACACTTACTGCAATCATAGGACGAACAAGTCACTGTAACAATTCTCTTGACGAACCATTCTCATTTCCACTTCAGAAATCAAATGAGTTGTCGTTGGCCAAAAAATCATAGACGAGTAGCTTCCAATCATTGCTGGGTTGAAGGAGGATTTACCTTTTGAGGGAATTTTCTCTTTTTAGCTTTTTGCCATTGGTCCCCTTGATCACTTTGCTTCTCTCGATCTTCTAGTTTCTTTAGGAAATTTCTAGTGAAATGTCAATAGTCGTGACAAACTTTGCATCTGAATTCCAGTTGATCTTAGTCGACTTCTTGAATGCGTGCCCAAATTTCCAAGCTTAGATTGATTGCCGCATATCCTAGCACAAGAGGATAGTCCATCTTTGGGTTCAACAAAATCAACAAATTTCCGCAATGTGTTACCAATTGTTCTGAAGGTGGCATCATTCCAACAGTAAAGGGGAAGGAAGGAAAAATTCACCCATAGAAACAAAGGAAGGGACATTGAAATGAGGTTGAAGTTGGGGCTCCATCAATCCAAATAAAACCCTTGTGCTCCCATGAAGTACAACCCACTGTGGAATATTTGATCTCGATCTAATTTTTTCTCGAAGAAGATGGTGAAGAAAGCCTTGCCACAAAATGAAGAAGTGACTCTTCCATCTATAAAGGGTTTCCAATTATTTAGGGCCCATTGGAAAACTATTCATGGGGAGGGCCATAGGCCCATGAATTGACCTAGTAGGCCCCAATCTTCCAATTGCAGAGCTCAAAGCCTAGTTTGGGGAGCTAAGATTTAGACTTTAGGGATCTCATCCAATTTTTTCACAAAATGAGAGGATGCAGTCTTTTGAAACTTAGGTCCATTCCAAACCAAGGAATTAAAAGCTTCGACCTCCTGATCAAGATGAGGAGGGAAGGCCGGATTAGTCATGATTAACCACCTAGCCAAGGCTAGGGCCGATTGCTAGAGGATCTATATGGAGGGAGAATATGGGAATAAGCAAAGAAAAAACAAAAAAAAGGGGGATTCAAAGTAGCAAAGTAGAGTAAAAGGGAAGATGCAACGGGAGGGACGTCGACCTAACAAGCAGTGACTCAAGGTTACAAAGGAAGAATGGCAGATCAAAGGATCACAAGGTTGACATGCCTCAGAGCATTAGAGCTACATAGGAATTCTTCAGGTGAAGACAAACATTACTCTTTACCAAATTTTCCCAAATAGATTTAATTTAAATAACAATATTGTTAATTATAGTGATGTTCATTCAATGAAGAATATTTCATTGTTCCAATGCATTATTCTATTATTGACACTAAAAGCAGATGCAACAAATATTCAAAGTGTTTTCCCATCTATTAGGGTGTATATATCTCATATGAAAATAGGTCCATTTATCATGATGCATATAACTTATATGCAAGAATGTGACGAATGATAAACCTTCCTTTCGTGAATTACATCAATTGTACTATGACTGCATCGATAACGGCTAGGATCTTCCCACCTTGAATCTAATTGGAACTTGAAACTAGACTTGATAAAACCGATAAATTAGTGATGGAAATTTTGTTGTTTTCTTATAAGGACTTTAGAGACTATGAAGACTATTGATAGTTTCAATAGTTTCTTACAACATTCTTTTATTAACACTAGTTTTTATCTCTATCTTTATTTCAAATAATTAATTGATACCTTGTTTATTATTATAAATTTAAATTGATGCACAAATAAATATATAAAGTAGAGAAAAAGACAATATTTTCAAGCCCCCATGATACTATTATAAAAAGAGAGAAGACACAGAAATATTAATTGTAAAAAAAAAATATGTAACTCATAACTTGTATCCTATATCATATTAATTTATACCAAATAAATTTTTAAAGGATATGAATAAGATATTAATAATTTAACTATTATATTAAATTATATATTTTTAATATAAATTTAATTATATAAACTAATACTTAAAAAAATATTATTATTTTGAAATTTAAAATATATATATATATATATAAAATCATGTCTTTTATTTTATTTTATATGATTATATATATATATATATATATATATATATAAATGAATTTGAAATAATATAATAACTTATAATAATTTATTTATAATTTATTTTTCACATTATTTATTAATTTTAATAAAAATTATAATAAAATTGAAAATGAATCTAAATGATTTGGTAAAGAGATTTTTTTTTTTCATTATTTTCAAAATATGCTACACCATATTGTAATTAAAATTATATTATATTTTTATTTATTTCAATAAAATTAGAGTAATATTTAAAATAAATTTAACTTAAAATGATTTGCCATTAAAATTTCACTTACATTCTCACATGAAAATGAGTTACATGATCTATCAAAATTGAGTTAAAAAATGACCTGTCATATTGCATTATCTACACATTTCCATGGAACCACAACCATAAATCCGATTATTCTGGAGGCCAACCATAAATCTGATTATTTCGGAGGTGTTGATTGCTTGTTCCTGGGGAGAATTCAAGTTCATATATTTTAGAACGTGTTAGGTAGTTTCGAGACACACATAACTTCATAACTACTTGGGAAATATTTACTTATAATTATAGGGAATTATGTAATTATAGGGAATTATAGTTTGAAATAAATATATATCTATACATAAAAAGTCTAATATCATGTACTGAGATTGTAACTACTCAAATATATTAAAAATATATCAAAATATTCACAAAATCATTACAAAATTGTATTAACATATTATCTAGTTGTTAGAAATATTATTGTCACAAAATTTTATTAACACATCTTGTTATTATTTTTATTTTTCAGAATGTTTTGATTTAAAAAAAGAAACATAAAAACAAAATTCACTGTTGTCAACTATTCGAATCGTTATGGGGACAATGCATATTAAAATTAAATGAGATAAACACAAAACAGAGGGCTTAATAATGCTACTCCAACTCCAATTTGTCTATCTAAAAGATCAATAGAGTTAAAAAACAATACATCGATGTGAAGTTCTATTTGTTGGGTAGGGGATTCGATCCAGCCAGAAGTAAATCCCTTTGGCTAACTTGTTATTAATTGAATCTACTATCTTTTTAGTGACGAAAAGAATTAATCCAACCACAAGTTCCCTAAGGCTGCTTATTACACAAAATGGCTTTGGCTAAGTTGTTATTAATTGAATCTGCTAGCTTTTTAGTGACGGAAATAATTAATCCAACTGCAAGTTCCCTAAGGCTGTTTATTACACAAAATGGAATTTTGTGAATGCTGATTAAAAAAAGTATTCGAAGTAAAAAGCAAGTATAACGATGGAACATGTAAATATAATGTAATGGTCAAATCGCATATCCAATAGTATATCTTGTGAAATTTTAATTTGGCTTACCCTTATGCATACTTCCATTAGAAAATCTCTTAACCGTTAGCAACATTTGAATTAACTTTAACCATGCTAACCCAAAATATAGATACAAGGTTTAGTCATTCTTTTTATATCAAATTAACACCTATCAATATCGACTTTTGGTCAGAATAGGCTAGATTTTTAGTGAGTTTTCTTTGCTACCTTGCAACTAGAAGCTGCAAAAACCCCATAAGATTCAAGCACATTTCATCTTTTTAAGGAGATCTTAAAAGGAGTGCATGACAATGATAAATTGGATCAGTCAGTAATAATTATATGTGCAATTCATTCCCTTTTTAGAATGGCTATCAATGATTTTATCCAGATTATCCAGATTCAAATTTGCAGGTGTTGGTTGGTCCTTTTTCCCAAACATGGTCATCGGATACTGGAAATCAACTTCATCACAAGGAAGAGAGCCCATATGCAATCAAACCCAAAATCTTCTTTAGCCTTCATTAACAATGTCCAAAATCGAGAATGATTGGAATAAGCGGGTAGAGACAATACATCTTCTTTGTTCTCTTCTAACATACACTACACAATGTTCCTTTGGAACATCATAGCATAGTATGATTTTCCTATGGCTTCATTTTCCATGGCGAAATACCTTGTATTCCTCGCAGAAAGGCCATATTAAGTTGCCCTGTAACAACCTGTTGTAGCGGCTACAACCACCCTCCAAAATTTTGTCTCGCATGCAAATTTCAGAGCCTACCTCGGATCCTATGATCGATTGTCCTTGGTCACTTATTGGAAAGCTTATGATTTCAAGCTCCCCTCCTTGATCTTAAGAGTTGTCTATGTTCTTATCTTCATGCAGCATGTGTCATATTTGGGCATAGGGGTTGTTGTTTATCATGTAAAGGGAATGTTGTCTTACTTCAAGGGAATTATGTGTGTATGAGTGGTTGTCATCACATAGACATGTTTCACACTCACCTCACGCACTTACATAACAAAGGTTGTTGAATCAAGAAAAGTATATCCTATATATTCTGGATGGTCTACGTTGTGTCACGAAGTGCCCGTGTGCGGTCACAATCGAGTCCTATCAATGTTTGCACAAGTTTCACTAATATCACACTTAGCCATTTTCCCAAGAAACCTAGCCTCATCTAGCTTCCTAGAACTATACGCTTTGTTTCTACAACCATCAAGCTTCATCCCTTGCCTAATGAAACCCCACAGTGCGCAGAGACACCAACCTCCCTTGCTGCCGAAACCCTGTAGCCCATAGAGGCCCCAACCAACACTGCTCTCCAGAAATGTGTAGAGCACTCCAGCTACACTGCACTCAGAAATTGCGCAGAGGTATCCTCCCGGGACCCCTGTCCCACAGCAACGATTTGAGCCTCAAAACTGCGTAGTGTTGTCTAAGTTGTCATGTCGGTCTTGCATGAAAAAATTGCACAGACGAACCTCCCAGGGTGTCATTTTGGCAGCAATCATTGTTTGCTTAAATTGCACAGATCCACCTCTCATTGACTACAGGAAAAAGTGACATGCTGGAATTGCTTCCAAGGAGTTGAGGAGAAATGCAAATTCCGTCGAATGTACGATCATCTTGAGGGTAAGTATGGTAAGTACAGAACATCTTTCGAAGTACACCTCTTAGTTGAGTTTGCAGGACTGCTTGTCATTGTCATGTGCACAAACACAAAAATTCACTTTATGTGTTGCTTCTACATGTTGCGCTTCTTTTTCACTTATTCGAACAATTGTCGTCTTTAACACGTTGATTGCTATGTCATGCTTGTGGCCTCGTTTTGGTGATGTTCAAGGTCTTCTCTTTGTGTGTACATGTTGTGTTTGCTATGTAAACATCTGTCGCACTCACGCACGAAGTTGTATGCACTGTCGTGTAAACATTGTCGTGGTCATCCAACGATCTATCACAAGCATCGTACTTGTTGCTCACACCATTGGTCAATCATGTTGAGCATGTGTGTCTTGATTGTTTGAAGTGTCTTGTCGTCAAGTCATGTGAGTTTGTGTTTGCAAGGTCGCGTATGCACAAATTCGCTCGCTCACACACTTAGCCACTTTGTTGAAGTTCTAACGACCGGATCCCCCTCTAACAGTCGAAACTTCAACCCACCATCGACTCGACCGACAATCACCTAGAACAGCGCAGAAGCATCCAATAATCCATTCTAAGTTGCGCTTCCCACACACCGATCAATCAACCCTCCTATTGGTCAATCGGAGAGTTTGACTGGGCAGTCACCCCGAGACTCACTCCCCTCAAAAATTGCGTCGAGGCTGCAGACCTTGCCTGCTCCGATGATTGAGAAAATTTTGTAGATAGGTCGAACAAACACGTAGTCCCCATCCTTGTCTCCCTCAGAAAACTGCTTAGTTTTCCCAGTCAGTCACCCAGTCAGCCAGTCAATTGCTCACCCAGAAAACTGTGCATATTTCAGAGAAAGCCTCCTAGACCCCAATAGTCTGCTCAGCTCAGAAACTACGCAGAGGTGGTTAGTAGGTCAGCCTCCTAGCAACTGCATAGTTTTTCCCGCCAGCAGCTCCCAGTATCCTGCTGTCAGTTCCCTCCAGAAACTGCGCAGTTCTTGCTGCCAAGCTCCCACTGCCTACTCACTCTAAAAATTGCGCATATTTTACTCCCAAGCCTTCCTATAAAGCACACCACTTCTCCCAGAAATTGCGCAGATCTATCCTCTAGCTGAGCCAAATCCCGCATATGGTGACTTCCGATCCAGATTGCACGTCTCTGTCCCCGGTGACTTTTGCATAGTTTTCACTAGCAGTGCCCGGAGCCTACATCCTAGCTCAAAACTTGCGTTGCACAGTTTCGTAACCTTGTCCTCTCTCTCGGTCACCCACATCCGAAAATGATCATACATCATGGTAGACTAGGAGATTTATGGATTTGATGTCATCTTGTCATGAGTGACTACAGATTAAGGTACATGAATAGACATGATGCAATGACAGATGGGATGAGAAGAGGAGAGTACATGCAACAACACATGTCCGCGAACAGACAAACAAATGAGCCAGGAAAGGAGATGTGGTTGTGAACGGATGACCATGAAAAGATGTGTTCACAGACAGATAGACAAACGAACATGCGAAGATGTGTTCGCTAACAGACAGATGGACGGATGGACGAACATGTGAATATGTGTTCACGGATGGAAAAACATATGAACATGCGAAGATGTGTTCATGGAGGGATGAACGAATGAACATGCAATTTTCGCGGAGAGACGAACATGTCAAGCATGCTAAAGTACAAGCAAGGAGCAACGTGCAAATGCAACATCAATCAAACCCAACGACCATCGAAGTCTCCGCACACCTTGGCATGAGGAGGTGAAGCTGTGATACACCAAGAGGAAATCCATCACTCAGTAGCATTGCAGCTCAACATGCACACCAACAACATGTCTAAGACACTGGTCTTTGATGATCTATACCCCATAGGCTGTCGAGGCACTTCAACCTGAGTTGATGGTTATGCCAGGCCCTCACTGTCCCAAGTTTAGTCCCACTTCTGATCATAAAATTTGTGAAACACCCGAGGCTCCTTATCGCTCATCTGTATACACTGAAGATCAATCCAACACTCAGATTTTTCTTCCTCCACTCGAACCACATGATCCCATCGCTCATGCATTTAAGGAATCTTACACAGCAAGCACATGTGCACAATGCAATTTGTCTTTGTTTCTCTCATTTTCTTTCATGTCAGTCAAGAGTATTTGTATGCCTAACATCTGCATACAGTGTTGCACAACCCCATGGTAATCCACAAATTGCATGTCATGCGCTTACACTCATTTTTTCTTTGTGCACGCGTTTAAACTCGGAATGTGTTGGTCTTCATTGTTATATCTTTTATGTTTTCTGGTTCGCTTGATTGTGTTTCTCATGAACCAGTGGCTGCATTGGAAGTATCACTTCACGTAAGTAGGCCCATGCACTGTTTAGCATAGGAGGAGTAGTGTTTGCTTCCTTTCCTTGCTTCGCTTTGCATTCTAGTTTGCATGTTTGCTTGCTTGTTTTCTTTTCTTAATTTTTTTTCCTTCACTTTACTTTTGCTTTTTTTCTTTTTCCTTTCTTCGCTTGCTTGTTCCTGTAGGTTAGCCTCTTGTGAAACCATGTTTGGCTCTCAAGACAAGTCATACGAATCTAAGAGGAATTGTACAACTGTCAATGTCTAGTTATCTATTGTCCTCTCTCTTTATGACAAACCGGTTGTCTTCAGTCGATGATGCCCTGATGGAAAATACGTTCTGTTCAGAGTAAGTCTTGGTGAAAACACAATGCTTGCACTCTAACTAGTACCACCTAATCTAGACAGTTGTTTTGGGTTAACCCTTGTCAGATCAGTCAAGTAGAGTAAGGTGAGGGGGAAGACCTTAACAAGTATGTCAGAGGTATACATAACATACTTCTCTGAAGGAACAACCTCTTCTTATCTCAATAAGTCGGGATCCCTCTTCGGCCTCTCAAATAAATAAGTTCTTATGCATAGTTATTTGAAAAATGAAAATATGAAAGTTCCAAAAAATGAATAAGGCGAAAGAAGAGAAAGGCTTCTTGCACGTAGAGATGATGTAATTAACTCCATCGAGGTATTGACCAAGCTCGCTGGTAGCGGAGCAATTCTTTTGTTCCTGCGTGACTCTGTTAGGATACTATCCAGGCCTGCTGGCAACGGAGCAACACCAAAGATGAAACTTAAAATCTGCCTGTCATATCACTTATGCACCAATATACCCCTCATCCCCAATCAAAACAACTAAGTTGACTTGGCTTGGAATGTGTGTTGACCGATCAAGAGAATGATAGGGACTACATATTTCAATCAAGCTAGTGTGGAAACCATGATGATCAAAGAATCGAACAATACTTCCAGAAGGGTTAGACTTACTTTTCATGAAACAAGGTCCATTTAGAAAGCTGGAGTTCTACCAGTGTGTCGCCAATTGTTGTAGCGACTACAACCACCCTCCAAAATTTTGGATCGCATGCAAATTTTAGAGCCTACCTCAGATCCTACAATCAATTGTCCTTGGTTTCTTGTTGGAATGCTGATGATTTCAAGCTCCCCTCCTTGATCTTAAGAGTTGTCCGTGTTCTTATTTTTATGCAGCATGTGTCATATTTGGGCATAGGGTTTGTTGTTTATCATGAAAAGGGAATGTTGTCTTGATTCAATGGAATTGTGTGCGTATGAGTGGTTGTCATCACATAGACATGCTTCACACTCACCTCACGCAATCATGTCACGAAGGTTGTTGAATCAAGAAAAGTATGTCCTATATATTCTAGATGGTCTACGTTGTGTCACTAAGTGTCCATGTGCGGTCACAATCGAGTGCTATCAATGTTTGCACATGTTTCACTAATATCACACTTAGCCATTTTCCCAAGAAACCCAGCCTCGTCTAGCTTCCTAGAACTATATGCTTTGTTTCTGCAACCATCAAGCTTCATCCCTTGCCTGATGAAACCCCACAGTGCTCAGAGACACTAACCTCCCTTACCGACGGAACCCCATAGCCCACAGAGGCCCTAGCCAACACTGCTCTCCAGAAATGCATAGAGTAATCCATCTACACTACACTAAGAAATTACGCAAAGGTGTTCTCCTGGGACACTTATCTCGTAGCAGTGCTTTGAGCCTCAAAACTGCGCAGTGTTTTCCAAGTTGTCCTGTCGGTCTTGCATGCAGAAATTGCGCAAATGAGCCTCACAAGGCCTCATTCCGGTAGCAATCGTAGTCCGTTGAAATTGCGCAGATCCACCTCTCAGACACTACAAAAAAAGATGACATGCTGAAATCGCTTCCAAGGAGTTGAGGAGAAGGACCAAGGAATCGAGTAATGGAAAAGATCAGGACCACATGCAGACTTTGTCAAATGCACAATCATATTGAGCGTAAGTATGGTAAGTATGAAACATCTCTCAAAGTACACCTCTTAGTTGAGTCTCCAGGGCTGCTTGTCATTGTCATGTCATCATGTCCTTAGTAACATGCATGTGTACAAACTCAAAAGTCACTTTAATTGTTGCTTCTACATGTCGTGCTTCTTTTTCACTTGTTCGACCAACTTTTGTCTTCCGCATGTTGATTGTTATGTCAAGCTTGTGGCCTCATTCTGGTGATGTTCAAGGTCTTCGCTTCATGTGTACATGTTGTGTTCACTATGTAAACATCCGTCGCACTCACACATGAAGTTGTATGCATTGTCGCGCAAGCATCGTCATGGTCGTCCAATGATCTATCACAAGCATCCTATTTGTTGCTCTCACCGTCGGCCAGTCATGTTGAGCATGTGTGTCTTGATTGTTTGAAGCGTCTTGTTGTCAAGTCATGTGAGTGTGTGTTTGAAAGGTCACTTATGCAAAAATTCCCTTTGTTGGCTTTATGGGCCTTGACCAAGGTTTAGCGTTAGTCATTCAAACAAATCCCTACACTATTGGCCCTTTCGGCATCAGCCCGCGGGGCGCGAACTAAAGTCTCACCCAAAGCAGTATGGGGGGATGTTGGAAACAAGTTTTCGCACCCTGAGATGGTCGTGATGTTGGATTATTCTCCCTGGGCCTACCTTCACACAAGTCTATAAGCCTTAGGTTTTATCGATCTACTTATGTCCCTTCCTTTGATACCTTCATGAAGGTGTATGACTGACCTTCGCATAGCCCTGCCCAGCGGTCCAGGCACTTCGCACCCCTATGACTACGTAATGTATAAATTCCCAAGTTATCCCGAGTATCTACCTACTTTCCATTCAGTTATAGTTAGCGTAGCATAAACTGATATTCTTACTTGAATTCAGTTAACAGATGTAATCACATATATTCACGCATAAATTGAGCATTATAATATAACCTGTTGAAATATGGCAACAAGAATATTCCAATTTAATTTGTCCTTGAATTAAATTGTGAATTAAAATCGAATTTAGTCTTAAAAGCTACTTGGAAATAATTAATTTATTTACTTTAAATTAATTAGTTGGAGAAATTCAAATTAGAAGTCTTTCTGAAGTCATGCAAGAGTTATCCCTTAAATTAAGGAGATAAGATTGAGTTATATTTGAGTTTTAATTAGTTAACTAAGTTTACTGAGTTAAGTCCAATTAAATTAGTTCCAAACTGCTTGAGGAACTAATAGTGAGTTAATAGCAAGTTGATGCCTTAATGCATTCAACTAGTGCTACTCCAGTTAATTGAAGATTCCCTCATAAAAACTCATGCATGTCTATTTTGAGAAAGACCCATTTGAGATTAAAGATCAAGGATAGTGTACTATCAGTTTCATGTGTTTTCTCATGGAGAAAACTCATGCATGCAGTCAAGGATATATCCTTAAGGATTGTGCAGTTTTGAAGGATGAGTTTTCCACTTGGTAAGAGAAGATCATCCACAAGGAACACTGCAAGGAAATGGGAGTTTGGAGGGTAGAGAGGAAGGCTGTAGAGAAGCCAAGATTTTCTGTGAGCGTATGTGAGGATTGTACTGAGAGCTAGGTAGCTGTGAGAGCTAAGGCTTTGTATAATTTCTATGTATTTCCACCTTGTGTGATAATACAATAGTGTGGGGTTTTTAGCTAAGGATTTCCCCAAAGTATTTTCATGTGTATTGTGCCATTGTTTCTTCTTCTTCTGGTTATATTGTTCAGCTCTATCTTTAGGCTTCCGCAAATTGATAATAGAAGTAGGTTATAGTATTCTTCTTTGATTTATATTGCATTATCGGGTTAACCTACCAGCAGATTTTCTACATGGTACCAGAGGTGGATTTATAGAAATTTTCTACATGGTATCAGAGCTGGATTTGTAGAAATTTTCTACATGGTATCGACGCTGTGAACAATATACTGAGAAGAGAATTCGAAGTTTGAAGTTCAGGGTAGGAGGTGCAAATTGAATTCATATCATACTTCAAGGTTGGCCAATGGCGTTCTATGGTTTGAGACTCAAGTATGCCTTGGAAGGTAGCTTGAATTCCATAGCATGGAAAGATAGAATGGATGTTGTATTAGAAGACAATGGCTTGAAGGAATTCATTGATCAAGAAATCCCAAAGCCAGATTCAACTAATGCACAAGAGTTGGCTGAGTGGAAGAAGTGTATGGCGAGGGTCAGAAAGATCATCCTTGAGGGAGTTCGAGACCATATTGTCTTGAGTCTCCATGGGAATGATACTCCATTTTCAATGTAGAAGACATTGAAGGACATCTACTAGAACAATAGCGACCAAAGGAAATTGGTGCTCAAGGATAAGCTTCAAAGAATCAAGATGGAGAAGGGCGATACTATTTCCACATATATGAACAAGCTCACCACCTACAAAGATGAGCTTGGAAGCATTAGAATAACTACTGCCAATGATGATATGGTGAGCCTCGCTCTCCTTGGCCTTCCAAAGAGTTGGAATAGCTACCAGGACTCTGTGAATGGAAGGCAGAAACTTCCGGATTGGGAATGACTGTGGTTGAATCTTATGCAGGATAAGATCAAGAGGAGTACACGAGATGGTTCTTCATCCAAGAATTATGATGAAGAAAATCTGGCCTTAGCAATTATGGCAAGGAAAGGGAAGGGGAAGGCTTCCCATTTCAGATCAAATTCTTCTCATGGAGGGAAGAAGGGTGACACGTCTAAAGTAAGATGCTTTAATTTTCACAAGATGGGACATTATGCGACTAATTTCCCATCAAAGAAGTCCAAGAAGGGATCCTCGAAAGGATCAGAAGGTGAGGCATTAGCCTCTCGGTTCAAAATGGACTTTACCCTCTTTGCATGCATGGTGTCATCGATGATGGGTTGTGTCTGGTATCTTGATAGTGGAGCCCCATTCCACATGACCGGTTATAAAAATGTATTCAATGCCTTGGAGGAGAATGACCTCAAGATGCGCATAGAGATGGGTGACGACGGAAGGTATAGTGTTCCAGGAGTGGGCACGGTTGCTTTTTAGAGGGAGCATGGAGCTCCTCTCACCTTGAAAAATGTGATGTATGTACCTGGACTGAAGAAGAACTTGGTATCGGTCGCAATGTTGGAGGAAAAAGGCTATGATTTTGTCTTCAGTAAAGTAAAGGCATTCCTTAGACACATAGCCATGGGTCAGACCAAGAGGATATGGATTCGGGTGAAGAATCTCTATAAACTAGAGGTATATGATTGTGCAACATTGAGTATGAAAGAATAATTGGTGCAAATCCAAGACATTGGCGAGTTGTGGCACAACCGATTGGGCCATTTGCATCATGGGGCTTTGAAGATAATGCAGCAGATATCTATAGGACTTCCCAAAGGTAAACATGAGCAAGTTGACACATGCAAAGGTTGTACCTTGGGAAAGTACACCAAGTCTCCCTTTCATGATCAAGACAGTCGAGCAGAGGCTATCTTAGAGCGAGTTCATACTAATTTGTGTGGACCATTCTCGACGACACCCACAGTGAACCAAAGGTATTATGTGATTTTCATTGATGACTATTCTTGTAAATGCTGGATTTATTTCATGCAAAAGAAGGATCAAACTTTCACAAAGTTGTGTGAGTTCAAAGCTTTGGTCGAGAAAGAGTCAGGGAAGAAGATCAAGGCCTTGAGAAGAGAAAATGGTGGAGAATATGTCTCTCAAGATTTTAAGGACTTCTGTGCAGCAGAAGGAATTAGACGAGAGTTGATGACACCTCATAACCCACAGCAGAATGGGGTGGCCTAGAGGAAGAGCATAACTATTGTAGGGGCAGCACGGACAATGTTGCATGACCAAGGCCTACCACTTCACTTGTGGGTTGAGGCATGAAACACAACGGTCTATTTGCATAATAGAAGCCTGCATCACATACTTGGGATGAAGACAGTAGAGGAAGCTTTCTATGGTAAGAGACCAGATGTGGGTCACTTCAGGATCTTTGGGTCATCGGTATATTGCCATGTGACAAAGGATGCACAGAAGAAGCTTGAGCTGACAACAGAGTTGGGGATATTTTTGGGGTACACTGATACACCTCACAACTATCGAGTGTACTTGCCTACCAGTCGGAGGACATTGGTTCACAGAGATCTCAAGTTTGATGAGCAGAAGGCCATGCGAGTTTCCCTTAAGAGGGAGCTCCAACTATAGGTTGTGGAGGAATTGTTGGTTCCTAAGGAGGAGGAGCCTTAGACTGATGTGGAGCAGCCACATGTAGAGGTTCCAGGAATGGAGACATCCGCTCAAGCAGAGTCTTCAAGAGATGGACGAAAGCACACAAGAGAAGCTAAAAGATTGTTGGAGGATGTGAGAGAGAATGTGGGAGCACCATCTTCTCAACACATACAGAGGAGGTCAACTGAGAGGTACACTGGATACATGGCCCTTGCTAGGGAATGTGTTGAGACCGAGCCACCTTCCTTTGAGGAAGCAGTGCAGCAGCTGATTTGGGTTGATGCTATGGTGGAGCAGTATGACTCCATAGTTCATAACAGTGTTTGGGACGTGGTTCCAAGACCGGAGAACAAGTCAATTGTGAGTTCCTGTTGGATTTACAAGGTAAAGCAAGCTGGTGATGGTAGTGTGGAGAATCATAAGGCAAGATTTGTTGCCCATGGCTTTTCATAAGTCGAGAGGATCATGTTGCTGCAGTATATTTCGACAGAGGAGCAAGAAGCTGACATTTTGACAAAGGCATTGTCAAAGTGTAAATTCAAGTTCCATAGAGACAGGATCGGGGTGGCAGATAATCCATTTCATGTTGAGAGGGAGTGTTGAAATATAGCAACAAGAATATTCCAATTTAATCTGTCCTTGAATTAAATTGTGAATTAAAATCGAATTTAGTCTTAAGAACTCCTTGGAAATAATTAATTAATTTATTTTAAATTAATTAGTTGGAGAAATTCAAGTTAGAAGTCTTTCTGAAGTCATGCGAAAGTTATCCCTTAAATTAAGGATATAATATTGAGTTATATTTGAGTTGTAATTAGTTAACTCAGTTTAATAAGTTAAGTCCAGTTAAATTAGTTCCAAACTGTTTGAGGAACTAATAGCAAGTTAACAGTCAATTGATGCATTAATGCACTCAACTAGTGCTACTCCAGTTAACTGAAGATTCCCTCATCAGAAACTCATGCATGTCTATTCTAAGAAAGACCTAGTTGAGATTAAAGATCAAGGACAATGTATTATTAGTTTCATGTGTTTTCTCATGGAGAAAACTCATGCATGCAGTCAAGGATTTATCCTTGACTATTGCACAGTTTTGAAGGATGGGTTTTCCACTTGGTAAGAGAAGATCATCCACAAGGAACAACACAAGAAAATAGGAGGTTGGAGGGCAGAGAGGAAGGCTGGAGAGAAGCCAAGATTTCCTGTGAGCATCTATGAGTATTGTACTAAGAGCTGGGTAGCTGTGAGAGCTAAGGCTTTGTATAATTCCTATGTATTTCCACCATGCATGATAATACAATGGTGTGGGGTTTTTAGCTGAGGCTTTCCCCAAAGTATTTTCATGTGTATTGTGCCATTGTTTCTTCTTCTTCTGGTTATATTGTTCACCTCGATCTTTAAGCTTCTGCAAATTGATAGTAGAAGTAGGTTATAGTATTTTGCTTTGATTTATATTGCATTATCGGGTTAACCTACCAGCAGATTTTCTACAACTTATCATAGGTGGATTTGTAGAATTTTTCTATATTGTATCAGAGCTGGATTTCTAGAAATTTTCTACATGGTATCAAAGCTGGATTTGTAGAAATTATCTACGTGGTATCGGAGCTGTGCTGAGAAGAGAATTCAAAGTTTGAAGTTCGGGGTAGCAGGTACAAATTGAATTCATATCATACTTCAAGGTTGGCCAATGGTGTTCTATGGCTTGAGACTCGAGTATGCCTTGGAAGGTAGCTCGAATTACATAGCATGGAAAGATAGAATGGAGGTTGTATTAGAAGATAATGGCTTGAAGGAATTCATTGATCAAGAAATCCCAAAGCCAGCTTCAACTAATGCACAAGAGTTGGCTAAGTGGAAGAAGTGTATGGCGAGGGCGAGATAGATCATCCTTGAGGGAGTTCGAGACCATATTGTCTCGAGTCTCCATGGGAAGGATACTCCATTTTCAATGTGGAAGACATTGAAGGACCTCTACTAGAACAATAGCGACCAGAGGAAATTGGTGCTCAAGGATAAGCTTCAAAGAATCAAGATGGAGAAGGGCGATACTATTTCGACATATATGAACAAGCTCACCACCTACAAAGATGAGCTTGGTAGTGTAGGAATAACTATTGCCAATGATGATATGGTGAGCCTTGCTCTCCTTGGCCTTCCAAAGAGTTGGAATAAGACTAGGACTCTGTGAATGGAAGGGAGACACTTCCAGATTGGGAACGACTGTGGTTGAATCTTATGCAGGAGGAGATCAGGAGGAGCACATGAGATGTTTCTTCATCCAAGAATTATGATGAAGAAAATATGGCCTTAGAAAGTAAGGAAAGGAAAGGGAAAGGGAAGGCTTCCCATTTCAAATCAAATTCTTCTCATGGAGGGAAGAAGGGTGACATGTCTAAAGTAAGATGCTTTAATTGTCACAAGATGGGACATTATGCGACTAATTTACCATTGAAGAAGTATAATAAGGGATCCTCAGAAGGATTGGACGGTGAGGCATTAGCCTCTCATTCGAAATGGACTTTACCCTCATCGCATGCATGGTGTCATCGATGATGGGTTGTGTCTAGTATCTTGATAGTGGAGCCTCATTCCACATGACCGGTGATAAGAATTTATTTAGTGCCTTGGAGGAGAAAGATGTCAAGATGCGCATAGAGATGGGTGACGACGGGAGGTATAGTGTTTCAGGAGTGAGCATGGTTTCTTTTCATAGGGAGCATGGAGATCCTCTCACCTTGATAGATGTGATGTATGTACCGGGACTGAAGAAGAACTTGGTATCGGTCGCGATGTTGGAGGAAAAAGGCTACGATGTTGTCTTCAGTAAAGGAAAGGTGTTCCTAAGACACATAGCCATAGGTCAGACCAAGAGGATAGGGATTTGGGTGAAGAATCTCTATAAACTAGAGGCAGATGATTATGTAGCATTGAGTATGAAAGCAGAATTAGTGCAAAGAAAAGACATTGGCAAGTTATGGCACAGGCGGCTGAGCCATTTGCATCATGGGGCTTTGAAGATAATGCAATAGATATCTATAGGACTTCCCAAAGGTAAACTTGAGCAAGTTGGCACATGCAAAGGTTGTACCTTGGGAAATTACACCAAGTTTTCCTTTCATGATTGAGACAATCGAGCAGAGGCTATCTTAGAGCGAGTTCATACTAATTTGTGTGGACCATTCTTGACGGCATCCACAGTGAAGAAAATGTATTATGTGATTTTCATTGATCACTATTCTCGTAAATTATGGATTTATTTCATGCAGAAGAAGGACCAAACTTTCACAAAGTTTTGTGAGTTCAAAGCTTTGGTCGAGAAAGAGTCAGGGAAGAAGATCAAGGCCTTGAGAAGCGACAATGGTGGAGAATATGTCTCTTAAGAGTTTAAGGACTTCTGTGCAATGGAAGGAATTAAATGAGAGTTGATGGCACCTTATGTCCCACAAAAAAATTGGGTGGCCTAGAGGAAGAGCATAACTATTGTAGGGGCAACACGTGAAATGTTGCATGACCAAGACCTACTACTTCACTTGTGGGCTGTGGCATGAAACAAAGTGGTCTATTTTCAGAATAGAAGCCCACATCACATACTTGGGATGAAGACACCAGAGGAATCTTTCTCTTGTAAGAGACTAGATGTGGGTCACTTTAGGATCTTTGGCTCATCGGTATATTGCCATGTGACAAAAGATGCATGGAAGAATCTTGAGCCAAAAATAGAGTTGGGGATATTTTTGGGGTACACTGATACACCTCACAACTATCGAGTGTACTTGCCTACCAGTCGAAGGACAGTGGTTCATAGAGATCTCAAGTTTGATGAGCAGAAGGCCATGCAAGTTTTCCCTGAGAGGGAGCTCCAACTAGAGGCTGTGGAGGAACTATTGGTTCCTAAGGAGGAGGAGCCTCAGACTGATGCAGAGCAGCCGCATGCAGAGGTTCCAGGAGTGGAGACACCCACTCAAGCAGAGTCTTCCAGAGATGGATGGAAGCACACAAGAGAAGCTAAAAGATTGTTGGAGGATGTGAGAGAGAATGTGGGAGCACCATCTTCTCAACGCAGATAGTTGAGGTCACCTGAGAGGTACACTGAATACATGGCCCTTGTTTGGGAATGTGTTGAGACCGAACCATCTTCATTTGAGGAAGAAGTGTAGCAGCTGATTTGGGTTGATGCTATGGTGGAGGAGTATGACTCCATAGTTTGTAACATTGTTTGGGACGTGGTTCCAAGACCGGAGAACAAGTCAGTTGTGAGTTCTCGTTGGCTTTACAAGGTAAAGAAAGCTGCTATTGGTAGTGTGGAGAAGCATAAGGCAAGATTTTTTGCCTGTGGATTTTCACACATCGAGAGGATCATGTTGCTACAGTATATTTTTATAGAGGAGCAAGATGCTGACATTTTGACAAAGGCATTGTCAAAGTGTAAATTCAAGTTCCATAGAGACAGGATTGGGGTGGCAGATAATCCCTTTCTTGTTGAGAGGGAGTGTTGAAATATGGAAACAAGAATATTCCAATTTAATTTGTCCTTGAATTAAATTGTGAATTAAAATCAAATTTAGTCTTAACAACTACTTGGAAATAATTAATTAATTTATTTTAAATTAATTAGTTGGAGAAATTCAAGTTAGAAGTTTTTCTGAAGTCATGCAAGAGTTATCCCTTAAATTAAGGAGATAAGATTGAGTTATATTTGAGTTGTAATTAGTTAACTCAGTTTATTGAGTTAATTCCAGTTAAATTAGTTCCAAACTGTTTGAGGAACTAATAGTGAGTTAACAATTAGTTGATGCATTAATGCACTCAACTAGTGCTACTCCAGTTAACGGAAGATTCCCTCATCAGAAACTCATGCATGCCTATTCTAAGAAAGATCCAGTTGAGATTAAATATCAAGGACAGTGTACTACCAGTTGCATGTGTTTTCTCATGGAAAAAACACATGCATGCAGTCAATGATTTATCCTTGAGGATTGCGCAGTTTGAAGGATGGGTTTTCCACTTTGTAAGAGAAGATCATCCACAAGGAACAATGCGGGGAAATAGGAGCTTGGAGGGCAGAGACGAAGGCTGGAGAGAAGCCAAGATTTTCTGTGAGCATCTATGAGGATTGTACTAAGAGCTGGGTAGCTGTGAGAGCTAAGGCTTTATATAATTCCTATGTATTTCCACCATGTATGATAATACAATAGTGTGGGGTTTCTAGCTGAGGCTTTCCCCAAAGTATTTTCATGTTTATTGTGCCATTGTTTCTTCTTCTTCTGGTTATATTGTTCATTTCGATCTTTAAGCTTCGACAAATTGATATTAGAAGTAGGTTATAATATTTTCCTTTGATTTATACTGCGTTATCAGGTTAACCTACTAGCATATTTTCTACATGGTATGAGAGGTGGATTTGTAGAAATTTTCTACATGGTATTAGAGCTGGATTTGTAGAAATTTTCTACATAACCCAGAACATAAGATAGACAGATGCATTAACAGAGATAAAATACACAACAATTGCAAAATACTTTTCTTTAATGATATCTTCAGTTCAGTATAGACTCCAACCACCTTACACACTTAGCTGCAAGGGTCCGCGCACTCAGCTGCGGTCGACTACCCCAGGCCTATGTGCACTCAGCTGCAGAGCCTCTTCTTACGCTAAGACCCAAGAGAACTTAGACTTCAACACTAGGCTACTCGCTCTATTCTATCCATCTCTATATGTCTGTGTTTTCTGTGACTCTCTTACTTATCTCGTTTTTATACAATCCCATGGTCTACGGACCATGGGTAGGTATTTACAGCCAACATGACACTTTAAAAAATAAGGGTGGAAAACCCTTTATGACTCTTGATACCTTCACACTCTGCGACCACAAAATGCGAAGACTTATACAACTTTATTACAAAATTGTCCCAAAACATGGGATTTTAGCCCCAAAACTACTCTTGGGGGATCATGTTCCCAACAGGCCCCCAAAATAAACATGGTGACTCACCCTTGAGTCACTCATTGGGCGTAGAGATCTTAGCACGAAGACCTCCCAACTCGACTTGTACGACAGCCACCTCAGCAGTGCATTGTACGACCACCTACTTCACTTCCTCAACCAACTATTCGATTACTGGCCCTGTGATGTTAGCATGAAGCTTCTATTGAGTCTCCTGGAGACTAGAAAGCTTGCCTTCAATGGAGGTCGTGATGAGATAGGCCTCGTCCAACCAAGGCTTTAAGCGCACCTTTAGCACCGCCTCTTTATGTTGAGATGCATCTACCCATTCCTTCAGTGCTTTGGTCCTAAAGCTTTGCAAGTCTCTGTGTGAGAGCGACAATGCGCATCATCCCCTTCATCTCGTCATAGCACTGTTGTAGTTCTCACACCTCTGCCTCAATCCTTTGTAAATTGGGATCTTCTTGTAGACTGGTCAGTACCTCAAATGACTGTTTAAATAGTCTTGTGGAGTCTGCAACTACACTGTCTACTGCTGTAATGGCCTCTATGATAGCAGTTGTGTGCTGCTCCTTTACTTCCATGGAGTTGAAGGTTGGGGCTTCAACTGTAACTCTACAATCTCAAGGTTCAACTCCAGCTGAACCTTGGCCAATTCTGTGTGGGCATCGTGCACCCCTGTAGCAAGTTTGAGAACCTATTCATCTGCCCCCGTATCCTGGGGAATGGCCAACTATGGGACCATTCGGCATGCATCCCTCACAGCCTTAATCATGCGCTGATTTGTAGTGGTAAGTTCCTTCATGGAATTGAGGGCAGTATCGCGCTACACACCTAACTAGTCAATTTTGATCTTCTGCTCTCTCATCACTTGCAAAGTGCATTGTTCGCGGGCCCTCAAATCCGTGATCACTCCATCTTGTAGCAGGTGAAGCACCTCTCTATGAAGAGCTGCCAAGTTCAACCCTACTCCCTTGATGGCGCTAACAGCGAGCCTGTCAGCTTCACTCTCTGTGGTCAGTGCTCCATCAGGTAGGACTATCACCTGGGGGTCCATTGCGTAGAGCATACCGGCAGCTTTTGACGTACCGATGGCCAAACTAGTGGACACCACATTGGTTTGTTATGTACGGATCTACAGCTCGTGGAGACCCACTTGGATGGCCCCCAATTCTTGCTGCTGCTGTTGCTTGAACTACTATAGAACCTCAATGATGGCATCCCACACTATGTTGCCAATGTCATATAGATCTCGCTCTGTTAGGGTGATTGGATCCATTGACATCTTACTAGCCTTGGATTTCTTTCATGGCCTTACTACTTCATGCACTCTTAGATGCTTGATGCAAAATGAAGTTGTCTGCAGATCCGCTCCTCCCTGGTCAGTCAGCTCGTCCGCTTCTCCCTCTGTCTCAAGCGAGGGTGACTTCTAACCTCTCTTACAGTTGCGCTCTTCTTCTCTGGTCTGTTCTTTCGCCTACTTCGTGGCATCGCGCTCTGCCTGGACCTTGTCATCGGCCTCCTTCCTCTTATTCTCGGCCAGCTGTGTCATCTTAAGCTTTGCCTCCTCCCTCTTATGCTATGTGACGATCTTGCTCGATCCCACCGCCGAGTCTAAGGCAGTGCACCACTCCTCCAGCCATCGATCAAGAACTACATCGATCGCATCATCAGTGGCCAAATAGGTCATATCATGCCACTTCTGCTTAGGGTCCCTCCACGCCCTGATTGACAAATGGTGAAAATCTGCCTTAAATTCTACATACCCCTGCAGTTTGTCAAAAACAGTAGGCGACAACAGTGACTTATGGTTGATGGCCATGTGCACATTCATCTCCATCAAGATCCAAAATATCTTGCTATCCTTGACACACTAGGGATCCTTGGTCATCCAAAGCGAAGGATACTTCGCTGCCTCTGGTAGGTCTGGCGCGATTGAGGGGAATTGACTGCCCTTAGGTAGCTCCCAGGCTACCAACACAATGGACAACAAGAGCCATGGATAGTGGAAGGTCTTATTAAGATTTTGCGCTTCGCAACATTTATCTAGGAAGTCACCATAGAGATAGCGCGCCTAATTAAACTGGACCCATTCCACGCATTGGGCTACTAGAGTTACGACAAGTGTCGACACTTCATCTGCGCGACACTTCCACATAACCTTTCCGGCCAGAATCTGTGTGGCCACCTTGACCGCAGGGTCATTGATACTCGAGATGGCATATCCGCGCGAATTCTTTGTGAGCTTGAATTTTTCCTTCATTGCCTCCATGAGGGCATGCTCACCACCTTTTCTGCCAAACATCATGGCTAAATTTTCCCCCATATATGGTAGTCGCGTGATCCTTTGGATCAACATGTCTGTGATGGGTATTCGCTCCTCCAGCCACAAGTAGCCATCATGCACCAAGAATAGTAGCTGCTTGATGACCACCAATGTAATGGGTGGGTGATTGTAGTGCGAAACCCATAGCAGGTTGAACAGACCTACCTTGTCTACACCCTTGAGCCACTTTCGCGGTTCCAGCGCGGTCATCCTGGTGGTTGTATGAACAATGCGGTGCATGAGTTGATCGATCGCCAAGTGAGGGAACTTCTCAGTATCATCTAAGTCCTAGTATTCCAACTTCAGTAGAGGAACCCACCCCAAGCGCGGTCCTTCGAAGACAATTTGGTCTGGTAGCAGAGGGGTGTTCAAGGTGACCTTGCTTTTGTCAATGTCCTTCGGCACCTTGGCCTTGCTCTTGCACAGAGGGATGTATTCAAGAAATTTGGTGAGAGGGTCGGACCCTTCAACTTCAACATCCTCCTCTTCCACTCCAACATCCTCATCGTCCATTGGGATGTCCGCAATGTCTTCCTCCTTCAGTTCGAGGTTAATAGTTTTTCCCTTTTCTTGTGTGGTGGGTTTGTTCTTCTACGGGTTTCTAGGTGAAGAGCGCATCAGTGTCGCAGCCTATTTTCCCTTCTTTCCCTTCACACTATCCTTGGTCAGGGTAGGTTTTGTTCTAGGTGTCCATGGTGACTTGGGGACCTCAACTGGTACCTCTGCAACCTCTGGGGAAGCTCCCTCTGCCTCCATAATGATTTCCAACACAACCCCCTCGGCTGTCATTACTTCAGCGTCCATGGCTTTTGATCCTAAGAGAATGTTTTAGAGGATGTTGTGGTCAGACTAGAATCAATCAAACACTCGCGAGTCAAGCAATCCTTCGAAGAATGCGCGTTCACGCAATTCTGAGAGCTCAACACCTCACTGATATAAATGCCAAGTGTTTTTCGTTGGGAAGCCACATGTAATTTATAAGCCATTTTGAATTCAAATCCTAATATTCCCCCCAAAATTGGTTCATTAATACCAGATTGGCAGCAAATTTTCAAGGATCTTACCCATAAATTCAGTCTTAAATGTTGCCCCGCTCTCCATTTGGCCGTTTTTTCACCATCAAATTGTGAACAGTGATTTTAACGGTCACTTTCCGGCAGACCTGCTTGGTTTTTCCCTGAGTAACACAACTCGCTCTGCGTTGTTACGAACCCTGTGACATCTCTTCGTCCCACACAGTTCCCGAACCCGGGCAATGTAATTTATAGTTCCATGCCTCCTTTCAGCTACCTAGAGTGCTAAGACTATGTTGCCTTCATATAGTCACCAGGCCGGATCATCAGTGTATGGCTTCAATCGGCTGCCATTCACTTTTCCTGGGAAAGGATCTCCATTCAATTTAACCAATAGAACTGGTCCTCCGTCGGTAATCACTTTGATGACATAAGGCCCCAACTAGTGCATCCTCAATTTTCCCAGAATTTGTCATATAGCAAAAGTAGGTCATTTACCTTAAAGGTGTGTAGTCTAATGTGCCGATTGTGCCATGCCTTTTCGCACTTCTTTTATACTTGTTAGTGAAATCCATCCAGAAACTGATCTTCCTCAAGCTTAGCGAGTTGCATGAGCCTCTCTTCCAGGGCTCTGTGATCCATCATACCTGTGAATGCTGCTATGCGTAGACTAGGTACAATGTATTCCATCGAATTCACTTCTTCAACACCATATACAAGCCTAAAGGGTGTTTGTCCAGTTAAATTTTTGCACGTTGTTCGATAAGCCCATAGTACTGCAGGTACGCATAGATCCCAATCGTTTCACTGAGCATTGCAAACCTTTGTCAACGCGCTCTCTAGTATTTTATTGAATGCCTCCACTATCCATTGGCCTGTGGGTGATAAGGCATACTCTTCTAGTGATAGACCTGGAATGCCTCCGTCAGCGCGTTGATCATTTCATTTAGAAATTGTGTACCGCAATCACTCATCAAAATATTTGGACACCCAAATCACGTCAGTACATACTCAAAGAGAAACTTTGCATCTGTTGTGCCTATGCAATCCTTCACAGTCTGTGCCTCTGCCCATCAAGTCAAATACTCAGTCGCAGTGATAATGTACCGTGCGCCTCTCTTCCTTCCTTGAGGTTGAATTGGTCCCACAAAATCTATTTCCCATTTTTCAAAGGGTGTAACGTCATCTGTAGGTTCATAGGCAGCTCATCTCTTCACGATGATTTGCCAGTCCTCTAACAGAGGTCACGTGCCATACAATAGGCTTTTGAATCCTTGTGGAGGGTTGGCCACCACAACCCTGCACGAAGGATCTTCTGCATGGTTGCTCTCCATACATAATTCCCTCTAGCAGCACCCCCACGTGCATCTGCGAGGATACTGCTTCTTTCAAACTTTGGTACATATCATCGCAATACTTCATCAAACCCCATTTTGTATAGATCCCCGGCAATGATGGAAAAGTCTATCATGCGCACCACTAACTCCTTTTCCTGCTGGTGGGTATAACCTTCTAGGGCAGTTCCTATCATCAAGAAGTGTATGATGTCTTCAAAGTGACCATCAGCGATGCATAATCCAAGGAGCTACGCGTCAGGCAACCCTTCCTCCAAATTAGTGGGCTTGGGCTCCTCACCCGTTTAATCGTCCAGGCTTCACAACAACTTCAAAATCATATTCTTGGAAAAATAAAAACCATATGCAGATTTCCCCCCCAGAACATGCTTATTTGCCAGGTATTTTAGTGCAGAATGATCCGTATACATCTTAAAATCTCCACCCAGCAAATAATGTTGAAACTTCTAGAGTGCGTAGATCATGGCTAGCCGTTCACGCTCGGTGGTGGAATAGTTCTTCTCAACTTTGATAACTTCTTGCTCGCGAATGATATAGGGTGGTTCAATTCTCCTTCACCGGCCTGTGTCAGTACATCTCCTAGCACAATACATGATGCGTCTACGTGTACATGGAACTCCTTCTTCCAATCCGGGAAGACTAAAATCGGTGCAGTGACCATTTTCTCTTTCAGCACATCCAAGCTTTTTTGACATTCCTTATTCCAACAGAACGAGACATTCTTTTTTAGCAATTTCTCCATAGGTGCGGTGATATGGGCGTAGCTCTTGATAACTTTCCGGTAGTACCCAGTATGTCCCAACGTTGCGTGCAACTGTTTCACACTCCTTGGTGCCTCCAAGTTAATTATTACTACAATCTTTGCGAGGTCAACCATCAATCCCTGTTTGCATACCACATTGTTGGGCATGGAATCCGCCCAAGGCATGTTTTGTGGCTTAAAGCCCAAGTTTTGACCAAGTCCATTGTAAAGACTCTGCGATTTGTGGGCGCAGAGCGTGAAGTCATAATAGAGTCATAGGGTTGTCCGCCATTGTTTCTGTAATATAATGTCGGCTTAATAGACTAACCCATGGTTTGTGGACCATGGGATTGTATAAATAAAGCAAGGCTCTAAGTGTAGAAGATAAAATATAGCTAGTAGAAAGAAAAGAAGCAGGATGAGGCTAAGAGATTGAGTCAAGGTGTAAAGTGTGTCTTTGGGTCGTAGAGTAGGAAAAGGCTCTGTAGCTGAGTGTGCAAAGGCCTAGTAGTCCATAGCTAAGTGCGCAGACCGCTACAACTGAGTGCGCAGGGTAGGTCAAGTCTATAACCACTAGAAGAATTAATAAAGAGAAGTTTACTATATTTCTGTGGATCTTTTCCTGTTTGATGTATTATTGGGTATAAATTGCAATTGTATTGTTTATTTGCTATGCAAACTTATATGTGTGTGTGTTGCACAAAAAATTGTCACCTTGACATTCGGCAATCTGTGTGAGTCCATTACCACTCATACTTTCCTCCTTTGCAAGTCTTAAGCCTCAGTTCCTCATATCAAGCCTTGGAAATGAGAGAAAGCCCTCAAAAGTCTCTAAAACTCTGGTTCCACACTTTCTATTAGCATTACCTGCGGTCCTGCACCTAAAGGTCATGTTCCCTGCGCACCTAATTGCTCTGTCTCTGTTTCATGGGTGCGGACCCCTGTAAAAGTCAAAAAGGTGCAAGTATAGTCTTAAAAACTCACTTTGAGTCATTTCTAGAAGCTTCTAGAAGGAATCTTGAGGTGGCAAGTTCGCTCCCTTAAGGTTCATGCATCCCATACCTTAAGGAGCTAACCCCTTGACGTGAGGAGCTTATCCCTTTGAAGGAGGACTCTATCCCTTCATAGGTGGACCTGTAACCTCCTTCCTTTGCACTATAACATGAAGCATTGCGCTGGTTACTTGAGAAGTTGAAAGTTGAATATTTTTGAGGTGAAATGCTGCTGGAACTTAGTCTTCCTAATTGAGCTTTTATGAGGAGAGATTACATACCTCTTTGATCTCATTTGGAAGAGTGTAAGGCTTGTCAAAGTAAAGGACATTCCTGTTTTGGACCCTAGGAAGAGCTTGTTCAACATCAAGGCTGAAAAGGTTGTAAGGTTCTTCTTCTTCAAAGTTAATACAAATAAGTTTGTTTTTCTCAATAAGCTATGTTTTATGGTTTATTTTATGGATTCCTTGATCACCATAATGAACATGATTTATGATATTAGCTATGCAGGTGTTATCTGATGTGTGCTTGTTTGTGATTGTAGGTTCTCAAAAGGAAACTCTTTCGGATGGTTGAAGGATGGCTGCTACAAACTAGCGTTGGACTTAAGGTAGGGTCTAAACACCTCTATAGTTTTTGTTTATGAATCATATATGTTTAGAGAAAGATAGATTTTCTTGTCCTGCTTGTTGCTGGATATATTTTGATACTAGGGAGATCGGCCTTGTCCGCAAGATCGATTTATCTGGCCAGCAAATTGGCGACTCCGCTGGGGAACTGAATTTGGTTTTTGGTTTTCCTTTGTCTTTGACTTGAGAAACTTGTTTTTGTTTCTGGTTTTTGCTTGATGTGTGTGGGATTGGGTAGTTTTTAGGATCTGGATTGTTTTTGTTTTTTCAAAGTTTTCAGGGAACCACACTTTCTCTTTACAGACAGTGCGGGCATCTCCACACTTTTCCTTTAGTACACAGAGCGGTACCACATCTGGTTCTTCTGGAAGCCTGCGGACCCTGTGAATTTTTTTGAAAAACCTAAGAATGTTTTTTTCCAGTTAAGTTTAGGTTTTATTTACGGATTTTAGTGTCTACCCAGATTTGCATGTGCTCTATCAAAAATCTCTTATGAGTGAGTTCCATTGGCTTTTTGTTTTAGATGATTTTCTAGAAGTTTTGCATGCCTGGAGAAATTTTCATCTGGTCTATGTAGTGACTCAAAGATCATAAGCCTGAGAAACCTTAGATTACCCTGGTGTCTTTTTGTCTTCTTGATGAGTCTGACTGGTTTGTGAAATCTATCATTTGTGAGAAATAGACTTACTTTTCTCTTTTCAAATCTTTGAACGAACTTGGTTATAAGTTTTGAATTTCATTTTTATAAAAGAAAACATATTTGGATGTTTTTGATTGATTTGTTATTCTGAATGAATTAATCCTTAGTTTACTGAAAAACTAAGTAAAATTCCCTTAAAAAGAATTGAAGCTTTTATACAATTAGGTTTTTAGAAGTTTTTAGATCTTAAGATTAGTTTTGTAGTTTTGAGCGTTTTCTAGAAATTGTAGATCTCTTTTGAAAGAAATTGTTTTTTTTTTTGTAGTTTTTAGTTTTGAAAAAGGAAAAGGGATTTATTGTGAGTATAATTAGTAGTCTCGTTTTGAGTTCTTATTGAAAAAGACAAAAATATTTTCTTTTCATGTACATGTTGAAAGAAAGATTTGTTTTTCAAAGAATTGCATTCTCGAACTCTTTCTTTTAGCTAGAAATTCATTGAAGGAAAAACAGATTGTTTATCATTTTAGGTGCATTTTTTAGTGTTTTTGGAGTCGAGTTTTCACACCATCAAAGTTTCATTTCCATACCTATTGACTTAAAGAAAAATCCATAAAAGTAATGCTTAATTAAAATTGATCTAGCAATCTTTTTATTTCTGGGGCTCTTATCACCAATTTAGCTTAGGCTAATATCTTGGAGTAGGGAGTAATTAACTCTCCAAGATAGTTAAAACAAACAAGTAGCTATATCTTGCGGTAGGAAATAAATCCAATTGTAATTGATATAATCTGGGAAGCTCCTCTTAAAGGAGTCAATCATGAGATCATGTCCGAACCTTTGAGACAATCAAGTCTATCTCATTGGGAAAGATAGAAGATTTGCACGTATTATAAATGGTAAACCTCGAATTAACCATTGTCGAGGAGCCTGGGGTCACTTGTTGGTAAACCTCAGATTGATCATGTCGAGGAGCCTTCAAGGGGATTGAGCTTTGTTACTCTGCCCTTGCACATAGATCGGATCGTAGATTGTTCCCCCAGTTGTATTTGTTGCTGTTGGTAACCTTAGTGTCCATAAACTTAAGATTATTTCCTAAGGTGACGGTGAAGGACGGGTCTCACTGTACCTGGAGCAGACGTCGACTAGACTCACTTGGACTCTCTCGGGGGTTCTCTTCACTCAAGATGGTTTTGTGAAGAAACTTGTGCCAGTCTGATTCATTAAGCAGGTTGTCGGGGTAACTGTTCCAACTGCCCTTTCTGTATTAAATTCTACGACGTTGGATTTCATCACCAACTAGTGTTTTTAGTATGGGAAGTTACTGTTTGTGTGTGGTTTGAACTCTTAGATTTTTTAGGCGTGTGATTCAATTGTTTGGTTCTTTAGAGACTTTAGGTGGTTTTATTGAGATTTTCTTTGTTTGCATGTGAGTAATTAAATATTTAATCGTGGCTGAATTATCGAGACAATCTCGTAGACTTCGGGGGCAACCTCCTGAGTATACACCAAGCCAGCTTGAAGGGCTACGAGCTCTTGTATCACCTAGTGACAGTAGAGTTGGGTCACCGGAAGCCGGAGAGTCATCTTTAATTGTTCATCATGATTATCAAGTTCAAACAACATAATATATTTCTGAACCAATTTCATTTTCCGAAGTTACTAGTAGTATTTCTCCTACCAGTGAATTAGCTGAAGAACCTGAAATTTCTGAGCCTAAAACTGAACCTACTGCTACTCCATCTTCAAGATTTGCTTCTCCAACTTCTAGTGGTCCTGGTTCACCCAGGGTAGGAAATATCATTACCCAAAATCTTCCTTCTGGCCTCATTTCTATTGAAGAACTTGTTAGTTTGAACGAAGATATAACTCTTCCTGAAAATCAACCAACTATAGAACTTAGGGAGCGTGAATCAATTTTCTACAGTCCTTTTAGGAGTGATGCTTGGTACATATCTTTGACAATTTTTTTAGAAAACCCGGGTCTTAGTTTTTCACCACCTCGGATTCCTTTTCATCCAACACCCAGAGGTTATTATCCTCCATTGAATATGTCGAAACGGTCATCTATGTTTTCCCAAACACCGGAAACATTTTTATATGGCGGTCCTTCTGTTCCTTTGGGATACCAGTCACTCACTAGTACTTTTTCAGGAGCATCTCCTCGACCAATTGAACATGAGATATCAACTGGTAATAATGGAACTCAAGTGTTGAGCGTAGAAAAAATTCTTATGATGTCTGGTAATATTCCAAATCCGCAACCTCAAGGTAGTCAGTTATCACCTAGGGGGCAACCCCAAGGTAGTCAGTTACCACCTAGAGAGAAACCTCAAGGTAGTCAGTAACCACCTAGGAGGCAACCTCAAGGTAGTCAATTATCGCCTGGAGGGCAACCTCAAGGTAGTCAGTTACCACCTGTGGGGCAACCTCAAGGACAGTACATACCGTCAGGACAGTACATACCTCAAGGTCAACCCTAGACTCAGTACATACCTCAAGGTCAACCTCAGTATCAATATATACCTCAAGGTCAACCCCAGTTTCAGTACGTGCCTCAAGGTTATCAACCTCAAGGTCAGTACCCAACTCAAGGTTTGAAACCACCTTCTGGTCAACCATTTGTACAAGGAGCTGGAAATGTACCACTTAATTATCAACTCTACACTCAACCCGGTTATGGTCCTCCATATGCACAACCTTTTATGGGTCCATACCCCGGAATGAATATGGTGTGGGATCCATCTCAAACTCAACAAAATTTGCAACCTAATGTGTAGTTATCAAGTCAACTTGGACAACCTTTGGTTTCTGGTCCAACCCAGTAACCTGTCCAGCCTACTGTTCAAACCTCTACACTTGGTGTAGTTCAGCAACTTGGGCCTAGTTCACCTCGAACTCCCCCTTAAACTGTTGCTGCAACTAATGCGGCTTCTATTCAACCTACCACACCTATTTCTGGAGTATCGGTAGCTCTGGTTTCTACTATTCTTGCGTCAGTGCAAACTCCTCAAGCCTCTTTACCGCAATCAAGACCTATGATTCAGACTTCAGTCTAGATGCCTACAGGACAACCTGGTCCAAGTACGGTTGTCACAAGTCAACCGCAATTCACTTATCAACCATACCAGGGATAGTACCAATTCAGTCCTACTGTACAAAACCCAGTTTATCAGTATCAACCGTACCCTAGATATACTTATCAGCAACCTCAACAACCCCAGTTTGGTCTGGTTAATCCTGGTTTTCCAGGAGGTTATAATATTCCTAATGCAAATCCAATTCTAGGTTATCCTGGATATCCTCCTCCTGGAGTTGGTCTTGTTACCCAAGGTTTTCGAGACCCTAACCGTCAGTTACCTTTTATTACAACTTTGGATTTACCTAATTTTTCACGCCTTACGAACAATCCGATTTACTATCTTCCGTATTGGCCGCCAATGCCTAATAAGCTGCCCAGTGATATCCCAAAGTTTGAGGGTAAGTCAGGAGAAGATTTGTCAAATCATGTGATAACTTATCACCTCTGTTGTGCATCTAATTCCATTATTGATGATTCAATTCGCTTACGTCTTTTTCAACAAACTCTGATTGGTCTTGCTGCCAAATGGTACATTGAGTTACCACGAGGCTCTTTTTATAATTTTAGTTAGTTAGCCACTTCTTTCTTAATTCATTTTTAGTTGCATGTCAGATACGACAATGGCACATAATTATTACCTTCATTAAAACAATACACGTCCACATATATTTATGACCATATTCATGAATGGCGACGTAGAAGGTGTTTAGTGAAAGTTTTTATTTTAGATCAGATTTTAGCAGAATGGTTTGTTAAATCATTGTTACCTAAAATCACTGAAGATGTAGCTAATGCAGGAGTTGTTACTGAAGAACAAGTAATTGCTCAGGTTCAGTACCTTGACCTCGTTTATACGCAGTCAGGTACTTTACACGAAAAAATCCCCGACCTTCCGAAACACAATCAAATAACTACAACTCCTTCACGGTCTCATGCCATTGATGGTATGATTGGTTCAGTTAGTACCAAAAGCAAGAAGAAATCTTCAAAGAATTCTTTTCCTATTATAATTTTACCAGATTCCCTGACAGGAGACTCTTTCGCTGAAATTCCTGCCGATATCCATGTCGTAGATTCATCTACGGCCAAATCAAAATATGGTGGTAAAAAGAAGGGGAAGAGGAAAAATAAAAAAAACTCAAAAGAGAAAATAGATAAAAATGAATCTACTGACGATAAACTTAAACCTCGCTATCCTTGTCTCATTTGTGACGAGGAGAATTTTACAAGAGACTGCTCACATCGAGCAGAGGTTTCAAAAATCGTCAAAGGTTCTTAAACGCCTACTGTCTTGAAGGATCCTTTTCCTAATCAAGATAGTAAGATGATCGGTTCTTCCTCAAATGCCTCAGAAGAACCCATTATGATGATGTCTCATGTGAGGATTGCGGTGCGATCGCAAGATTATGGTAGTAAAAATCCTGTTGGTGGTAAAGAAGTAGAATATTATAATTCAAACCCATCAACTACAACTCCTCCTGGTTCTGATCCGCTACAGATCGAGAAACCTAACCCTAACATAGTAATCAAACCGCTAAAGGTATACTTCGGAAATCAGCTTTCAATCCACATGCGAGAGCTACTCAGAATTATAACATTGTTGAAGACTTAGCTATTTCCCCTTCAGCAATATCGGCTTTGGAAGTGCTGCAATCATGCCCAACATAGCGTAAGTTACTATTGTCGGCTATAGGAGCTGTTGATATTTAGAATTCAAACCTAAAATCTTCAATTTAGAGAATAGTACACCCCGCTTACCTCATCAAATGGCTTTCCAGATTCCGGTGTTAGTAAAAAACAGACCTTGCTTTCAGACTATGATTGATGAGGGAGCTTCTACGTGTATTATGTCGATCCAGTGTTGGAGATCACTTGGTTCTCCTACACTCAATCAGTCTCTAATGATTCTAAAGGCTTTTGATGGCCGAGGGTTCCATCCATTCAACATTCTGCAAGATTTACCTATAGGGGTCGAAGGCAAAATTGTTAATCTAGATGTGGAAGTGGTTGATGCCCCTCTAGATTACAACCTTCTCTTAGGTCGCAGTTGGTCATACGCTATGACTGTTATTGTTTCATCGGTCTTTCGGCTTATTAAGTTTCCTCATAATGGAAAGATCGTTACAATAGACCAACTGACTTATTTTTCATCCAACCCAGCCTCTCCAGATAGTATTCAGCATGTCGGTAAAACAACTATCCCTTACAAGGATGTTGGGGTAGGTTTGATTAAAGATTCTGGTTTACTAGGAACATTTTCCTTTCCTCCTCCTAACGTATCACCTTTTATTGCAACTATTCATATGATTTCATCGAATACTATTGCTTTTGATGATCCTTGGATCATACCTTCCGATTATGAGGTGGATTCATTTGGTAGCGCAATGCCTTTGAGTCCCTTTGAAATTGCATATCAGGCTGTACAGTTGTTTTCTGACTCTTGTTCAACCGAAACTGATCCAATGAATGTGGTCCATGGGGAATCACTTTCAATATCAACCTTAGCTTCAACAACATTTTCTGATCCTGTTCATACTGATGAGAAGATTCGTGAACTTTTGTCTGTTGATGATTTACCATGGGAAGATCTTCATCATCGATCTTCGTTTTTACCTGAGCTTGATCATTTTGAAAATGATTTTTCATCTATTTTTACCACTGACTATGTCAAAGAACCACAGAATCCATTGCAACATCCAGATTATGAGTTAAATTTGGGAAATATCTCTCGAACGGTTCCTATCAACATTTTAGTTAAACCCAGAAGTATTGAAAACATTCATATAGGTGCTTCCTGTATGGACGATGAAATCCAAACTTATAAAGCCCTATTTCAAGAATTCCGCGACGTGTTTGCCTGGTCATATGAAGAAATTCCAGGAATCGATCCATCAATTGTTGTCCATGAAATTAAAACTTACCCGGATGCTAAACCTGTCCGGCAACATTTGCATCAGATACATCCGAGAAAAGCCGCTGCTATTAAAGCTGAAGTTGAGAAATTACTTCGAGCATGTTTCATTTATCCAGTTCCTTTAATGGATTAGGTATTGAATATTGTTCCTGTTAACAAAAAGCAAGGAACGATAAGAATATGTATCGATTATAGGGATATCAATCAAGCTTGTCCTAAGGACAATTATCCAACCCCCTATATCGATCAAATTATTGATGATTGTGCCGGTAGTGAAATGTTCTCCTTTATGGGTGGTTTTTCCGGTTACAATCAAATCAACATACTCCTTGCTAATCAACCTAAAACGACTTTCATTTGTCCATGGGGGACATTTGCTTATTTCAAATTACCTTTTGGATTGAAGAACACTGGAGCAAATTTTCAAAGGGCTATGTCTTACGCATTTCCTGACATCAAGCACATTGTGCAGCCTTATCTCGATGATTTACCTACCCATTCATTACGTGAGCTGATCATCTCACTCATTTACGAGCAATATTGATGAGATGTAGGCATTATTGAATTAGGCTGAATCCACACAAATGTGTATTCTGTATAGAAATGGGTCGTTTACTGGGATTTGTCGTTTCAAAAGCTGGCATTCGTGTCGATCCCTTGAAGGTTTAAGCTATTGTCAAATTACCTCTTCCTTCGACTCTTCGCCAACTCCAAAGTTTGCAAGGGAAAGTAAACTTTTTATGTCATTTCATTCCTAACTACGCTGAGATAACGAAAGGTTTTACCAGGTTGTTGAAATAGAATACTCCATTCTTTTGGGATGAGATCGCTGACAAATATTTTGATGCACTTAAACACGCGTTAACCCATGCACTGTTACTACATCCTCCTAATTACAACCAGGATTACTTTTTGTACCTCGCCGCCTCTCATTCCACCATTGGGATGGTTTTAGTTCAGGAAGATGAATTCAACAGTGAACATGTGATTTACTATCTTAGTCGAACTCTGAATCCAACTGAGCTTAAATATTCGCATGTGGAGAAATTGGCCTTGGCAACTGTTCAAGCTGTCCAAAGATTTCGTCACTACATCTTATTACGCAAAACCACGGTAATTTCTAACTGTAACCCTATGATGTATATCTTGACCAAACAATTGCTAGGGGGCAAGTATTCCAAATGGATAGTTATCCTGCAGGAATTTGACTTGGAATTTGAAAAATCCAAGGCAAAGAAATCTTTGGTTTTTACGGAACTGATGTGTGACTTCCTGCATATTGATATTGAAACTGCGGCGGAAGAGCCCATTGCAGACGAATCCTTGTTTCTTATTAGTACTCTTGATCCATGGTATGGAGATATTATTGTTTATCTCCAAAACCAATCTTTTCGGCCTGAAATCTCATGATCTCAGTGACGGAAAATACGTTTTCAATCCCAACAATACAATATTATTAGAGATACACTCTATCGTCATGGGGCGGATTCTATTTTCCGGCGTTGTCTAACTCATGAAGAAGCTGAAAAGGTTCTGAATGACTGTCACTCTGGAGCATGTGGTGGTTATATGTCTGGGTATGCCATAGCCTAAAAGATATTACGCGTTGGTTATTTATGGCCATCCTTATTCAAATATTGTATCTATGCAGTCCGGAAATGCCACAATTGTCAAATTTTTGATGGTAAGATGCGTGCTCCACCCGCTCCTATTCACCCTATAATTGTTGTCGGTCCTTTCGCAAAGTGGGGTATCGACTTTATTACATGTAACCCTCACTCGGCTGGAGGGCATGCGTATATCATCCTAGCGGTAGATTATTTTACTAAGTGGGACGAGGTGATGCCTACATTTTCAGCAGACGACAAAACTGCTGCAACTTTCATTTTCAACCATATAATTGTTAGATTCGGTGTTCCTCAAGCTATTATTACTGATCATGGAAGTCATTTTCAAAACATCATGATGACTGAACTGACAGATCAACTTGGCCTGCGTCACAATAGTTCTACTCCATATTACCCATAGGCTAATGGTCTGGTTGAAGCTATCAATAAGGTTCTAGTCACTATGATCCAACGAATCATTGGTATTCATAGGTTGAATTGGCATAACATGTTATTTTCAGCACTTTGGGCATATTGAACCTCAGTAAAAACATCAACTGGTTTCACTCCTTTTCAACTGGTTTATGGTTTGGAAGCAGTGTTACCCATTGAATGCGAAATTCCATCATTGCAAATAGTCATAGAATTACTCCTAGCCACTTCTGAAGAGGAAAAACGTTTTTTGTACTTAGCTCATCTAGATGAGAATCGACGCAATGCTGCATTAGCAATCGAAACTCATGCAAAACGAATAAAAGCTCAGTACGACCGAAATGTTACACCTCGTAATTTTTCAGAAGGAGACCTAGTTTTACTATACGATCAAGCAAACGATAAGCTAGGGGCTGGAAAATTTATACCTATGTGGCATGGTCCTTATATTGTTAAGCAAAAGCTGGCAAAAGGGACCTATGAATTGGTAGATTTAGATGGTGTCTCTTTGGGTAAACCCATAAATGGGCTTTATCTGAAGAGATATTATGCTTAAATTTTGGTGTGGAATTTTTTTTTAGATTAGTTTCTTTATATCTGGTGTGTTTTAGATTAGAAAAGTGTGCCTAGTTTAGAGAGTGCTTTTATCATTATTCCTGCTTATCTTGATTTTACTCTTGATATTGCGGATGTCGATGTCTCTTCAAACATACATTGGTTTTGTTGATGGTGCTTGTCATAATACACAGAACATTTCTTCGCAGCTTGGGTTATATATTCACCCTCTGATGAGTTAGTATCTATGCATGGGGTAAGCCTCGGTCAAACAACGAATAACATTGCAGAGTATAGTGCGGTGATTGAGTTATTATCTGAATCCATCTCATTTGGGATTCAGAGTTTGATTGTTAGGTTAGATTCTGAACTTCTTGTATTATAGCTTAACAGGGTTTATGCCATTAGAAATCCAATGTTATGAAGATTTTTTTTGAGAGTTCGTCTCTTGGAACGTGAATTTGATTACATTGAATATCAACACATTCCAAGATATTTAAATACATTAGCAGATGCAGTTGCTTCTTGTATGATAAATAGACATTTGCAATAATCAAAACAACAAATCTAATAACATTTCCACAATATGTTACATAAGATAGCCGGTAATAGTGATATGTCATAGCATAGAAATGTGTCAAATATAAATCGTCTTCGATCATAGGTTGAAAAACACCTTATGATCAACAAAAATGATAGTAAAAAAAGACATAAAATGTCGTATGAGTCTACAAAAGCGATCATCCTATCCCTGGTGATGATCACGATAAGAAACCACTGCTCGGGCCACCCTACAAAGGAACCTCCTGAAAGGTCTTGGGACCCCAATCACATATCATTGTAACCTAAGTGGAATACTATCTATGCCAATCTCTGGAATATCTGCTATTAAACGCTCTAGATGATTTTCCAATTCGGTCAGGGTCTCTGTAGATTGGTCCCATGGGTTTGGTACTACTGTAGCTGAGTGTCTCCTCTCATAAGGCTGGAGAATGGCTGGTCATCATGGACCCACATCTGCATTTAAAACTTTTTTTTGTCAGCTTTGGAAGACTTAAAAAATAAAAAAATTAGTTAAAACTTAGAAAGTGTTGAAAATGATTTTACCTGAATCATCCCACTGCTCTCCTGGTGGAAGAATCATGTCTGGGTCACCGCGATAATCCATCCCGGCATATGGAAAATCCTGAATCACAAAAAGTTGGTTCCTCAACCAACGAAAATACTCAGGCGGAAATCGAACAACCTCTAAACCCTCCTCAAGATGACGGGCCATCACTGCAACCCAACGCATTATCCTAGGCTCTCGAGGAAGACCAGCCTCAACAGAAAGCTGCTGTGGGACTAGCATAGGGACCCTCTCTAGACCAAAGCTCACAACCAGGAAACCATATCCAAAGTTTTTTAGTTGTCTGTTCTTTGGTATAGTTAGTTGGCCTTTTACATTTGCCTACACAGCTTCCCACCAGTTGAAGATGGTACCTCGATAACAGTCTACTGCCATTCGCGTCTGGGATTCGGTAGCTGCATGCAATGGTGCACTCCCGCATAGTCTGGTGATAGTGAACGCAATAACCTTCAGTTCAGGACGAGCGATGGTTTTAATATCGATCCGTTTGTCCTCTGTTTGATCATTGCAAAACTATAATCAGAGACTAGCGACAGACTGGCCACCTGGCCTAATCCCGAAAAGAGATAATCATTCGCCTCTCTTGGGCAAACTAGTAAAAAAAATATATGTCCTCTAGCTCAATTTCGAGCTGATGGCCACCAGTCATGAAACACTGGCCCTATATGTCCCACCTGTCTACCAGCCATTGCAAGAAGTCTACTTGGGCCCTCATGCCAGGTATGGCCCAGAATTTAAACAGTCTGCATGCTCTTAATGCATCCAATGTAGGTTGATGATTTATTGCAGCAAGATCCACATCCTCATGCTCGCATTCCCACCAAATAAGCATTTTGTATGTCCTACATTGCAAAAAAGACGTACTAGAACAATTTAGTTCAAAAATTTTTGGGCAGAAATGGAAAAATTTGAGTTTTTAAAATTCATTTCGCGAAGTCCGCACCCGCTGGTTATAGACAGTGCGTAGGTCCACACGCATCGTAAGCAATAGGTGTGGACCCACGACTTTTTTCTTTGTAGAAAAAAGTCGGGGTCCGCAGGGGCCGCATGTTGCACCTGCGGACCCCCGCGAGCGAATTTCTAAACTAATTTTTCCCTTAAAAATCAAAATGAAAGCCTAGAAATGAAATGTAAATGGTTGAAATGCAAGATAAGGGTGATGTGGATTACGTAGAGCTAACGATTTTCGATTCCAACGGATGGATTTTCCGCAATCTTCAAAGAAAGTTTCTTACCCAAAAGCTCTCACTTCTCACTTTGAAATCAAACGGTAAAAATGAATTTACAAAAGCCCTTTTTATAAGCTTTTTTGAATAAATGAATTTTTAATTTATTTATTTTTCACTTTAAAAAGGTAACTTTTTGATGCATTTTTATTTATCTTAAACAGGTATGAGTAATGTTTTGAGTTTTTGTGCAGAATATTGGATTTTTCGGGGAAAATTGATCATTTTCAACAAAGAGTACTTTTATCACTTTTTCAAACTCTTTCAAAAATTTATGAAAAAGCGAAACATTGGAGTCCTCTTTAAGTTCTTTTCTGACTCATAAAATATGAAAAGATTGCCAAGTTTTTTCCTTTTTAAACTCGTTAAATGGAATTAAAAAGGCGGTCCACTTACAACTCTTTTCTGACTGTATAAAAATGAAAAGATCACCGGAATTTTGTCGTTTCAAGTTTGATATTGGTTATAAAACGACGTGTCTTCAATCACTTTTTTACTTTTTCAAATCGGAGCCACTAATTATGAAAAGTACTCCTTGATCGTAATGGTCAAGCGGTTCTCTCAAGTATTATCTTATAACTTTTCGGGCTTGGGGGACACAAATTTATGAAAAAGGACACCCATGGAGTTTTCTTAAGTTTTTCTTTTGACTCCCTAAAATTGAAAAACACCGAGTTTTTCCTATACTGGACTCGTTAAAATTTAACAGTAAAGGACCTGTTCAATTTTAAACAGGAACGAACCACTCCTTCTTAGGGTTCGAATTTTAAAATAAGTTGGACTCATCCGAAGGATGAGCTTATAAACAAGCGGATGTTATCCTCCTCAAGCTTGTCAAAGATAAAGAGGTACTTGCCAGAAATGGTGGGGGAAAGAGAGAAGAATGAACTTGTTTGTTACACTTTGTGTTTTAGAAAAGCAGTTAACCACTCTTGAACATGACACTTTTTGTTCACCTGGGTTGGGAAATCCTTTTCCTAACAGTTAATCAACCATATTAAAAGTCTTCAGTCGGTTTCTGGGTATTAGCTTTGGGTCAGTTGTCACCAAACCATCTGTAGTGTTGTTATGTGTTCAAGAGGTCAATTCAAATAAACCATTCATCTGCAAAATATCTGTCATCCATTTTGACCATCTTTGAGTTAGTCCTTGCCAAATATATTTCTTCAAAACTTGATCTATGATTTTGTGTTGTGGGCTTGCCTACAATAGATCTCTTTCTATCGACTTCAGCTCATTATCTAGAAAGATGATCTAGAAATCGTCACTACCTTGGAATCTACATGCCCTAATGGCAAGTTTCTCGCCTTCGACGATAGGTTGCATCATTGACCTTCAATCAAAGGATTCTATGACATGTTCGACATCAGCTCATTTATTCACATTTCATGGATTGTATTGAGTACTTTAAGGGCCATTGACATTACTGGTGGTTTCTCTCACACTTGTTAACAGTCCACATCATTGACTAGTAATCAAGTGGTTTCTACCATGTTTGACTTCGACACATTCATTCACATGGATATGATTGTACTAGTTCGAGAAGCAGAAATCAAGACGCTGGATCTAGTTTCCACCATCCAGGCTGCGAGGAATTTTGTTATTCATTACACAGTGGATTATTCATAAATAGATGGTTGTGCCCATACTGTGTCTACATATGTCTATACCCTTGATGTATTCCAAAATCATTCCTGTATCAGAACAGTTTAGTCAGTTTTTCTAGTCAGTTTTAACCTGAGTATGGGAATGCCTACCTCAGTGATGATATGTTCACATATATAATATATATATTTTGCGTTGAATGTTTTCACAAGTTCCAATTGGGGTGTCCACAGGATGATCCTTGAAATGATAAAGTACTTCACTCTTCTTAGATGACAAACTCTATCTTCATCCATTACAGACTTCGTACTTTAGGGGGCAATCTGTTGCACAAAAAATTTTCACCTTGACATTCTGCAATTTGTGTGAGTCCATTACCACTCATACTTTCCTCCTTTGCAAGTCTTAAGCCTCAGTTCCTCATATCAAGCCTTGAAAATGAGAGAAAGCCCTCAAAAGTCTCTAAAACTTTGGTTCCGCACTTTCTCTTAGCATTACCTGCAGTCGCGCACCTAAAGGTCATGTCCCCTGCGCACCTGACTGCTCTGTCTCTATGTTATGGGTGCGGACCCCTGTAAAAGTAAAAAAGGCCCAAGTATATTCTTAAAAACTCACTTTGAGTCATTTCTAGAAGCTTTTGGAAGGAATCTTGAGGTGGCAAGTTAGGTTCATGCATCCCATACCTTAAGGATCTAACCCCTTCACGTGAGGAGCTTATCCCTTTGAAGGAGGACTCTATCACTTCATAGGTGGACCTGTAACCTCCTTCCTTTGCACTATAAAATGAAGCATTGGGTTGGTTACTTGAGAGGTTGAAAGCTAAATATTTTTGAGGTGAAATGCTGCTGGAACTTAGTCTTACTAATTGAGCTTTTATGAGGAGAGATTACATACCTCTTTGATCTCATTTGGAAGAGTGTAAGGCTTTTCAAAGTAAAGGAGATTCCCATTTCGGACCCTGGGAAGAGCTTGTTCAACATCAAGGCTGAAAAGGTTGTAAGGTTCTTCTTCTTCAAAATTAATACAAATAAGTTTGTTTTTCTCAATAAGCTATGTTTTATGGTTTATTTTATGGATTCCTTGGTCACCATAATGAACATGATTTATGATATTAGCTATGCAGGTGTTATTTAATGTGTGCTTGTTTGTGATTGTAGGTTCTCAAAAGGAAACTCTTTCAGACGGTTGAAGGATGGCTGCTACAAACTAGTGTTGGACTTAAGGTAGGGTCTAAACACCTCTATAGTTTTTGTTTATGAATCGTATATGTTTAGAGAAAGATAGATTTGCTTGTCCTGCTTGTTGCTAGATATCTTTTGATACTAGGGAGATCAGCCTTGTCCACAAGATCGATTTATCCAGCCAACAGTGTGCGGTATAAATAAATATAACACAAGGCTTCAATTTACGCGAAGATAACTAATTGGTGTAGGAAGATAGGTAAGATCTTAGATGTGACTTAGGGAAATAGTGTAGAGCACTACTCCAGCAGCGCGGAAGCCCCACAGCTCCTCGAGTTGTGCGAAGGAAAGTATATAAGGGTGCGAAGGCCAGGAAGGTACGTGAAGCAAACTCCATGCAGGGACGAGCAGTTGGATTGAATCAGACTCTCAAACATCTCAAGGGTGCGGAAACCTGGTTTTAGCACCCCCCCATACTACTTCGGGTGAGACCTCAGTCTGCACTCCGTGGATTGTTGCCGAAAGGGCCAGTAGTACAGGGATTTGTTTGGCTAATTAACTCCGAACCTGGGTCAAGCCCCAAAAAGCCAACAAATGGTTCTGTTGCCAGGACCGAGGTCTACATAGATATGTCCAATGTCGTATCACTGGAATCCGAAAAAGAAAGGAATTGAAGATTGGTTGGATAGGAAGATTCACGAGTTTGCAGTGCGAGAGAACAGGAACCTGCGACTATCAAAGGAAGAGTGGTTAGGCTGCTACTTATACACAGAGATCCATGAAATTTTCTTCACATCTTTCCCTACTGAGCTATACGAGTGGATCGCGAAGCTAGCAGATAGCCAAGGAAGGTGTAAGCTCGATAGACCTATTGTGTGGACTCCAGAATTGGTGCGCAGATTAGAAGCGTTGGAGGATAAGATTATGCACGCTGTTGATCACTGGCTCGATCGAATTATAGGAGGATTCATCACCGAGTTTGTGGTAGATACTTCAGTTAGCTATAGCGAGGCAAAACACCGCTTCCTCAAAGGGTCGCGAGGTAAGTACGTTAAATCTTTGAACACTTGGATGAAAATGCTACTGTGTGAAAAATAGGTTATGCAAATAAATTGATGTTTGCGGCTACGTGAAGTGGGAGAATCTACAGAAACGAAGGTAGTACAAAACTAGAAACTAGCCCCTTGATTTCACCTCGACGAGGGGGCAGAGAAGAGCTCACAAAGGTCTCACTGAGAAGTGCGATCAATTTGATAAGGCAAAGTATTTCGCACATACTACCCCCATCCACAACACTACCAGATTCACTGTCTTCACCCCCATCTTCGCCCATACCACCTCCACCACCACTGTGAATCAATATTGGAAGCGCGATAAAGTTGCTAGTGTTCAAGGGAGTAGGGAATGAAGATCGAGACCTTGGTGTGTGATAAAAGCTATATGGGAAGCGCAGGGATTCACGAATAACAATATAAATAAAGAGACATTGGTTAGTGCTTTGCAGGATCGCGCGTTGACTTAGTACATTAGGAATTCCAATGACAATCTGAATGCAGGGATTGTAGAAATTCAAACTATGCTAAACAAAGAATTTAGTAGGCCGAAGTCAGAGGTGCAGTCAATCATTGGATTCAAGGAAATCACAATGCTACTAGGCTAGACCCCTTGGGAGTTGGATCAGAGACTGAAGTGCACAATTCGCGAAGCTAACATGACGTTAACGAATGGACAACATCGTGAATGGTTTGTAGCATTGTTAACACCGCATCTAAGGAATGTGTTGTCACAATAGAGGCTAACAACTCAAGCTCAGGCCTTGGAGGTCGCGATGAGATTGCACGAGACTCTAATACAGGATCCAAACATGGGAGTTCAACAGATTCATGTGTAGTTGAAAAAATTTTGCCTTGAGATGCAGAGTTTGAAACAAGACAGGACAGCTCGCCCAGAAGTACGTGATGAGGTATGGTGCATAAAGTGCAAGGGTCAGGGACATGATAAGGACCACTGCCCGGTGTTTGTGAATTACCTCGCGGGAGGAGGACCAAAGCCACTAAGACGAAATGCATAAGCAGGACCAAGCATGGTGCCTGCACTATGGTGCGCTATTTGTCAGATAGGAGGAAAGCATGTTACAGATAACTGCCATTTATTACAAAAGTACAGGCATAATTCATAGCAGTTGTTTTGCAATTTTTGTAGATCAGTGGGACATGATGAGCACACCTGTAGAAGTTATGATTTGATGATGGATTGGACTCCTACCTATAGATTTTAGGTTGAAATGTGGGCCCTTGACCAGAATGCAAGGATGGCACAAAATGAATTTCAGGGGTGCAAACGAGGCTAAGGTGGAGGAGGACCAGGAAGAGGTCACAGACAGCTGATATTTTATAATTGAGGAGGGCCAAGACATTACGCCCACGATTGCACAAATCCAACGTGGCCATCATGCTTGTATTGTACATTGTTTGATCATGAGACAGAGGATTGTCCTACCCTGATAGTGAGGTTGCACGATAAAGGAGAACTCCAACCTCCCCCGACTTAGAACCTGTAAATGATGAGGTCTGAGCCGCACGAGGAAGACCCTAATGTGAATATTGTGCTCCGAAGTGGAACTATGATAGGCGATGACAAAGATAAGCAGCCTTAAGAAAGTACTTTGGTTCGTAAGGATCCGACGAAGGAACCATAGTTTGGTTTGGAGCGCGCTAAGGAAACCTTCATGGAAGCCAAGAGGAGCTTTGCCGATGCCTCCACTTCAAGAAGTAAAGATAGACCGGAGCCGAAAATGGACCCTTCAATTCTCACAACGTTCCTAGAAACATGCATGAAGCTGCTGCGTGAAAGCAAGGCTATAAAGGGACTGCGAGAAGTCATAAATAGATGTGCTGGGACCGCGCCAGGAGAACCACATGTAGTCCAGAAGCTCGGAAAGCACACGATGCAAATGGGAAGGAGATGAGTTTGACCGTGCAGATTGGAGAATATGAGATGGACCAAGTGATTCTGGATCTAGGATCGGATGCGAATGTCATGCTGAAGCAAACATGGGAGCGCATGGGAAGGCCTACACTGCAATGGTCTCCTATCCAACTGCGAATGGCGAACCAGCAAAAGATCCTACCTATGGGGAGATTGCAAGTAATCGTAGTAGATATTGAAGGAGCAAGCGCGCTAACAGATTTCGAAGCGATCGAGATTGTTGATGACAGTAATCCCTATCCTACTCTATTAGGAATATATTGGGCTACTTACATGAATGGGGTGATCAATCTGAAGAAGCGCAAGAAGATTTTTGAGAAAAAGTCTCTACGCATATTTGTACCTTTAGACCTTGCAGAAGGACTACGCTACACAGAGCGAGTGTGCGACTACGACAACGATGACAATTTGGATTGCATCTACAAGATAACCGCACGAGAACAAGACTGGGTGAATCCAACCGCGGATGGACGAATATCATGGGAGTGCGAAAGATCCTACACATTGGATTCTGATGAAGAGATAGAATGATGGTAGAATCGGTTACACGAGGCAACCACACTGAACTGTAACATGATGACAAGATCGATGCACTGCGTATTGACAAAGGTAAGGGATCTGCCTACGTATGATGGGTTAAGTGATGTGGATGACTTCCTGAACATATTTGAAATAGAAGCGTCGGAACAACAATATTTCGAAGCTTTGAAATGGATATTGCGTTCTACACCTGCGAGGTGGTGGGGTACGCACCAAAGAAGTTTTGAGAACTGGCACGACTACATGAGGATGATGCGCATCCGGTTTGGGAAGCCTCAGATGCGATTAAAAGACAAGTATGACAGACGGGATGATCTGTGTGCTCACCTCGCAAAATTTAAAAAGGTCTATGGGGAAGAGCCACAACTTGAGTGGGTGCATGTGTTCTGTCATACCTTGGATATTATACCCATGAACTAGTATATAGAGACGGAGCTCCGCCATGGAATGAATGAATGGGATATCTTGCATGAAGGATTCCTATTAACCTTCACGTTTGAGGATTGTTGGTGGGATACTATTGATGATGTGCTACAAGCAGCAAAGCAGCCATCTTTAAAATATCCCAAGAGCCAATGGAAGTGCTTCTACCTGAATGGGCGACCCAACTGATCTACGCGCAGGAGTGTTACAACATGAATACTGAAGAAGATGACGAAGATCCACGAAAAGTTAACATTCCAGAAATGCAAGCCTATCATGAACTTCAAGGGCCATTGATTGAAGACCCTAATATAACTGCGCCAGTAATGAAAAAGGAGGTGAACATTGGTATGGAGGCCGAACCTAAGTATGCAACACTCGACAACTATTGGGATGATGTGATGGTGTATAGGGTCGCTAAGTTACCCCGTGAGTACCAAGACTTATTCCTGACCAAGATCACGGAATTAAAGGGGATTGTCGGTGATTTAGGGATGATGAAGATCACCTTAAAATTTGACACAAAGCTGGTTAAGCAGAGGCCTTATTGCTTGAATCAAAAGTACAAGGAAAAGGTCCATGTAAAACTAGACAAAATTCTCGCAGCCGGAATAATTGAGTCAGTGGAAGAATCCGACTAGGTAAGCCCTATGGTAGTGCAGGAAAAGAAGCAGAAGGGCGAGATAAGAATATGCATGGACCTCAGGAAATTGAATGATGCATGTGTGCATGACCCATTCCCAACTCCATTCACAGATGAAGTATTGGAAAATGTTGGCGGGCAAGAAGCATATTCTTTTACTGATGGGTTCTCAGGGTACCACTAGATCAAAATCGCGCCGAAAGACAGGAGCAAGACCACCTTCACAACTGAGTGGGGCTACTTTCAATACACTATTATGCTGTTTGGGTTGAAGAATGCGTCGGCCATCTTTTCGTGCATAGTTGTCGTAGCCTTCAAAGAATACATCCACAAATTCCTGGAAGTCTATCTGGATGATTGGACTGTGTTTGGATTGGTTAAGCACCATGTAGCGAGCTTACGCTTGATGCTAGATACTTGCCGACGACACCAAATTGCGTTAAACCTCAAGAAGTGTACCTTTCTCGTTCCCTTTGGAAACCTGCTAGGGAATGTGGTCTGCAAACAGGGATTGATGGTAGATCCCACGAAGATTGCAGTAATTCTGAATTTGGAAGCACCACGAAGTATCAAATAGCTACGCGTACCCTGGGACATACGGTGTACTACAGGAAGTTCATCAAAAGCTATGCCCAGATCACTGTGCCAATGGATAAACTGTTGAAAAAGGATGTCACGTTCTGCTAGAATGATGATTGCATGAAGAGCCTAGATGTACTAAAGGAGAAATTGGCCTCCGCACCAATCCCGGTCTTCCCAAAATGGGATGTGGAATTTCATGTCCATGTCGACGCATCGTGTATAGCGCTAGGAGCAATACTCACACGGGAGTGTGGAGAGGGCTTGGATCACCCTATCATGTTCGTGAGTCGTAAGTTGTCTAAAGAAGAAAATAACTATTCCACAACTGAACACGAGGGGTTGGCTATGGTGTACGTGTTCCAAAAATACTGGCACTGTTTGCTAGGGGGACATTTCAAGATGTATATAGACCATTCCGAGCTAAAAAAAATTGGTCAATAAGCATGTGTTGGGGGGACGCATATGCAGGTTGCTCTTATTATTCCAAGAATATGACTTTGAGGTCGTGGTGAAGCCCATATTCCTAAACATGGGACCGGATCACTTGTTGTGCATTGAGACGGGAGAGGAACCTACTAGTTTGGAGGAAGGATTACCTACTCATAGCTCTTTGTTGTGTGCTAGTGGACAGACACTTTGAAGATATAATCCACTTTCTGACAACGGGGACTGTGTCAAAGGAATACTCGGTTTGGATGTTCAAAAATCTTAATAAGCGATCGTAATACACATTTCCTGAATGAAACCATCAACGTGCTAATAGAAGAGTTTCAGGTGTATCATCAGAAAAGCACACCGTATCACCCACAAGCTAATGGGATAGTAGAAGCATTCAACAAAATACTAGAGACTACACTGACCAAAGTATGCAAAACGCAACAAAGTGATTGGGACTTGCACATACCTATAGTACTATAGGCTTATAGGACAACGTGTAAGAAACTGACAGGACAGACACCTTTCCGGTTGGTTTATGGAATGGAAGCTGTCATGCCAATGGAGTATATTGTACCTAGTCTATGCATAACAGTGCTCACAAGTATGATGGACCGCGAAGCCCTGGAAGAGAGGCTCGCGCAGTTGGAAGAACTTGAAGAGGAATGGTTCTTGGCTGGCTTCCAGCATGTAAAAAAGCAACGCGAGAAGGCCTAACATGATCGGCATATTAAGTTGTGCACCTTCAGGGTAAATGATTTAGTGTTACTGTATGACAGTCAGTTTGATAAATTCCTGGGAAAGTTTAGAATGCATTGGCTGGGACCATACGTTGTTAAGGAGGTCACAGATGGAGGTACGTTATAGTTGGTAAAGCTAAACGGAGAACCTTTCCCAGGAAAAGTGAATGGCAATCGATTGAAGCCCCACACGGGTGGCCCGACTATCTGACTAGCCAACATAAGCACATTCTTCAAGCTCCAAGTATCTGGATGAAGGTGTGGGACTATAAACAAATTTCGGTGACGCAAGAACAGCTGCAAGGAAGCAGTTTTGACACCGCGGTCTCGGAACAACGCGTATAAGAAATCCAATAGGCAGCGGCTCAGTGCGCTGCTGACCTTGCAGCAGTTCGAACAGAGTTGGAGGGACTCCACGCGAAGATCTCTGCACTGACAGAGTGACTCGAGGGTGAGTCACAATGTTTGTGTTAGGGGCCTGTTGGGCATGGAATCCCCCCAAGGCATGTTTTGGGGCTTAAAGTCCAAGTTTTGACCAAGTCCATTATAAAGACTCCGCGATTTGTGGGCACGGAGCGTGAAGTCGTAATAGAGTCACAGGGTTGTCTGCCCTTATTTTTGTAATATAATGTCGGCTTGATAGACCTACCCATGGTCCACGGACCATGGGATTGTATAAATAGAGGGAGGCTCTAAGTATACAAGATAGCATATAGCTGGTCGAAAGAAAAGAAGTAGGATGAGGCTAAGATATTGAGTCAAAGTGTAAAGTGTGTCTTTGGGTCGTAGAGTAGGAGAAGGTTCTGCAGCTGAGTGCGCAGAGGCCTAGTAGTTCGCAGCTAAGTGCGCGGACCCCTGCAGCTGAGTGCGTAGGGAAGGTCGAGTATGTAACTGTTGGAAGAATTAATAAAGAGAAGTTTACTATATTTCTGTGTATCTTTCCCTGTTTGATGTATTATTGGGTATAAATTTCAAGTGTACTATTTATTTGTTGCGTGAACTTATATGTCTGTGCGGTATAAACAAATATAACACAAGCCTTGAATTTACGCGAGGATAACTAACTGGTGTAGGAAGATAGGTAAGATCTCAGGTGTGACTTAGGGAAATAGTGCAGAGCACTGCTCCAAGCCCACAGCCCTTGGGGCTACATGAAGGCAAGTATATAAGGGCACGAAGGCCAAGAAGGTACGTGAAGCAACCTATGTGCAGGGATGAGCAGTTGGACCCAATCAGACTCTCAGACATCTCAAGGGTGCAGAAACCTGGTTCCAACACCCCCCCATACTACTTCGGATGAGACCTCAGTCTACACTCCACGGACTGTTGCCGAAAGGGCCAGTAGTATAGGGATTTGTTTGGCTAATTAACTCCGAACCTAGGTCAAGCCCCAACAATCCAACACACATGACCTAGAAAAATCCCAAAAGGGATGCAAAACAAACACTTCTTCAGGTTGAGCGCAATTTGGTACCTCCGATAGATATCTAACATTAAGCGCAGACTTGCCACATGGCGTTTTACCAGCATGGCGTTTTACCAGCCCAAACATGGTCCAGTAATCAAAGTACACCTCTAGAAATTTATGAATAAAGTCTTTGAACGCACCAGTGACAACGTGCGAAAAAAATCACAGGCGCATTCTTCAATCCAAAAGGCATTACAGTGTACTAAAAACATCCCCATTCAGTCGCGAAGGTTGTCTTGCTTCTATCTTCAGGCATGATTTTGATCTGATGGTACCCAAAGAACCCATCAGTGAAGAAGCATGCTTCCTGGCCACCTACATTATCCAATACTTCATCAGTGAATGGAGTTGGGAAAGGATCATGTACACAAGCCTCATTTAGCTTCCTGAGGTCTACGCATATTCTTATTTCATCCTTTTGCTTCTTTTCCTGTACCACCATTGGGCTCACCCAATCAGATTCCTCTACAAGCTCAATGATGCTTGCCGCGAGCATCTTATCTAACTCTAAGAGGACCTTCTCTTTATACTTTGGGTTGAGATGGTAAGGTATTTGCTTAATCGGCTTCGTGTCAGGTTTCAACGTGATCTTCATAATGCCCATGTCCCCTATTATCCCTTTTAACTCCGTAAACTTGGTAGGGAACAAGTCCTAGTATTCACACAGCAATTCATCGACATTATCTACTATCGCGTTATCCCAGTAGTCTCTGATCTTCACGAATTTAGGCTCCGCCTTTATGCCAATGTTGATTTGTTTAGTTTTCAGTGGTGCGGTTATATCAGGATTCGGAATCTGTGATCCCTCGATCTCGTAGTGACCCTCGGTTTTAGGAATATTAATTTTGTGGGGATCTTCATCCTCTTCTTCAACAGTCACGTTATAGCATTCCAGTGCATGGCTCAGCTGAGTAATCCAATTGGTTGAATCAGATCCAAAGGATCTTGCGATATCCTAAAGATCGTTGCTTTAAATTCTTGTAGCGCTTTGTCAATACAATCAAACCCATCTTCGAAGCTGAATGTCATTATGAACCCTTCGAGAAAAATATCCCATTCTTCTATACCATGGTGGAGCTCAGTATCCAAATACCAATTCATCGAGATAACCCCCAGGGTATGACAAAACAGGTGTACCCATTTAGGTTCAGATTCTGCTCCATAAGCCCTAGTCCATTTAGCTAGGTGATCGCATGGATCATCCTTCCCATCATATTTGTCTGTCAGTCGTACCTTCAGTTTCCCGAAGCATATTCTCATCATCCTCCTATATTCACGCTAATCCTCAAAGCCATCCTTGTGTGTACCCCACCATCTCGTGGGTGTAGCGCACAGTGCCCAATCCAAAGCCTGGAAGTGTTGCTTCTCTAGTACTTCCCTCTCAAAGGAATCCAAAAACACATCCACGTCACCCAAGCTATCATAAGTGGGTAGATTCCTTACCTCTGATGACACACACCACAACAACCGTGTCATCATGTTACAACTCAACTTAGTCACTTCATGTACACAATTCTGCCAGCACTCTAATTCTTCATCCGAGTCTGAGGTGCAGGAACTCTCGCTCTCCCATGTAATTCGTCCATCAACTATTGGATTCATGCAGTCTTGGTCTCGTGCTGTTATCTTATATATGCAGTCCAAATTTTCATCGCGTTCATAATCGCGGACTGGTTCAGTATAGAGCAGTCCCTCTATAGGGTCTAGGGGTACTACTACGTGAATTGACTTCTTTTCAAATATCATCTTTTTCTTCTTTAGGTTGATTACCCTGTTCATGTCAGTGGCCCAATCAATCCCAAGGAGCACAAGGTAGGGGTTGCTGTCATCCACAATTTCTATTACCTCAAAATATGCCAATGCGCTCGCGCCTTCAATATCTACAGTCACTCCTTGCAACCATCCCATGGGGATAATCTTCTGTTGATTTGCCATTCTTAACTGAATCAGAGACCACTGCATCACAGGTCTCCCAATCCGTTCCCAAGTTTTTTTTGGCAATATGTTCACGTCTGACCCTAGATCGAGGATAACTTGATCCATTTCATATTCTCCTATCTACACGGTGAGTCTCATCTCACATCCTGTCTTGGTCTTATGCTTACCAAATTTTCAGACTATGCGCAGTTCACCAGGAGCATTTCCAATGCATCTATTTATGATCAATTGTAACCCCTTTATAGCCTTACTATCACGCAGCAGATTCATGTAGGTTTCTAAGAAATTCATAAGCATCGAAGGATCCATCCCTTCATCAAGTTTGTCCTGATTTTTCGAGGTGGAGGTTTCAATGAAGCTCTTCTTTGCTTCCATGAACGTTTCGTGCGTGCATGCTCCAAATCAAAGTCAACCTCCTTTTCTAGAGCTTTGTGAACCCATGTGCTATCTTCAAGTTGCTTCCCCTTATTTTCTCCTATTGCAATTCCACTTCATAGCATTATATTCACATTCAGATCTTCTTCGCGAGGCTCAAACCTCATCATCTGCAAGTTCTGATTTGGTTGTGGGGGTAGCGCCCCCTTTTCACGTATCCTTGCTATCAGTGTAGGACAACCTTCAGTCTCATGATCAAATAGAGTACAATATTTTCATGACTGATGTGTCGGGTTAGTGCATTCATGGGCATAGTGTCCCAGCCCTCTGCAATTGTAATAGATCAACTGTCCCTGGCCTTTGTGAGGTCCTCCTCAGCCTTGGCCTCGTCCGCGGCCTTGATAGCTTGTTTGTGCCATCCCATTGCCCTGGTCAGGAGGATGTGTTTCTGTTTGAACCCTATAAGTGGATGTTCTATTCATCATCAATTCGTAGCTCCGGAAATTATGCTCATCATGCCCTACCGACTTACAAAAGTTACAGAACAATTGTTGCGGTGTTTGTACAAACTTTTGCAACATGTGATAATTATCAGTTGTACGTCTCCCTGCTACTTGACATATAGCACACCATAGCATAGGCCCCGCACTTGGCCCTGCTTGGGCTTTTGACCTTAAAGGCATTGGTCCTCCTCCTGTAATATATTTCACAAAGACTGGTAGCGGTCTTTGTCATGCCCTTGACCTTTACATTACAGGCACCATATCTCTTCGCGCACCTCTGGTCAAACTGTCTTGTTGTTCTCTAAGCTCTGCAGCTCTGGGTAAAGATCCCGTAACTGCATGTGGATCTACTAAACTCCTAATTTCGAATCTTGCATCGATGTCTCATGCAATCTCATTGCAATCTCCAAGGCTTCTTCCTGGGTTGTGATTTTCTGTTGCAATAGTGCAACCCTTAGATGAGGCGAGAGCAAAGCCACAAACCATTCGCGGTGTTGTCCATCTGTTAAATTCATACTAGCTTCGCAAATTGTACATTTCAGTCTCTAGTCCAACTCCCAAGGTGTCTTGCCTAGATTCATCATGATTTCCTTGAATCCTACAATCGACTGTGCCTCATATTTAGGCCTATTGAATTCTTTATTCAACGCGGTCTTAATATTTTCCATTGCAGTGTTCAAGTTATCATTAGAGTACTTGATGTACCAAGTTAGTGCACGATCCTGCAAAGCACTAACCAACATCGCCTTCTTCATATGGTCATCTGTGATGCCCTGGGCTTCCCATACAGCCTTTATGACAAACCAGAACTAGTCCAGGTCCTCATTTCCCAAGCCTTTGAAGAGCGGTAACTTTACGGAATTCACCATGCTGAACTGCGATGGAGGTGATAGTGGTGTGGGTGAGGTTGTGGGTGAGTGTGGTGAGGATGGAGGTGGTGTAGGTGGAGGGGGTATTTGCGGGAACCCCTGCTTTATCAATTGAATTGCACTTTTTGGAGAAGCCCGCGCTACTCCCTCGTCACCACTCAAAGGAGGTGAAATCAGCAGGCTATATTCAGGCCCCCTTCTTCCTTCGTTTCTGTAGTTTTTTCTGCTTTGCATAACCCCAAACATCAAGGTAGATGGATCACCTATTTTTCGCACAATAACATCTTAATCCAAGTGCTTAAAGACTACAAGTACTTACCTCATGGACCTTTGAAAAAGCATCGCTCTGCTTCACTACAACTGACTGAGGTGTCAATCGCGAACTCAATCACATATTCTCCTATAATACAATCAAGCCAATGATCGACAGCGCGGGCGATCTTATTCTCAGAAACCTCCAATCTTCGTACTAATTCTGGTGTCCAAACAATAGGTCCGTCAAGCCTCCACCTCCCTTAGTCATTCACTAGCTTCGTGATCCACTCATATAGCTCAATTGGGAAGGAGGAGAAAAATATCTCATGGATTTCTATATACAAGTACCTGTCCAACCATTGTTCCTTTGACAGCCGCATATTTTTGTTCTCCTTTTCTGTGAATTCGTGGATCTTCCTATCCAACCAGCCTTCGACCTCCTTCTTAGTCAGATTCTAATGACACGACATCACACATCTCTTATGCAGATCCCAGTCCCAGCAATGGAACCATTTTTTGGCTTTATGGGCCGTAACCCAGGATCAACGTTAGTCAGCCAAACGAATCCTTACACTATTGGCCCTTTAGGCATCAGCCAGCAGGGCACAGACCGAAGTCTCACCCAAAGCAGTATGGGGGGATGCTAGAACCAAGTTTCCGCACCCTGAGATGGTCATGATGTTGGATTATTCTCCCTGGCCCTGCCTTCGTGCAGGTCGATAAGCCTTAGGTCTTATCAATCTACCTCTGTCCCTTCCTTCAGTGCCTTCACGAAGGTGTACGACTGACCTTCACGCAGCCCTGCCCAGCGGTCTAGGTACTTCGCTCCCCTATGACTACATAATGTATAAATTCCCAAGTTATCTTGAATATCTACCTACTTTACCATTCAGTTATAGTTAGCGTAGCATAAATTGATATTCTTACTTGCATTCAGTTAACATATGTAATCACATACATTTGCACATCAATTAAGCATTATAATATAACCTAGAACATAAGATAGACAGATGCATTAACAAAGATAAAATACACAGTAATTGCAGAATACTTCTCTTTATTAATATCTTCAATTTAGTACAAACTCCAACTACCCTGTGCACTTAGCTGTAGGGGTCCATGCACTCAGCTGCGGACGACTACCTTAGTGTAGAATTTCCCACTGTAGATCAACAAATTATGCAATATACTAAATCAATATACAAGATCTACTTCTACAACAAACTTGCGGAAGCTTAATCGAATATGAGCAAGATCAAATAGAACACATATAACTGAGAATGAGAAAGCAATCACACATGAACACATAAGAATACTCTGGGGAAAGCCTCAGCCTAAAACCCTGATCTCTGTAATATCATACAAGTGGAAATATGTTCATATTACATAAATCTTCAGCTCACAAGCCATCCATCTCTCAGCATAATTGAACAATACAGCTCATAGACTGAATAGACACAACATATGCCTTCCCTCAGCCCTTTAAGCCTCCTATTTCCTTGTGCAGTTTCTCTTGGGGTCCAATGCTGCCACCTGTGTGAATTGGCCTCATCAAACAACCATCAAACTCTAAAGTAACTGTGCAATCTCCAAGGAATGAATTCCTTTTGCATGCAAGAGATATCCTCCATGGAATATTCCTACAACTGATATTACACTGTCCCATCACCTGATCTCAATCGGTTCTTTGATTGAACTGACATGCATGAGTTATTTATGAGAGAATATTCAGTTATCTGAAGTGCAACAGTTACATGCATGCATGCATTAATTAACTGAACTCACAATTAGTTCCACAAACTGTTGGAACTAATCTGACTGGACTTAACTCAGATAACTAAGCTAACTAATTACAACTCAAAGTACAACTCATCATGATCTCCTTTAATCAAGGGATAACTTCCTCAATCAATGGAGAAACCGTTGCATGTCTTCACATAGACTTCATGTTTGATTTCCTACAACTAATTAACTCAAGGTGAATTAATTAATTATTTTACAAATAGCTGCTAAGATCAAATTCGAATTTGAACTCTCAATTTTAGTTCAGGGACAAACTAAAATTGGAATGTGTCCTGAAATTCTAGTTTTAGCACTTCTATTTTTAGCGTTTCTTGTTGCTATTTTCAACACTCCCTCTCAATAAGAAAGGGATTATCACTAACCCCAAGCCTATCTCTGTGGAAATCGAACTTGCATTTTGATAATGCCTTAGTCAAAATCTCTACATCTTGTTCCTTTATCAAAACATACAGCAACAACATGATCCTCTTGACCACACAGTCTTAAAGATGGTGATACCGAATATCTATGTGTGTGGACCTGTCATGAAAAACTGGATTGTCAGAGATTTTGATAAAACTCTGATTGTCGCAGTAGATCACAGTTGGATCCATCCTCTGACCAAACAATCCCACTAGAATCTTTTTCATCCAAATGGCCTCGCATGCTGCCTGACTGGCGGCAATGTATTCAGCCTCTGCTGAGCTTAGTGCAATTGACCTCTGTTTCCTGTTGTCCCAAAAAACTGCAGCTGAACCAAGGTTGAAGGTTCCTCTAGAAGTGCTCTCCCGGTCTGATGGACTCCCTTCCTAATCTACATCTGTGAAGCCCTATAGCTTCACTCCCTCTGTCCATCTATACCACAATCCATACTGATATGTGCCTCTGAGGTATCTCAACACATGCTTCGCTACCTTCCAAAACAGCTTGGTAGGCTGAACCATAGCTTGACTCAGCTAGTTCACTGCAAAGCATAAGTCTGGTCGTGTGTTCACTAGATACATCACTAAACCCACAAGTTGCTGATAAACAGTAGCAACTACTACCTCACTTGAAGTAGCATCCTCCTTCCTCCATCATCACCCATCTCGATCTGCATCTGGAGATCCTTCTCCTCCAAGGTACTAAAAATATTCTCGTCCCCTGACATGTGGAATGAAGCTCCATTGTCTAGGTACCAAACACATCCCACCATGGATGAAACCATGCATGCGATGAGAGAGAAATCCAACTCAAACTATGAGGCCAGTGCCTCACCATCAGATCCCTTTGAGGATCCCTTCTTGGATTTATTCTGTGGACAATTCGTAGCATAATGGCCCACCTCATGACAATGAAATCATTGCACTTTCGATTTTTCAAACTTCTTCCCACCAAGGGAAGAACTGGATTTGGAATGGGACGCCTTCCCTTTCCCCTTCCTCGCCTTACTCACTAAGGCTATATTTTCCTCATCATCTTGCTTTGATGAGGATCCATCTCTGATGCTTCTTCTTATCTCCTTCCACATCAGATCCGACCAAAGTCGTTCCTAATTTGGTAGTTTTTCTCTTCCATTTACCGAGTCTTGGTAGCTATGCCAGCTCTTAGGAAGACCGAGGAGCGCAAGACTGACCATGTCATCATTGGCTGTCATGATCCCTACACTTTCAAGCTCATCCTTGCAGGTGGTGAGCTTGTTCAGATATGTAGATGTCATGTCGCCCTTTTCACACTTGCTTTTCTGAAACTTGTCTTTCAGTGCCATCTTCCTCTAATCGATGTTTTTTTGATACAGATCTTTCAATGTTTTCCACATCGAAAATTGTGTCTCCTTCCCACGGAGACTCGAGACTATGTGGTCTCAAACTCCCTCCAAAAGGATTATCCTTGCTCTAGCCACACATTTCTTCCATTTTGCCAATTCTATAGCATTAGCTACTACGGGCTTGGGGATTTCTTGATCAATGAATTCCGTTACACCTTTGTCCTCTAATACTGCTTCCATGCGATCCTTCAAGGATATATAATTTGAGATGCCATCAAGGTCATACTCGAGTCTTAAACCGTTGAATGCCATTGGTGAAACTGAGATGTGATAAGAACTCAATTTCTATATTCAGGAACCTCAAACTTCGAACTTCTCCCTTCTTGTATATTGTTCTCTCCTTTAATCAACTTTGCTCCAATACCATGTAGAATTTCCCACTATAGATCAACAGATTATGCAATATACTAAAGCAAAATACAAGATCTACTTCTACAACAAACTTGCAGAAGCTTAATCGAATATGAGCAAGATCAAGTAGAACACATATAACTAAGAATGAGAAAGCAATCACACATGAACATAGAAGAATACTCTGGGGAAAGCCTCAGCCTAAAACCCCGATCTCTGTAATATCATACAAGTGGAAATGTGTTCAGATTACACAAAGCTTCAGCTCACAAGCCATCCATCTCTCAACACAATCGAAAAATACAGCTCACAAACTGAATAGACACAACATATGCATTCCCTCAGCCCTCCAAGCCTCCTATTTCCTTGCGTAGTTTCTCTTGGGGTCCAATGTTTCCACCTGTGTGAATTGGCCTTATCACACAACCATCAAACTCCAAAGTAACTACACAATCTCTAAGGAATGAATTCCTTCTGCATGCAAGAGATATCCTCCATGGAATATTCCTGCAACTAATAGTACACTGTCCCATCACTTGATCTCAACTGGGTCTCTGGCTGAACTAACCTGCATGAGTTATTTATGAGAGAATATTTAGTTATCTGAAGTGAAACAGTTACATGCATGCGTGCATTAACTAACTGAACTCACAATCAGTTCCATAAATTGTTGGAACTAATCTAACTGGACTTAACTCAGATAACTGAGCTAACTAATTACAACTCAAAGTACAACCCATCCTGATCTCCTTTAATCAAGGGATAACTTCCTCAATCAATGGAGAAACTGTTGCATGTCTTCAACATATAATTCATGTTTGATTTCCTACAACTAATTAACTCAAGAATTAATTATTTTATGAACAACTGCTAAGATCAAATTCGAATTTTAATTCTCAATTTTAGTTCAGGGACTAACTAAAATTGGAATGTATCCCGAAATGCTATTTATAGCAGTGCTATTTTTAGCACTTCTACTTTTAGCAATTCTTGTTGCTATTTTCAACACCTAGGCCTCTGCGCACTCAACTGCAGAGCATCTTCCTACGCTAAGACCCAAGAGCACTTAGACTTCAACACTAGGCTACTCGCTCTATTATATCCATCTCTATTTGTTTGTGTTTTCTACGACTCTCTTACTTATCTCAATTTTATACAATCCCATGGTCCGCGGACCATGGGTAGGTCTTTACAGCCAACATGACACTTTACAAAATAAGGGCAAACAACCTTTTATGAATCTTGATACCTTCGCGCTCCGCGGCCACAAAATGCGGAGACTTCTACAACTTTATTACAAAATTGTCCCAAAACATGAGCTTTTAGCCCCAAAGTTGCTCTTGGGGTGTCCTGTTCCCAACACCCTTGCTCACACACTTAGCCACTTTATTGAAGTTTTGATGACCGAATGCCCCTCTAACAGCCAAACCTTCACCCCACCATCGAATCAACTAAATGTCACCCATAACAATGCAGAAGCATCCAAAAATCCATTCTAAGATGCGCTTCCCGCGAGCTAATCAATCAAACCTCTTGCTGGTCAACCAGAGTGTTTGACTAGGCAATCACCCCGAGACCGACTCCCCTCAAAATTTTCATAGTGCTACAGACCTTGCCTGCTCCATTGGCTGAGAAAATTGCACAGACAAGCAGGATAGACACCTGGTGCCCATCCCTGTATCCCTCAAAAAACTATGCAGTTTTCCTAGTTAGTCACCCAATTAGTCGATCAACTACTCACCCAGAGAACTGCGCAGATTTTGTGAGCAAGAATCCTGCAGCCCGATAGTCTGCTCAGCTCAAAAAATGCATAGAGGTGGTCAGTAGGTCAGCCTCCCAGCAAATAAATAATTTTCCCACCAGCAGCCCATTGCCAGTTCCCTCCAGAAACTGTGCAGTTCTTGCTACCAAGCTTCCGCTGCTCACTCACTCTGAAAATTGTGTGGATTTTTCCTACCGAGCCTTCCTGTAGCCTGCACCACTTCTCATAAAAATTGCACAGATCTGTACTCTAGTCGAGCTAGATCCCGCGAACAATCATTGTCGATCTAGATTGTTCGTCTCTGTCCCCAATGACTTCTACGCACTTTTCACCAGTAGTTCCTAGAGCTTGCATCCCAGCACGAAACTTGCTTCATGTAGTTTCATAACCTTGTCCTCCCTCCCGCTCATCCGCATCCGAAAATGATCATGCATCATGGTAGACTAGGATATTTATGAATTTGTTGTCATCTCATCGTGAGTGACTGTAGATTAAGGCACATGAATAGACATGACACGACGACATATGGGATGAGAAGAGGAGAGTACATGCAAGAGCACATGTCCACGGACTGACAAACAAACGATCCAAGAAAGGAGATGTGGTCGCGAACAGACGACGATGCAAAAATGTGTTCATGGACAGATGGAAGGACAAACATGCGAATACGTGATCGTAAATGGATGGATAGATGGACAGACGAACATGTGAAGATGTGTTCACAGATGGACGGATGAACATGCAAAGATGTGTTCGCAGATGGACAGATGAATGAACATGCGAAGATGTGTTCGCATACGAACGAATGGACGAACAAGCAATTTTTGCAGACAAACAAATATGTCAAGCATGACAAAGTACAAGCAAGGAGTAACGTGTGAATGCAACATCAAGTGAACCCAACGACCATCAAAGACTGTACACACCTTGCCATGCAGAGGTGATGTTGTGATACACCAAGAGGACATCCATCACTTAGCAGCTCAACATGCACACCAACAACAACATGAGCATACCAGTGTTGTCATGTCGAGTTGTGTCATGAGTCATGTTAGGCCACATCACTACTGTGGGCCATACTGTGTAAGTCAATGTAATGTAACGTGGAATTCCAAGAGACGCACTTGTAATCTGAAGAGTCATGAAAGTCAAACAATCATGAGGGAAGTTGAATAGTCACAAGGGCAAGGTTTACCCTTTGCTATAAATAGCCCTCATTTCTACATGAAAAAGACTTTTCACCTTGGCTCCTCCCACATAGCCTTGAGAGTATGTAATCTTTTCTTTGAGGAGTGAGTAGTGGCTCCAATGCGCCACCTACGGGGTTAGTGATGTACTGGTGTACTGATGTGTCTTGGAACTTTCACTAAATTTAGAAGCCTGCCAATAGGCCAACACATTTTCACACGTGTTGTAACTGTTTGTAAGATTTATCTTGAACACTTGTAATACATGTTGCTTTAACCTATGTTAAATAATTGAACTCATTCAGCTATTCTAATACATATATTTATGAAAATGTGTTGTATAAGTTGTTAACATTGTCCTGCCTGTGTTGGTTACCTCCCTGGACATCAAATAGAACCTTTCACGTAAACATGTTATATCGATCGTCGCACTCGTGCAGATTGCCTTCTAAGTGTTGTACATGCTATATTCCCTTTTGTGTTGTGACTATCGCATCTATGTGGATTGCTCGTCAGGAAGATGCACATGTCTTGTTATGTTGTGTGTTCTTAATATAGGTGGGCTTCCTCCCATCTAACTTGGGACTCACTCCCACCCTCTCTCTACGGTGAAAGAACATTGACACAAGTAACACTAGCACTCACCAGGCACACAAACCTCGCTGTTCTCAGACAAAGCAGACCACTCTCTACTAAAAAGCAAGAGCTAAGGCATATATTTAAGATAATGGGACTCCTACAACAAATGGTGTGAGGTCTAGTTGGGACTTCATACCAGAGAGATCCCTTGATGTTGGCGGGTCTAGCACCATCAACACAACCCTTGTGAAAATTCCATGTAATAAAAGTTAATAAAGGAAAAATAATAACCATAGTTGATGAGACACTTATTCCAAGCTAAATGTTGGGAAAAAGCATAGTGATGGGGATCACTTGTGGTTAGTTAATGGCTGAGTAAATTGGAAAAGGAAATGGCTAAGGCTTTGGAAAGGCAAAATGGCATTTTGGCACAATTATTTATGAAAATAATGGAAATTAGGAGAAAAGGGAGGTGAAAGGTCACAGGTTGCATGTGAGGAGGAAATTGAAGGAAAATAATGGAAAATGAAGAAAATAGATGCCTCATTCATAAAAAGGTGTATGAGGATCAGTTGGTAACAATTTTTCAGTTAATTTTTGGAGCTCTCTCATTATTATCTCTCTCTCATACTCTTGGACACTTAGAATTTTCTTGAAGCACTCTTGGAGGGTGTGGCATACTTGGATTTTTGGAGCAAGAAGGCAAAAGAAGAGCAGGGAAGTGCAAGAGGGCATTGGGATCAACAACAACAACAATTTATCTTGCAAGTACCAAGTTGCATGTATGTGTTTCTCACTTATTTTGGCATGCATGGCATATGCATGTGGATTGTTGGTCATGATTTGTCACTAGCATGGAGGATTTCCTGGATTGAAAGTGGTTTGCTTAGCCTTGCCATATCCTGGATAGCCATAGATATTGTGGGTTATTTCCTTGTTTTGTTTTAGTTGGTTCTCATGTTTCCTGAGCTTGGATTCAGTTACTAGTTCCTAGAGCCCTATAACAACTTGGGTTGAATTCCTAGTCTCGTAGCCTTGGTTGGACAAACTCTCTAGAGCCCTTGGTGGTTTGGGTTACTAGTCATGTAGCCTTGGTTGGATAAACACACTAGAGTCCGGTAACAACGATGGGTTGAGTTACTAGTCATAGAGCCTTGGTTGGAACAAATGCTTTGGAGCCCTAGAAGGATTGGATAGAGACCAATCTGATGTTGGCTTTATGATGTCCAATCGTGAGGTGGAATCACTATTTGATGGGTTGAGGTGGATGGCCTTTGGAAGCCCTTGATGGTTTTGGATTGATGTGTTCTATGAGATCCTATGTTAATGCTTGGAATATGGCACAAGGGTGAATGGTTGAAGAGAGATTTGTCTTAGCCATTCTATGGTCGGGTGGAACGTGGAAGTCCCATCCCAAGTTTGGATTTTGCATCATTAATATGAGGTTATTTTCTCTTTGTAATTCTATGAGTATTATACAGGTTATATGTGGTTTATATGACTGTGATTTCATTAGTATTTATGTTACTATTATGTTGGTTATACATATGTCTTATGACAGTAGCTATGTATTTCTCTCACCATCTTTTTACTGATAAATGAATGAACAATGTATCTATGACCTAATGGATGAAATGGCAGTTGATGTGTTGAGGCATCAAGGCTTCTTAGTGATTCCCAGCTAAGTATGAGACCCCTATGCTCAGATCTATTATTTACACATATGGATTACATATTCGTGATATGTTTGATGAAATTCCTGTCATGGCTAGTAGGTTTCCAATCAAAGTCTTATTCAAGCGATTGCATTTGTACCATCATTTCTCTGTTATTTTACTGTTCTGAAGATGTAATTCAATTCTGGGTAGTGACCTGGGCTTTGAGCCTGAAAAAGTGGCTCAAATCCCAGGGACGCTGGCACAACATTGTGAAAAATAGTCCCTATATGCTAACTTGCAGGCCTGTGAGAGAGTCCAAAGGTCCCTCTCCGTTGGCATGCTTATAGCATGAGAGCATCTAGAGATCAAGTAATCCAAAATCTCATTGTGACCCAGGGGCTGGTTGGCAGAAAGGTTGGATTGGTTCCTAAGGGTCCTACCACTGATGTTGAATGTCTGTATAGTGTTTTTCCGTCAGTTCCGTTTCCTTAATGTGGCTTAGGAGGTTGAATCATATTATAGCAGCCTCTGATCACATGTTTACCCCAATTGGCCGGTTTATTGGTTAGATGTGGGAGGAGGGTGTTACAGAGTGGTATCAGAGCATGGTTCACCCATAGGATTGGATGGGTTGTGTGTTAGTCATGCATGCATTTCAATTGCATGTGTTTCTATTATGCTTGCATGCCATGTGCTTGCCTCATTTGCATAATGCTCATCATTGTCGTAGTGGTGTCATTATGTGGAAGTTGATGTTGTTATTGTGGGATGCATCATCATGAGTGTATGACTAGTTACATGTTGTTATATGTTTCTTACACGTATCATTTTTGTATGCTTGGTTACATTCTTGTATGTTTGGTCACATTCTTGTATGCTTGGTTGCATGTATCATTCTTATAGGCTTGGTTACAAGTGTTGTTCGATTATGCTTGATTATATGTGGTTATGTGTGTATGTGGATGATTTCGCATTGCTTATGCATATTCACGTTTGCCTATAGTCAAGCGTATAGTGATGTAATGGTTGTTGTCATGCATGAGGTCCTGGTATCCATTGTTAATAATGTCATGCATTGAAGATTAGACCCTAGCTAGAATGATGGTTGCGTGTATATGCTTATGTGTTATGTTTCTATATGTTGTCATGTTTATGTTATACATGTATCATGCTAATTTGTTGATCTTGAAGACAAGGTATCCTCCTCAAGCTATACTAAGGTATGTTGGTTTATTGTGATTCGGTTTAGCAGACATGATATACCTTGCAGGAAGAAATATCAAATGGCTAGCAAGATGCTAGACTACAAAGACTCTCCCTGTGAATCAGAAGAGTAGTATGGTGTTGGGAACTCTTCATATTTGGAAGATACACTGAGAAGCGTAGAGGAAGAAATAAGGAGTTGTAAGTAGATAATGATAGAATCATGCAAGCATATGAGAAACAAGCAGAGGTAAATGCAGTGATATTTAGAGTTTGTTACACTTGCAATGACAGGGACCACGCCGGATTAGCTATGAGTAGGAGGACCGAACTAATGGGGCATATGGTAGTAGGTCGCATGGTGGTCACATGTCAGATAGAGATGACACTATCAGAGAAAGCAGATTGTTGGAGACTCTAGATAGGAGGAGGGATAGACAAAGGTATTATTCTAGTTCTAATTTAGATAGGCACGATGATCATCATCGTTATCATCCTTACATGAGAAGTGATAAGGGATACTTGTTGGATGAGTTTAAGAAAGAAAAGCCACCTAATTTTGATGGAGAGATGAAGAAACCACAAGATGAAAATCCATTGTTTCTTGGTATGAGGAATTTCTTTAGGTTTCATGATTATTTAGAGAACATGAAATCCATATTAGATACATTTAGTCTCAAAGGTGAAGAAAACATTTGGTGAGAAGATGTGAAGAATGTTAGATGTATTCATGAGGAGGAATTGACTTGGAGTGAGTTTGAGCAGCTATTCTAGAAGAATCATTTTTTGGAGAGATAATTTGATGATAGCGCAAAAGAATTTTATGACCTAAGGATGGGATCGATGACAGATGAGGAGTACACTAGCAGGTTCTTAGAGTTACTGAGGTATGTGCCTTATCTCACAGAGGAGAAGGCCAAGATTCATAGGTTCATTAGTGGATTACTAGTTCTATTTAAAGACAGGATTGACTTCGATGAGCCTAAATCATTGGAGGAAATCATCCAAAAGTTAAGGCATTTCTATGATCAATTGAAGCACAGATATTAGACTAAGACAGATTGGAAAGCTAATGCAAAGAACAAAGGAAAATAAGAGAAGAAACAAGAAAGACCTCAGGATTCAAGTAATAAGGAGAATGTTGCACCACCTAAGAGGTTCAATGCATTAGACGAAGGACATGGAAATTGATCTAAGCAGAAGAATAAGGAGCCCGTGTGGTGTTGGAGTTGTATAGGGGATCATCACATGAGAGATTGTCCATAGTATCAGGGTAGTAGACCTCAGATATATAGTGCGCAAGACACACAGACTATTGGGGATGTTGGACAGAGTATTCCTTGTATTTGTGCAACATTGGATAACAAACAGGCATACCATTAGGAATATATCATTGAGATGGATGGTAAGCTTTTTGATTAAGTTATTTCTATTTTTATTGACCCTGGATCTAATTATAGCTATGTTAGTCTTGACTTGGTGGATAAGTGTGGTTTGAGTAAGGAATTGCATGCAGAATCTTGGTTAGTGCAGTTGGCTACAAGTACAAAGAAGTGAGTTCAACATTGGGTAAGAGCTTGTGCATTTTATTTGAATGGTATGCCTACAGTAGCACATTTGAATGTATTATCGTTGGGATCATATAGTATGTTGTTGGGAATGGATTGGTTGTATCTTCATAGAACCAAGGTGGATTTCTATGAAAAATCTATTGAGTGCTTGGATGAAAATGGGGAACCAATATTCTTACACGGTAAAAAGAAAGACACATCGGTTAGGATGGTGAAAACTATGCAAACAAAGCATAGTCATAGAAAAGGTTATGTGTTATGTGCAGTACACATTTCTAGTGACAAGGGTAAAGAAGTTGAGGATGAAGATGTTTTGAGTAGGTACCCAGTTCTACAACAGTTCAGAGATGTATTTCATGAGGAAATTTTAGAGTTTCCACCCCACAGGGAGGTAGAATTTTCCATTGAGTTGGTTCCAGGGGAAGCTCCAACATCAAAAGCACCTTACATGATGAGCAACCTGAGTTGGTAGAGTTGAAGTTGTAGTTGAAGCAAATGTTGGTCAAGGGATACATCAGGCCAAGTGTATCACCATGGGGCACACTGGTATTGTTTGTGAATAAGAAAGATGGTACTCTTAGATTACGCATTGACTACAAGCATTTGAAAAAAGTGATCATCAAGAACATGTATCCATTACCGAGGATTAATGACTTGTTCGATCAGTTGAAGGGAGCATAAGTGTTCTCGAAGATTGATACGAGATCTAGATATCATCAGGTATGCATCAAAGAGGAGGGCCTTTAGAAGAGAGCTTTCCCGACCAGGTATAGGCATTATGGTTTGTTGTAGTTCCATCCGGTCTGACTAATACTCTGACTACATTTATGTGCTTGGTGAATAGTGTGTTGCGTCCGTATTTGGATAATTTTGTTATCATGTTCATTGATGACATATTGGTATATTCTAAAAATGAGGAAGAGCATTCCAAGAATTTAGCAGGAGTGTTGTGATTGTTGAGAGAGCATCTGTTGTATGCTAACCTCAGCAAGTGTAGTTTCTTTTAGACTGAGGTACATTACTTGGGGCATGTTGTCTCCAAGGAGGGCATTGCAGTAGATCTAGAAAATATAAGAGCCATCATGGAGTGGGTAGCTCCTAGGGATGTAGATGAGGTGAGATCTCTCATGGGGTTGGTAGGATATTATAGGAGGTTCATTAGGAACTTATCACAAATTGCCTATCCTATCACATCATTGCAGAGGAAAGGTAAGAATTTTGAATGGACAGAGGAGTGTGAGGCTATTTTCGAGTAGCTTAAGTAGTTTTTGACACATGCACCATTGTTAAAGAAAGCATACCTGAATAGAGAGTTTGTAGCATGCACAAAGTCTTGCAAGAAAGGACTTGGTGGAGTCCTTATGGAGGATGGACAGGTGGTATGCTATGAGTCTCGAAAACTAAATGACCACGAGTAGAACTACCCCACACATGATCTTGAGTTGGCAGTGATTATACATGCATTGAAGATGTGGAGGCACTATCTTCAAGGAAGAAGGTTTGTATTGATGAGTGATCACAATGGGTTACGATATCTATTTCACCAATCCAATCTGAATGGAGGACAGGCCCAGCGGTTGGCCACGATCAATGAGTTCGACTTTGATATCAGGTACATCAAAGGTAAAGAGAACAGAGTGGTAGATGCTCTTAGCAGGCAGATAGGGGTAAATCACTTAGCAGCTATGAGCTCCTATGGGACAGACTTACAGGATAGGATCTTGCAGGCAGGTCAAGAAGATGTCAGATATATGGAGATTATCCATAGGTTGCAACAGAGTATTGGTACAGGTACACATGATAGCACTTGTATAGGTATAGGTGATAGTATAGGTACAAGTACAGGTACATATACATGTATAGGTATAGGTATAGGTACAGGTAGTGGTACAGGTACAAGTGCAGGTGCACATGATGTGGGTTATTGTCTTACAGCGAATGGATTGGTCAGATTCAGAGACAAGATATATGTGATAGACAGTAGTGATCTGAAGAAGGTGATCTTGAGGGAGTTTCATGTGAAACCATATTAAGGTCACCCAGGTTATTAGAATATAGTAGCGGTAGTGAAGAGATTTTATTATTGGCCAAAACTGAAGAGGGATGTAGTAGAGTTTGTGGCAAGGTGCTTCAACTGTAAGTGTGTGAAGGAAGAGTGTAAGCATCCAGGAGGACTACTACAGTGGATTGCAATTCCAGATTGGAAATGGGAAGTCATTTCCATGGACTTCATCATAGGTTTTCTGAGGACAATGAGACAACATGATTGCATCATGGTTATTGTGGACAGGTTGACAAAGGTTGGGCACTTCATCCCAGTGAATTCTACATTCTTAGCTAGCGATGTAGCATAAGTATTCAGTAGAGATGTGGTCAGATTTCATGGTGTTCTAAAGAAGAACATGTCAGATAGGGATGCAAAGTTCACTTCCAAGTTTTAGGAGTTATTTATAGGTTTGGGCACGGAGTTGGCCTTCAAGACAACTTATCATCCATAGATAGATGGATAGAAAAAACTGGTCAATAGGATATTGAAGGAAATGTTGAGGATTTATGTGATGCATCAACAATGAAAGTGGGAAAAGTACCTTCCACTGGTAGATTTCATTTAAAACAATGGGTATCAGGAATCTCTATGAATGAGTCCATTTAAGGCATTGTATGGGTGAAGTTGTAATACTCCCATCAGTTGGAGTGATCCAATTAACAGGTTGTTGATTGGACCAGACATGTTGGCATATTTGGAACAGGAAATGTAGGTGATCAAGAAGAATTTGAGAGCAGCACAGGATAGGCATAAGATTTATGCAAATCAGAACAGGTTGTTCAAGGATTTCCAGGTTGGGGAACATGTGTACTTGCACATCAAACCAAAGAAGAGCTCCTTACGGATTCGATCATGTGCCGAGCTGGCACAATGGTTTTATGTACCCTTTAGTATCATTGAGAGGATTGGGCCAGTAGCCTATTGACTTGCACTACCTCCGATAGTGAAATTCCATGATGTTTTCCATTTTTCATTGCTTAAGAAGTATGTTAAATATGTTTATCATGTGCTTGACTGGTTTGTATTGCAGGTGGAACCAGATGAAGAATTCCAATTGAAGCCTCAGTGTATATTGCTGAAAAAGGTGCTCATGCTTCAGAACCGAGCAATCGATCAAGTTAAATTGCAATGGAAGCACTTTGGGCCCAATGAAGCTACATGGGAGATGACAGATCATATGCGGGCTATGCATCCTTCCTTGTTTGTCAATTGAGGCAAAGCAACTTTGGTATGGTGTTTTGGTATATGTCTTGGTATATGCCTTAGTATATGTTTTGGTGATGTTTGGTATATGTACATATGCATATCGATGTAAATACCGCCATGAGATAGGTTATAAAGCTCCAATAGGAGGTATGGGTGTCATGTCATTATGATTGTGTGTTGCTATGTTTTCATGTTGGTTTTCTTCTCCGTAAGATGATCATTGTAAATACTACAATGAGCTAAGTCATAAAGCTCCATCGGTAGTATGTTTTGATTGCAGCAGTTTGTGGTTATATGTGTTGTTGAACACCGAGGACGGTGTTCACCCAAGGGGGAGGGTTTTGTAGTAGCCTGGGTAAAAATTCCATGTAATAAAATTTAATAAACACAAAATAATAACGACAGTTGATGGGACACTTATTCCAAGCTGAATGTTGGGAAAAAGAATAGTGATGGGGATCACTTGTGGTTGGTTAATGGCTAAGGAAATTGGCAAAGGAAATGGCTAAGGCTTTGGAAAGGAAAAATGGTGTTTTGGCACATTTATTTATGAAAATAATGGAAATGAGGAGCAAACGGAGCTGAAAGGGAACAAGTTGCATGTGAGGAGGAAATTGAAGGAAAATAATGGAAAATGAAGAAAATAGAGGCCTCATTCATAAATGGGCTTCTGGCAATCATTTGGTATTTTTTTTCCAGTTCAGTTTTGGTGCTCTCTCATTATTCTCTCTCTCTCATACTCTTGGACACTTAGATTTTTCTTGGAGCACTCTTGGAGGGTGTGGCATACTTGGCTTTTTGGAGAAAGAAGGCAAAGGAAGAGCAGGAAAGTGCAAGAGGGCATCAGGATTAGAAAATACAAAAATTTTGATGGTAGTTACTGAGTTGCATGTATGTTTTCCTCACTATTTTTCACATGCATGGCATATGCATGTGGATTATTGGTCATGATCTATCATTGGCATGGAGGATTTCCTAGATTGACAGTGGATTTCCTAACCTTGCCATTTCCTGGATAGCCATGGATTTTGTGGGTTTATTTCCTTGTTTTGTTTTAGTTGGTTCTCATGTTTCCTTAGCTTGGGTTGAGTTACTAGTTCCTGTAGCGTTGAAACAACTTCAATTGAGTGACTAGTCCCGTAGCCTTGGTTGGAAAAATTCCCTAGATCCCTTGGAGGGTTGAGTTACTAGTCCTGGATCCATGGTTGTACAATTAATGCTCTAGAGCCCAACAACAACTGTGGGTTGAGTTACTAGTCCTAGAGCCTTGGTTGGAACAAATCCTCTAGAGCCCTAGAAGGCTTCTATAGAGACCAATCTGATGATGGTTTTGTGATGTTAGACCATGAGGTGGATTCACTGTTTGATGGGTTGAGTTGGATGACCTCTGGAAGCCCTGGATGGTTTTGGATTGATGTGTTCTATGAGATCCCACATTCATGCTTGGAATATGACACAGGGGTGAATGGATGAAGAGAGATTTGTCTCAACCATTCTATGGTCGGGTGGAACATGGAAGTCTCATCCCAGGTTTGGATTTTGCATCATCAATATGAGGTTATTTCTCCTTCTAATTATATGAGTATTATACGGGTTATATGTGGTTTATATGGATTTGATTTCATTAATAATTTTTTTTCTATTATGCTGGTTATACATATCTTTTATGAGAGTAGCTATTTATGGCTCTCATCATGTTTTTATTGGTAAATGAATGAACAATGTATCTATGAACTAATAGATGAAATGACAGTTGATGTGTTGAGTCATCAATGGTTCTTAGTGATTCACAACTAAGTATGAGACCCCTATGCTCAGATATGTTATTTACACCTATATATTACATATTCGTGATATGTTTGACGAAATTTGTGTCATGGATAGTAGGGGTCCATTCAAGGTCTTATTCAAGTGATCACATTTGTACTATCATTCCTATGTTATTTTAATGTTCTGAAGATGTCATTCAATTCTAGGCAGTGAGGCTCTAGCCTAAAAGAGTGTCTCAAATCCCAGGGACACTTGCACAACATTGTGCATAATAGTCCCTAGACGCTAGCTTGTAGGCCTGTAAGAGTGTCTAGAGGTCCCTGGACGTTAGCATGCCCATAGCATGAGAGCGTCCAGAGGTCAAGTGTTCCAAAATATCAGTGGGATCCAGTGGCAAGTTAGCAGAAAGGTTGGATTGGTTCTTGAGGGTCCTAATACTAATGTTGAATGTCTGTATGGTGTGTTTTTGTCGGTTCCACTTCCTTAACGTGAGTTAGGAGGTCGAATCATATGATAATGGCCTCCCATCACATATTTACCCTGGCTAGCCAGTTGCTTGGGTAGATGTGGGAGGAGGGTGTTACATTCCCTATAAGCCTTTGCAAACCCGCAAATCACCATGAATATCTGCTTTACAAGAACAACTTGAGGATTTCTCAATCTTCGTGTCATTGCCACTGATTAAATGACATAGGACCACAAAAAAATAACTTTCAATCTATTTCAAGAATTGATGTTAAGAGAAAGCATTGGCTTTGTATATATAATAATTTATGTTGCGTGAGTTTATGGAATGTGGGAACATTGGGAGCTTAGGTACGGATGCCCGAAATGACTGAAGGTTTTCCCAAAATTTACAAGAAATGACTAATCGGGAGAGGTAATATTATATAATAAAAAATAAAAAATAAAAAAGAATATTTTTTTTTTATTATATAATTTATATAATAATCAAAATTAATACTAAATCAAAATATTCAAATATTCAAATCAATTTAAATATATAATATCTCTTATATATAAATATATTCCCTGGGTGTCTCTCTCCCTAAGCCTCTCTCTTTTATGTATTTAAAATGTCAATCTTGTTCATTATCAGTTCTCTGACACATGACCAATATTTAAAATAATCTGGCTTAAAATTACAAAGCAACAATTTTACATATGTTTCTCTAGTTATTCTTAAGAGAAAATACAACTATAATGTTTAAGCATTGACTGCCACATAAAATATGCACACACAATCTTCTGTGATATATATATGTAAACAACATTGGGACTGACTTATATACAATCTTCTTCATATATGTGTATATTTGGACTGGCTTATCTTATAGTTAGAGTTTCCACTAAAATGCTTGAGCTACCAAAAAATAGAAAGACCCTTTCACCATAATATATATGAACATCCATACCAAATGTCACACTAGACATTGAAATTTCGCACATCATCCGGATGCCATAACATGGTTATGTATATTGAAGGGCCATATCGGGTGCATTAATGGCCCGATAGCAAGCTAGATATTTGTTGCCTACATGTATCATGAGATTAGGATGGACAATGATTAAATGGATTCTTATGTGTCACTGAATATAAATGAAAAGCGCCAACACAGGTTGTGCAAGTTGCAGTGGATGTAATGAGGGCTTGTAGTCCTCCACGTCCCCTTAGTGACTCCATCCATGTTTGAAATTTTGAAGACTTTATGCTAGATTATTGGATAATTCCCAAGTGATTAAGGTGAAATGTGAATGATTACAATGATAAATAGTTGTAGTTTTGATAATGTAAAAAAATAAATAAAAAAATCAAGGTATGGTAAAAATCACAAGTGAATTCTAAATATATATATATATATATATATATATATATATATATATATATATATATATATATATATATATATAAGTAAATCACAGTCATATGATATTGTGTGTTTGTTTTTCTGGTGTGTTGAGGATAATTTGATGGCAATAGTTGGTGATTGAATGTTTATTTGGTGTGTTGAGGATCATTTGATGGCAATAGGAGTAGAGCTGAGGATCGGGCCTCGACCTCTTGGTTTTGCATTGGGCTTGCATTTCGGTGTTTAAACCTCGTCAACTGGTGGGGAGGCTATGTAGCTAATAATTTCGGTAGTGTAAATTTTGATGCGATCAAGTTGAAATGAATTGAATTCTGGGTTTGAGTTCTTGCGGGGACATCACAGGCTCTCTCTACTCAAGGGTCGAATGGGATGCTCAACCAAATCTAGGGAGCGAATTCTCAGGTGAATTATAATTTTATCTTGGCTTTTGTCTTTTGGGATGTAGTTTTGGTTGGTCTGGAATATTTAGGTTGTAAGTCTCTAGTTTTCTATAGGTCTTTGGAGGGGGGGTATTCGCTTGAGCTCTTGAGTATAAGTTCTCTCGAGATTCAGTGAGGGGTCTGGGTCCTAGGTATAAGTTTGGAATTGTAAATGTTGGTTGAATTTTTCCCCTAGTTCTTTGTAGGGTTTGGTTTGGTCCTTGGGTGTTTAAAATTGGGGGTTGTGAAGTAGTGGTGTGGTTGCATCCATTGAGATACTACAAAGTCTTGGTCCTGGCTTGAATATTTGGAGGTTAAATGGTTAATGGGTTCAAATCTATGGAGTACATAATAGCTCCTTCTCTATCAATTTGAAATTCGAGTCTTGATTCAGGTGCAATTATTGGGGGTTATTGTGACGACCTAGCTTGATTTTTTTCCTGGTTGTGTCAGTTTTGGATCTAGTATAGTATTTTATCCCTTTGCAGGTAGAGGCTCACATAGAAAGTTATGGGAATTTGGTCTTACTTCTAACATGGTGCTAAGACAAAGTGGGAGGAGAAAAAGGGGAGGTGGTGGACATGCCCTATTAGGGAAACATGGTGCTCATTTTTTTCCCACAATTCAGATGCCACCTTTTTCAACGTTGTCTCATCAAAAACATGTAGAGAAATCTGCATGAATGAGACAAAAGTAGGCATCGAGAGACAAATCACTTTCAAATTCGGAATTGATGGAGGACATGTTAGCTTGGGTTCCTAACCATAGGCATACGAGGGTTAAGAAGAAGTAATACCTCAATTTGGTAGATCTTCACTGGAAAATGAACGCCCTCATTTGCTTGGCCCTAAGGGGGGGGGGGGGGGGGGGGGAGAGAGAGAGAGAGAGAGAGAGTAATAATGTAAATATGTGTTATTTATCACTACAAAAAAGATATTATTGAAGTAACATAAACTTTAATGAATTTTTTCCTTGGAAATTCAAGGTAGGTCAACTTGAAGGGACCACACCCCCCGGGCCAAACTAATCCAAGCCTAACCTCGAAGGCATCGAGGAGAATTAAACATGTGACCTCCCAATGGAAAAGCACTTTAGTAATAGAATCTCAACCAATTGGGCTAACCCTCAAGGCTAGCATAAATTATAAAGAATTATATGCATTTGTTTAGAAATTAAACAAACTTAAAAATCAATATAGAGTTATTTTGCTTTATATAACACAATTTTAAAACTCTAGTTGTAGTCCTCTACCTTCATATCATTTTCTCTTGGACTTTCAATTTCCTTCTCATCTTGCTTGGATCATTATCCTACCTTAATTGTAATATTCAGGTGTGAGATTTTAATAAAAAATTTACAATAATTTTGAAACCCTCGTTACTTGAATAAAAATAACTAGAAATATCATGCGTTCATAGTAAAAACATTTAAATAACAATTTTACCAATTACCACAATTAAAATAAAGTGCATGCAACCAAAAACACAGAACATAAAATAATCTGAAATATGAAACCACTTTATTTACTAATAGCTAGAAAAACAATACATTCTAATACAATTAATAATGAAGCCCTTGCTAATGGCATTCACAACTGCTCAAATTGTTAAATTGAAACATTGAAGCACACTTGTGAACCCTGGATGGATCCACCAAGGAGATATCACAACAAGGGTTTTGTCTTGTGATCAAGATGGAGTTGGCCATGCCAATTTCTCTACAAAATACATAATATGGTAAACAAATCCAAGATACGCCAACCGCCTTTTTCCCTTTTTCTTTTAAAGAGAAAATATATCCTTCTTCAATCTTCTATAATCTCTCTTTCTCATCATGAATACCGGGGTGTCACCAATACCATTGAAAATGCCACGACCAATTACCACAACAAATACCACTACCAAATACCATGGTCCAATACCACACTTTTCCTGCCTTTACACAAGAAAGGTTTTTTTTTTCTCCTGTGGCCTAGCTTCCACGAATGTGATAAGTCCATATTGTCCACACCATGAGGGAAATCAGACAAAGGAATATGAAAAATCCTCCCTCCCCAAGATTGCTTGTCCTCAAGCAATCCACATCTGTCTACCAGTCTAGATGTCAAATGCATTTGCACACTAATGCCAATATCTTAGATGAACCATTGTGTCACCACGTGCCTCCATACCACCCTATCATGGATGGATATCTCGACGTCGAGGTCTCAGATAAACCTCAGAATCATCTCCTCATCAATAGACCTGTTATTGTGTGAACTGCCACATCTACCCAAATGCCAAGATCTTCACTAAGTTGGGCCCCTGGATTCCATACATCTAGCCCACTCCACAGGGTACCAACTCAAGATCTCTTGCCATACAATCCCATGGGAGGAATCAAATGCATGAATATATGTGCATGGATCAAACCCACCATGTTGATGTTGTCCCATGGTTAATTCATGTTACTTGGCTTGGTTAACCTACAGGGTCAACCTAGAAAGCTCTTCCCCCTTTCCTCTAATGTACAGAGATGGGACGATAGAGATGCAAACCATACCAATGTATCACTAAATAAAGTTGCTCTGCAACTCCCAATTGTAATCTTCTTGCCCCTATGCTAGGGACTTTAGACTTCCCTCTACATTAGTAAACTTGGTTGCTGACTTGGAACCTACTACCAAAAAATCCTGGAAACTAATGATCTATTGCAATATGCTGTCTCGGGGTGTCTGAGCGTCCTTATCCTTTTTCATGAGATATATATTGGCATGCTAAAACTCTCTCTAGTGGTCTTCCTCTAAAAATATTGGTGCCTCAATAAATGCCTCTTTATCTACTTGTACCGCAATAATAATTGGTCCCAAGGATGGATGATCTACTACCTCAGTCATAATTCCAACTTCAACTTCTAATTGGTTATGAACATCATGTGTATTTTCCTCATAATACTTATGCACATCTAAGTTCTCATCATTTTGGTTCACCACTACTAGCTCAACTTTCAAGTTTCCTTGAATGCTCATAGAATCAACCTGCTCTCAGGTGAACAACTACTAAGACCCATGCTTGACTGCTTGTATTCTACATTGATGTCCTCTTGGAAATATATGGACTCAATTGTACAAGATTCTACCTCATAAACACCATTAGGAAGAAATTCCTCCTTCCCTTATCCATGCACTTCTATGTGCTTATTATGATGGCTGATTATTATCATATTATCTTGCAAGTCTCTTTTAATAACATCATGTTGTTGATCACCATATATACTTGACTACTCATATTCTTCACGGGTGATTTCCAATAAATCAATGGCCCCAACTATAGAAGAATCTTCATTGTCAGAAGAAATCTCATCCTTCTCTACCCCTACTGTCTCCCTCTAATCACCTAGGCATGAATGGTTAGGTTCCCAATGTCCCTTGTAGATAAATCATATACCTTTCCTTAGCTCATTCTCGCTACTAGTTTTACTCCCTTCGTTCTTGTTTTCTCCATAAATCATCGTCAGTTCCTTCTAATTCAACTACCTTCTGACTTGTTTTATGTTATGCCTGACCAAACTATCAACTAGTTCATAGGCAACAAGTGATACAATTAGTTGCTCTCCAAATAGCCAAAAATTTGCATCTTAGTGTTTTGTAGATGGCATCATCTTAACCTAAGAACTGAGACAAAATGTTTTGCATGTTTATTTTGACGCCGTTTAGATGAGTTGTCGTAATTATAGTGCAAACTTACTAGAGCATTTGAAAGATTAAGTTGTCACATTCCATATCCAACATGATTGTACCAAAGTTGAACTCTACCATGAGTTCTAAAATTTTGCACCTACTCTTAAAGTTAGGAATCACGATGTTGTCCAACCCTTGAACGGTTTCTACTATCAGTTGTGTGGAGTAGGAAGATTCTCTCTGCGGACATGGACAATACCTCTAGCCTATGGGAGAGGGTCTAGCCACAAACAAGACAATCTGACATAAGTTCCCTTAGATTGAGAATGTATAAGATCCTACCTATAGTATCACTTATCCTTGTTTGATGAAGTCCTTGTGTCTTTGCTCCAGCGATCAGCTCCTTAATGTCAATCAAGCACCTGAAAAAAATGACAAGAAACCAAAGCACACATGATAGCATACAATAGATTCAAACTATTTAAGAGGCTAAGGAGTCTTAAGCTACCAAATAACATATGCGATTGATATAGGAAACAAAATACCAGTTGTATTATTATGACAAAAAGTAAAGTACAACCTTCGCCTTAGCATTGTAGGTTTCCTTCGACGTGTCTGGGTTCTAGCACCACTGTTAGCATCTCATGATTCACCTAAAATAATAGAAGTTCAAGGCTTATTCCTCTTTTCTCCAAACCAAACAAACTAAAAACTTATTCTCCCTTTATAAACACAAACTAGAAGGCTAAGGCTATCAAGAGTTGTTTAGGCTATCAAGATTTTGCAAATTATTCAAGCCCTTCCATTAGCTAGTTGAGGTTGGAATAGGAGAAGTTTATATCGCTTGAGATAGGGGACATGGATCCTCCTATGATGGGAGATATTTCATCCCTTTGGGTTTGTTCCATTTTAATAGGGGAAAGGAGCCCAAACAGTCTCTCTCATCTCTATCTTGACTGAACATTTACCATACTTCCATTCATGAAGCTTCTAGACCTGGAAACTTCGACTCCATTTTTCAAAAACTTTCCAAAAGGGGGTAGTGCGAGTAATGGGTAGATACAATCATTGAATGGCGCTAGGCTTAGTGTTAAACTCTGCAAATCGGTGTAGGGAAGAAACTGAGGGATAGTGCCGGGCTTTAAGAATGATTTTGAAGGAATATTCTCTGGAAATGATGTAAGAGGGAAATGTTCTGCAGATGAAGAGTGATGTAAAGACATGTTCTTAATGATAGGAAAACACATGAGGTTCACTGTAGAGGTCCTCCAGGATCGAGGAACAAGGAGTACAGGGACAGTGACAAAATGTTTTGTAACAAATGCCCCGTAAAGTGTGAAGTTTGAACAAGAGTGAGGGGTGAAATGCTTTACGAGTAGATTTATGGAACCGTAAATTGTCATTAGGAAACCTGCAACAAAGTATAGATACATATACATCATTGAAATCTCTGATAAAAGATACATGAATCGTGGTATGGACACAGGGCTCCAGAAAAAGATCATGTAAATGGATCTAAGGTATGGGCGTAGCCATCATGTAAGAAGGATCATATCTAACCAAAGGTATGGTTGCAACCATCGAATAATGGGAAGGATCACATATAACAGACTCATGGTATGGTCGCAACCATCCATCTGAAAGAGACATGTGTATAAGCATGATCATGTCACATCACCTCACAACCTAGAATTTTGTGTTTTGAACCCAGGGTCTCACGCTCCAACACGACCCGATCAAAGTAAAAATTATAACATGTGAATAGATGTGTCGAAGTCGAACACACTAGAAAGTCGCTTGATTACCGGTTAATGATGTGAACCGTTAACAAGCGCAATAGAAACCACCAAGAATGAAAATGGCTCTGAAGGTACCAACAACACAATTCATGAAGTGTGAATAAGGAACTAAAGTCGAACACCCATGAAGTCACTTGAGAAAAAGCCAATGATGAGAACCTATCGTTGAGTGCGAAGAACTTGCCATTAGGGCATGCAAGCTCTAAGCAACTGGAAGGGAGTCTCTCGGCCAACTTCCCTGATAATGAGTTGAAGTCGATGTTATAGATATTTTTGGGCCCTACAACCCCAAGAAGCAAATATCCATAAACCAAGGGATCCTAAGTCCCTAAAAGTGTTGTTCCAACCCCTAAAGGAACAAGGTCAAAAGATTATAGCTCCTCCCAGAAAGTTCTCCATGAAAAACCACTCAAAATGGGTCAATTCAAGATAAGAGCACTTGCTCCATGGTCCAGGTGCGTTTAAGCCCACCTGAATACACTGTGGGGGTGCGCTTAAGAGCAGGTAGCCCTTCTATAGGGTGCGCTGAGCGGGAAAGTGACAAATGGCAGTGTCATTTTGCAAGGTGGAAAGGCATGGAATCTTCCATAACTCTCTCCTGTGACACTTGCCTCTCAGAATTCGACCAAGGATGAGTCAGAGATGCTCAATCTCCAAGTGGAAGCAAGGACTATCAGTGGGAGGACACTAATCAAAAACATAGAAGCTGACTCATTTCCTTGCCAAGGCTATATATGGATCCCTCATCCAAGAGATCCAGAGGTTGGAATTGGGCTTATTGTAAGGAATTGCTGATAGTTTCTTGAGGTGATATCAGTGCTTGTTGGGTGATCTAAGCTTTTGTATGAGGTGAAAAGAGAAATTTTCTTGTCAAGAGGATGATGTTGGGTCAGAACAGCTGGTTGTAACTCTCTTGACTTCACTTTACTTATCAATAAAGCTATTCTTGTTTCCTTCCATTTCTTTGTGTAATACATGTTTATGCATTTGAATGGTTAATCTATACTGACCCTAGATTATTTATATTAGTAGATCTTTGTTCTTGCATAGTCTTGTGTTGCTGGGATCTTGCAGGTATTCCTTGAAGCTGGGCATACAAGTGGGCAAGCACCGAAAGGCTGTGAGAAAGAGGAAGAATCAAACAAGGAGTTCAAGCGAAAGACAAAGGTTGGCCCCTTCATTCTTCTTCTATCTACTTATTATAAAAGGAAATCAAGATAGACTTTCTTCTGTTGTTTCTAAGGTAGCTACCATACCTTAGTGGGATAGAGTAGTTCTGAATAGACACTAATCCCGATAACAAAATGGCGACTCCACTGGGGAGCGAATAGTTTGTTTGTTCATTTGTAATTTTTTACTTTATAAACACATAGACGGAGTCTGAAGATCAACCAGCTAGCCTTCGAACTGCATTCATTTTACGAATGCAAAGTAGATCAAAGTTACTTCACTCGATCTCCGGGTTGTTTATAATTTGAACATTCAATCTACAAACTCTCTACTTGTTCTGTATGGTAGCCTTAGTAGCCTCATTCAGATCTACCCCTGATTATCAAGCTTACTGATCCTTTCCATGGCCAAAAATCCTGAACTAAACTGAAAATAGTGACCCGGAGCTTGTTCAAAGTCTCGTCTCTGAACCAGCGCACTTTCTGAACTGTGCACTTGCTCTTAAGCGCACTTCCCGAAAGGTGAACCTGCTCTTAAGCGCAGGTACCCTGTGTTACAGGTGCGTTGGACAGATTGAGCCTTTGCCACTGAATGTTGGCTTCCAAATTCATTTCTTTCAGTTTTATTCTTGAATTTTGCAGCCTGAGATCAGTAACCCTCTGTTCAGAAACCCTTTTCCTTGCTGATATTCCAACCCCTAATGTGCAAAGAACTGTTAATGTTTTAAGTGTATTTTTATCATTTTCAGTCTCTCTTTCGCAAAAAGTAACATAATCGAGCTGTCATTTTTTGTTTGAAAAGTGTCGTAACTGTCGTTTTCAGCCATAGATAGCAAAACACCCTTGAAAAGTGTCGATTATATGATTTACTTTTGCTTTTGATTCGAATTGGTGTAATTTTTGAAGTGTCGAAAAGCTATTTCTCCTTTTGAAAATCATTGAGTGTCTTTCTACCCTCACTTGTCTTTGAAAAGGAAATTGTTAAATTACTATCGCTTTTAAAAATAATTCGAATTTGCACATTAAGCTTTCTTTTTATCATTCATATACTAAGAAAGTCGAAAAACAAATACATCACTGTGCATTTGCATTTAGACAGTCTGATTGGCTTGATTTAGGAAAAGTGCATTTAATGTGTGCTCTATGCTCTATGATGAAAGAAATTTGATTCTCTTTCCCTAGTAGCTAGGATTTTCATGACATAAAAGAAGATAAAAGTTTGTTTATCATCTTTAGACTGCATTTTAGGAATTACATCTATACATCACGTGGTGGACCTCAAAAGGCAAATTTCATAAACAAGATCAACTCTAAAATAAATCGAATGAATCTAACAACGCTTTGGAACCTAACGCAACATCTAGAGGTCTAGGATAGAAACGTGTTTCGGCGTCGTAAAACGTGGTAACTATCGCTTTCAATGTTGGTTGGGCGATTCCTCCACTTTGAGACAATAAGTGCCAATACGGACTTGTGCTCCCACGTACCGTCGAGTATATTTTGGGAGACCACTATATGATTTATCCTTTATCCATAGGAAGCCATGTCTGCTGCCTTATTGATCGCAATGCATCGAACACAACATTCAGGAAGATTGACTGCCATACCGTAAAACGTATTCTGCAGTTTTGTGATTGGTTTGGTACACCCTCTACCTAAATCTCCAGAGCAGTCCCTTTCGTTCCTTTTCAGACTCTTTAACAGAAAAGGTCCATCTGAGCACTTGTCACTTCAGGCTCATTAAAAATCGAAGGCGACTAGAGTCATCTTTTGTTTTTTCTCGACTCTTTAAAATTGAAAAAACAAGTTGTGTCAAAGCATCCTAAAATTTATTTTAAACAGAATAATCATCACCTTTCCTACGTTGATCTTAGGTTGAGAAAATGGAGTCCACCGACCAAGGGCCCCCCCTTGGAGGGAATCCTAGTCCTTTCTCCTCTTGGGGAGAAATTGGTGCACCCCACATGGCCACATTGTCACTTCCAGGGTTGACAATAGGCTTGCCAGTCTGGCTCTTCTCAACCTCTGTTGTTATGAACACCGCAATTCCTGAACAGTCTAGTCAGCAGCTAAACGATCCAAAAGTTACCCCCCAAACCTCCACTTCATCCAATTCTTCCTCACTTCCTTCCTCTTCGCTTGGTAAGGCTGAAAAAGCCAAAAATCAAGTACCTGAGAAGAAGAAGGAAAAGAAGAAGAAAGAGAAGAAGAAAAAGGAGCCAAAAATGAGAGGGGGCAACAAGTCGTTATCTAGCGAAAATCCACACACTGCACCGACCAGGCCTAAATCGCCATGTGTCATTTGCAAAGGGGACCATTATCATAGAGATTGCCCCTCTATCCCTCAGATCCTAAGGGATTGGTCCCCTCGTTTGCACAATCCGGTGTCATCAACCTCTGAAGCTCATGTTGAAAGCACACCGTCGACTAGTGGAAGTGAAGTCCATGGACAAAAAGGAAAGTATAGATTTCCTTGTAAACTGTGTGAAGGCGATCATGCCATCCACCGTTGTCCCTTCTTAGATGAAGCAAAAAGAGTTCTGGAAGATCGTCCGGTTTCACCTATACGACTTCCACCTGGATATAAAAAACTCTCGCCAAGTCCACCACTAGTCGAAAATCTGGCTGGCCCTCTGAAGTGGTCAGCTGAAGCGTCTATCATCAAGGATGAACCATCTGAATCCACACTAGACGAAAGTCAAAAGGTCGAGACGGCAATTGACCCGGTCTTGCCTTCAGAGGTTCCATCTTCGGATGATACCGTCACCGAAGAGAATGAGGATAACATTGTCCAAATTCTGTTCGTGAAAACAGACTCTAATGATCAAGGGAACAACTTTCCCATTCCTTTACCGCAGGAAGGAAGTTCATTAGAGTCATATCCAGCCGTCTATTCGGTCCCACCTCCAAGCAACCTGGTTGTTTCCTTCGACTGGAATCAATTAGGCAGACCCCGTTTACCGGCTAGTGTACCATTTCGAATTATAGTTCAAATATACAGAATGGTTATGGCCGGTACCATCATCGATGAAGGGGCTTTTGTGAGTATCCTTTCCTCAACTGCTTGGAAAGCGCTTGGTTCGCCAACGCTTTTGCCTGAAATGAGAAATCTGACAGGCTTTGATAAAGGAACCAGTCAACCTTTAGGCATTCTTCCCAATGTACCCATAACATTGAAAAGGAAGATCGTTCAAATGAATGTGATGGTAGTCTAAGGTCCCTTAGATTATAATCTACTCCTTGGGCGAGACTATATTTATTGCATGGGTGCAATTGTCTCCTCACTCTTTAGAGTGATGTGTTTTCCGCACGAAGGAAGAGTGGTCAAGCTCGTAGACCAACTTTCATTCCCCGGTTCACACACAACAAATAGTCATACACCATTCCTAAATGGTCTTTTCACGCAAGGAATGTCTCAACACCCAGTCCGTCAGCCCGATGAGGGCGAGTGATTCGGGGGCGTGACTGAAACCCAGGGGGCATGCACCCTGGTCTGCTTCGGCAGGAAAACTTCGGGTATAGAATAGGTTTCCGCGAGAGTATATGACCTCCGTATCCCCGTCCAAAATTGGAAGAGGGGGTTGGACTGGAATAGGATACTCTTGTCAAAGTTATGCGAGTGTCGGACCTCGCCACTCCTCGTTGTTTATTTCGGTAGACATCGCCAAAGAAATGTCTCATTTGCTCCGTGAATAAGACAATCTTTGGTAACCTGTAAGAGGTAGGCCTCTCCCGATAGAACAAATGTTTTGTCTGCAAATTGAGGGGTAACCTTGAAACCATATTTTATACCTGGGGGCATGCAAACCTCTCACAAGCAAGTGAAAAGAGACCAGCGTAATGCTAACATCATTTCGTTCTCTAACTATAACCACTCGAGTCAGGTGAATAGTCGAATCGACCATTCATTTCGTGCAGAACCTCTTTTGTTACTGGAAAAGGCTCGACAAATTAAAGGAGAAAAACCTACCTTGCTTTAGTGGCTAGCTAACTTCACGAACAGTAGTTGGTCGCTCCTAACTTGCGTGTGAAAGGCTCAAGGGAAAACAAATGAAAATTTGCCATTATCAAATGAGACATCCTTTTCATACGACTGGATTTATCGAGCAGTTTTAATGCGGACTTCATGCTCGTTAAAAAATAAACATAAGCATTGTGACCAAATGTTCCCCCAGAGTTCAAGCTCATCCAGAAAAAATGAACCAACCTCCGGTAAATGACCATCGTGAATATAAGATTTCAGCCTTTTAAAGCCTTGGGCGTGTTTGCACCACCACCTCCACTTTTGCATTGGCCGATCATTCACCTCCACTTGATTGTTTACCCTTTTTGAGGAACAGCTGCGAAGAGTGATCATTTATAGCCATACTTGTAACACTGCCGTGATTGGAAAATTCCAAGCCTTACCTGGAATCAACTGCTACCCATTTCATCACTCGTTCCTCAAAAGACGAGTCTTCTTTAAGCTCTTTTCAATAGACTCGATAAATATGAAAAGGTCGCCGATCTATTGGCCTCTCCAACTCGTTAAAGAGACTGGAAGTGCCATCCCTCCTTTAGATTTTAATCTTTTTGGACTTGAGGGATCATTACACAAAAAGATCGAGCGCTTGTTTTGTTCGGCTCATTAAAAGGATCGAAAATCCATCCCTTCCGTATTGTTTTATACTTTTTTGGACTCAAGGGATTAGATGATGAAAAAGGAATATTGGAGTTTCCTTTACGTACCTTTTCAGAATCTCTAAAATTGAAAAGGACCGAGTTGTCTTTGTTGTTAAACTCGTTAAAAAATATAATAGCGACAAACTTGTCTGTGGCAGGCAAGAACGAGTTTCACTATCGCTAAGCTCGGTAAAACGAAGCGATGGGTTCGCCCGAAGGGTAGATTATAGAACAAGCATATGTTATCCTCCTCAAGCTTGACAAAAATAAAGAGGTACTGGTCAGCAATGACTGGGGAAAAATTGGGAAGAAAACTTGAATAAACTTTGTTGGTAGCAAGTCGCTCTTGAACATGACACTTTCGCTCTGCATCCATGTCGGGTTGGGTTGTTTCATTCACCGGTCACATCACCATGGTCACATCACGCCATCCACATCTGGGGTTAATGCTACCAATCCATCATGTCAGTGTCGCCGATATGTTCAAGAGAAGTCATTCAGAGAATTCACCCTGGTCCACCCACCACAATACATCTATACTCCATCCATTCATGACCGCCATCCTGAACCTTATATCATCAGACAGTTTTCACCTTCATAAAAATCATTTGCTCCTTTCCGTGTCATTGATGTGGGATTCATTAAGGCCCTCCGATGACGGATCACTTCTTGTCGACATCAACTCATTATCCAAGAAGTCGATCTAGGAATACCCCCTTCAGTACTTTGAAGCTTGCATGCCTCAATGGCAAGTTTCTCACTTCCGGCGAAAGGTTTACATCATTGGCCTTCGACCGAAAGATTTTGCGTGGTGTTCGACGCCAAGTCATTTATTCACACCACGTAGATTGTACTGCAGTACCTTGAGGGTCATCATCATTATCGGTGATTCCTCTCGTGCCTGTTAACAGCTTACATTATTGGCTGGTAATCAGGCGATGTCTTTCCATGTTCGACTCCAAAACATTTTTCACATGGATCGACTTGTACTTTGAGTGAAGATCGGAAGAGATTGAAGACCCCGGATCTAGTTTCAGCCATCCGGGCTGCGATATATATTCAGGAAAATAAAAACATCAAATGTACAACATTACGGCACAGATAATCATCCAATCAAAAGGATGATGGCTCTACCAGAATCATCAGTCTATTTTCAGACAGTTATCTGTCCTATGTACATGAGAATGAATTTATAAAGCTGAGCATGGGAATGCCCGCCTCAGCTAGATCATGAAAATGTTATGAAGATAATGTATTGTGTTGTATCTTATTACAGGTCTCCTCTTGGCTCGAAAGAACTCCGGATCCTCAATATAAAGCATTTCACCCGACATTTTAAAAGAAAAATTAACGACCTCATGCTTTAGGGGGAAATTGTTATAGATATTTTTGGGTCCTACAACCCCAAGCAGCAAATATCCATAAACCAAGGGATCCTAAGTCCCTAAAAGTGTTGTTCCAACCCCTAAAGGAACAAGGTCAAAAGATTACAGCTCGTCCCAGAAATTTCTCCATGAAAAACCACTCAAAATGGGTCAATTCAAGATAAGAGCACTTGCTCCATGGTCTAGGTGTGTTTAAGCCCACCTGAATACACTGTGGGGGTGCGCTTAAGAGCAGGTAGCCCTTCTATAGGGTGTGCTGAGCGGGAAAGTGACAAATGGCAGTGTCATTTTGCAAGGTGGAAAGGCATGGAATCTTCCATAACTCTCTCCTGTGACACTTGCCTCTCAGAATTCGACCAAGGATGAGTCAGAGATGCTCAATCTCCATGTGGAAGCAAGGAATATCAGTGGGAGCATGTTATCCCCCCTAGGTATATAACCATTTTTTTTTTTTTAAATTGACTATTTTTTTACAAAAAATACAGATCTACAATTAGATTTTGCAGATCTTGCACCAAAATGTACAGATCTGATCTGCAAACTTGCCACCCAAAAATCCTGCAAAAAAAAAAAAAAAAAAATAATTCTCCACGGTTTGCCCAAGAAAGTGCTCTGATACCACTTGTTATAGATCTGATATGAAAATATAATACAATGCAAATAAACCCAAGAAATAACAAGATCTGAATGTAGATAGAAATGATTCACTTTATTGATCAAACCCTTAAGGTAGGGCAACACCATATATTCACTCCTTAAGGAAGGAGAACACTCCACAAGCCATATGCCTGTTCATACAATAATCCTTCACACCCCTTAATGTGGAGTCTCTAGCCTCTTTATAGGTCTCATACATACAATACCATGAGTCATTACCATGGTTCCCTCCTACCATCAAGCTAATACCATGGGTCCATTACATTATTATTAACTACTTGTGGGCCCTTACATGATATGGGTTAACCACCTTATTTATTACTATGGCCCATCCCATTATTACATTATTACCTTGGATACCTCCCTTTGTACCCCATGTTATCCCCCCTAGGTATATAACATTCCACCCCCCTTAACATGTTTCGTCCCCGAAACATGAGAAGAACACAAATAATAAGATCTACTCAAAAGAGTAGTCCACTGGTACCATGCACGTGCATCTAGCCATCCAAGAGAAAGGTGAACCCTCGATCTCGCTGGTGCCTCGCTCACTTGAGATGGAAGTTGACCGTGGTAGCTCTTCTGTGTTGATGTGTAGTAGGTAGATCTTCGCTCCTCTCTATCTGTCATGCAGGGGTTGTTGTCCTTGTGGCTAATTGGGTGCCATTTTGTTGGTTGTTTTCTTGCGGGGTGATGTGGGTGATGATATGTTGAAGTTTTAACCCACGGTGTCTTTTTATTTAATTCACCCTACTGTGGTGTCTTATCTTCCAATATTACTTCAACCACTGAAACCTCATCCGATGTATCAGCACCTATATCCTTTTCTGCTTCAGCCTCTGTTTGTGTTTGATTATCGATCATCAATGGCTCATCATCTGATATGTCAGTCCTTGGAACATCTTCTGCGTCAACCTTCATGGAATCTACTTGTTTATTGATGGAAATATCCTGTCATGTAATTTTCTTCTTTTTATACCAGAGCTTCAGAAATTTCTTCTGCACATTAATATTGATAGTACCCACGGATTCCATCCAAGGATATCCTAAAACAACATCCATATTATCCATATCTGAAGTATAAAAATCACCATGAAACACATACTTATCCATAGAAATCTTCAAATCCTTATACACTTGAACATCCTCATCATCCACTTGTGTGTTTTCAATGTGTTTTGCTGGAACTTGCAATTTTTTTACCAAATTAACATTCATAAAATTGTGCTTGCAACTAGGATTTATAGATACAATGATTTTCTCCTTCTGAATCAATCCATGAACCTGCAATAAGGAGACACCCATAGAAAATAACTCTTTATGTGTCTCATTCTCCTTCTTTTTAGTCCGAGACCATTTGTTTAAAAGGACTCTTTCAAATTCTGCATCTGAAAGTTTGGACAACTGCTTGTCGTCAAGTGAGAAATACCATTCGTAAGCCTCATCTATGAAATTAAGCCACACTGAGTCCTTCCAATTTTTTGCCCATATTGACTTAGTTTGCTTTATGTATTCTTCAATAGTAGGACCATCATCTTTTCCTGTAAAATATTGAGTCGCCATGAAGAGTGTTTGAGAAAAAATTCGCTTACTTGGCGAAATTTTGAAATTGTCACAGTTTCATCAATATTGCTCAGAATCCTTATTATGACATGTTTTCAAAAATGGAACAATCATTCTGCATCTGCCCATGTGATAGAAATCTTGATCCAGGCACTAGAATTCCAGATCTGCGCTGCAACTCTCCCGCCGTCACCAAAATTTATGCAGAAAAGAGCTGATTTTAAATCAGCGATATCTCCCTCATCCGGACTCCGATTCGACTGATTTTTGTTTCGAAATTGGGTAACTTTTCTCAACCAATTCAGATCTACAATTATATTTTGTAGATCTTGCACCAAGGTGTCTAGATCTGCTCCGCTAACTCGCTGCCCTGAAAAATTGTCTACAACACCACTGATTTTTAGATCAGCGATATCTCCTTCATCTGGACTCCGATTTAACTGATTTTTTTTTTTTTGAAATTTTGTATTTTTTCACAAATAATCCAGATCTGCAATTATATTTTGCAGATCTTGTGCCAAGATGTCCAGACCAACGCCACAAATTCGCTGCCCCGAAAAATTGCCTGCAACCCCACTGATTTTTAAATCAGCGATATCTCCTTCATCTGGACTCCGATTCAACCGATTTTTTTTTTGAAATCGGCTATTTTTTCACAAGGAATACAGATCTACAATTATATTTTTTATATCTTTCACCAGGATGTCCAGATCTGAGCCGCAAACTCGCTGCCCCAAAAATTTTCTACCACACCACTGATTTTTAGATCAGCGATATCTCCTTCATCCGGACTCCGATTCAACTGATTTTTTTTTTTTTGAAATTGACTATTTTTTTACAAAAAATTACAGATCTACAATTAGATTTTGCAGATCTTGCACCAAAATGTATAGATCTGATCTGCAAACTCGCCACCCAAAAATCCTGCAAAAAAAAAAAAAAAAAATTCTCCACGGTTTGCCCAAGAAAGTGCTCTGATACCACCTATTATAGATATGATATGAAAATATAAGACAATGCAAATAAACCCAAGAAATAACAAGATCTGAATGTAGATAGAAATGATTCACTTTATTGATCAAACCCTTAAGGTAGGGCAACACCATATATTCACTCCTTAAGGAAGGAGAACACTCCACAAGCCATATGCCTGTTCATACAATTATCCTTCACATCCCTCAACGTGGAGTCTCTAGCCTCTTCATCGGCCTCATACATACAATACCATGAGTCATTACCATGGTTCCCCAATACCATCCATCTAATACCATGGGCCCATTACATTATTATTAACTACTTGTGGTCCCTTACATGATATGGGTTAACCACCTTATTTATTACTATGGCCCATCCCATTATTACATTATTCCCTTGGGTACCTCCCTTTGTACCCCATGTTATCCCCCCTAGGTATATAACAGAGGACACTAATCAAAAACATAGAAGCTGACTCATTTCCTTGCCAAGGCTATATATGGATCCCTCATCCAAGAGATCCAGAGGTTGGAATTGGGCTTATTGTAAGGAATTGCTGATAGTTTCTTGAGGTGATATCAGTGCTTGTTGGGTGATCTAAGCTTTTGTATGAGGTGAAAAGAGAACTTTTCTTGTCAAGAGGATGATGCTGGGTCGGAACAGCTGGTTGTAACTCTCTTGACTTCACTTTACTTATCAATAAAGCTATTCTTGTTTCCTTCCATTTCTTTGTGTAATACATGTTTATGCATTTGAATGGTTAATCTATACTGACCCTAGATTATTTATATTAGTAGATCTTTGTTCTTGCATAGTCTTGTGTTGCTGGGATCTTGCAGGTATTCCTTGAAGCTGGGCATACAAGTGGGCAAGCACCGAAAGGCTATGAGAAAGAGGAAGTACAAACAAGGAGTTCAAGCGAAAGACAAAGGTTGGCCCCTTCATTCTTCTTCTATCTACTCATTATAAAAGGAAATCAAGATAGACTTTCTTCTGTTGTTTCTAAGGTAGCTACCATACCTTAGTGGGATAGAGTAGTTCTGAATAGACACTAATCCCGGTAACAGTTGACAGGAAGTCACCTTATCGAAGGAGGGCCATGATGTATCCCACATCATCGACGCAAGATAAGGGGATGCAATGATTATGGATGATACAAAGAATCAAGAATGAATGTAAACTACAAAAGAATTAACTCTTGAACATATCGGCAACACAACTCCAGATTTTAGCAGCTCTTTGGATCCATAAGATCAGAGGTCATGATGACGTGGAAAAGATCAAATGGAAAGGAAAAAATTGGATGAACCAAACCCAAAAAGTTCAATGATGAAGTGAGGATATCCCTATCCGACACGAAGAAAAAGAGTGCCATGTTCAAGAGTGACAAGCTGCCGACACAACTGGTAAATTTTCATTTTCGCCCACCATTCCTGGCAGGTACCCCAATTATTTTTTTATCACAAGCATGAAGGGGATAACATATTCTTGCAATATAAGTCCATCCTTTGGATGTATCTGATCTAGTCAGATTAACGAGCCCAAGGAAGGAGAAGCTCATGTCCGTCATGGTGACGAATCTGATGTCGTTAAATTTTAACGAGTTCGACAAAGGAAAAGTTCGATATCTTTTTCATGTTTAGAGAGTTTGAAAAAGACACAAAAAAGAAAACTCCAAAAGGTCCCTTTTTGTAAAGTTGTCCCTTGAGCCCAAAAAGGTAGAAAACAATACTCGAGAGAACCTCCTAGCCATGTTCGGCTAAGGTGTTCCTTTTTCGTACAATAGTCTATCTCAATCCAGAAAAGGATTCAACTTATACTGAGTAGAAGTCAATTCATTTACTTTAATGAGTTCGAAATGACAAGTACTCAACAATATTTTCATATTTTTGGAGTCTGAAAAGAGCTGAAAGATTACTCCTCCCAGAGGAACAAGTGGTAAAAAAGGATAGAAACTCGTTTCGGTAATGATGGAACTACTCAAAACATGTAGTGGCCAAGAGGCTGGATAATAAGACCACTCATCGCAGATGTTCCTTAGGAATAGGAAAAACAACCAAATGAAGGCATATTATCGGCCAAAGAGATGGTGACGATGGAATGAAAAAACCAAGGCTCATCTAGAAAAAATTGGTTGATAAAAACAACAATCACAAGATGTAAAGTGGGAATGGTTTCAGTTTTACACGATCTTGAAACATGAGAAACTATGCTTGAGTATACTTGAAGATGGTTTCATTTTTCACAAGCTTGAAACAAAGATAAACTATGCTTGGATTTGGTTTCATATTTAAACAAGCTTTAAACAAAAATAAACTATGCTTGAGATAAGTTTGCATGCCCCCAGCATAATGACTCAATTCGAGGTACATTCCCCCCAAACTTCATTTCATTCAGCTAAGTGGATGGAATGAAGGTTCGCTTACGATATCAAATGAAAGACTCGACTGAGATTTTTTATGAGATCTAATCAAAGACTCGAATTGGAAGGGGATTTGTTTCATTTTTTAACGAGCTTGACATGGGAAAAGAACCATGCTCATGACACCTTGTTTCATTTTTTAACGATCTTGACACAAGTAAAAGAGCCATGCTCGTAGCCCTTATTTCATTTTTTAAGGAGCTTGACACAAGACAAGGAAATCTTCTCCAAGATCCTTTGGTCATAGACCAAAAGAGTACATGGCCTCCAAGAGGTTCTCATCAGATGGGAGAACAATACTTTGGAAGGGATACATGTCCAGGGATCCAAATGAAAAATCAGGTTCCAATGCCCCAGTACACAGTTTACTACATCACCGACTAGATCATTAGTAGATGTGGGCATGGAATAGGTGTCCACATAATTAATCTGTGGAAGGGGGTGATACTGCTTGCACATAAGAACCATTTAGGGATGATGGTTGAGTGGGATATGATTCAGGACCAATGAATGTAAGTTGATCAATGATCACAATGTTTCCTCCATGCGGGAAACACATCACTCGAAAGAGGGAAGAAAAAAGAGCTCCCAAACATAAACATAATCACAACCAAGGAGTAGATTAAAATCTAATGGGCCTTGGAAAACCATCACGTCTATATAGATAATATTTCCTCCCAAAGTAATAGGAAACTTAGGAAGGATCCCTAACGACTAACTAGTTCCTCTGTTAAAATCTAATAGATTCTGGGTGATGGGGACAATTTGAGGAGATCCTAAAGCTTGCCAAGCAGTTGAGGACATAATACTAACAGATGCACCCTCATCTGTGACTGTGATAGGTATGGCCATATTGTAAGCCTGCACTATAATTTGGAAAGGCACATAAGATAGAAGGTGATATCTTGCCAATCGACTCCAATCAAAAGAAGTGACCAAACTACTTGGAAGGGGCATCGTAGGAACATGATAGTTTCCTTTTGGCTCAATGGGAATAGGAGAAATTCTCTCATGCACGTCGGGAACAGGAGGATTTCCCTCCAGTTCATTTGAAACTAAAGAAACCAGAAGAACCTGAGAAGTATGAGGTTCACTCTCTACCAGAAAGGTACGGTTAACTGAAGGTGGAGTCAAGTCTACGAGTTTCTTAAAAGAACTCACAAGACTCACTTTCAAAGAGAGTGGAGTTGACCAAAGATGGCTTTTGATCAATCACTTGATCAACTAGCAAAGGATCAAGGGAAAGCTTTCGATACCTAGTCGGAAGACGAGGATGAGAAGTTGTAAGGCTTTCCAATTATTTGGAAGTTTCATCCATAAGAGGACAAAGGTGAATGGGATGATTACCTTCACAGAACTTACTAGGAAATTTGACTTTTCCCTTTTTCCCATGGACCTTATTATCACTAGTTGAAGATTTATCACCAACATGATTGCCAGAGGAAGAACAGGGTGAAGAAATAGGAGAAGAAGGCAAGGAGTCAAATTTAAGATCAACATGAATTTGATGCTGTTTAGGTGGAGGATAACTTGGTTGAAAAGTAGTTGGGACACTCAAAACCATCGAGGTTGAAAACAACCAAACTGGCAAACTAATGATTAATCCAGGAAGGGACAACGTCACCATATAGGGAACACCAGTATTTCCAAAAGAAGGAAAAGGACTAGGATTCCCATCAGAGAGGTTTCCTTGACTGGAAGACTCAGGAAATGTTGCCATTGGTATCAAGATAAAATCTACTAAGGGTTATTTCCACAGGAAGGATGTTGTTCTGTGGTCAATTAATTTTAGAATTTGAAACAAAAACTTTGCCTTTTCATATTTTAAGAGTTGAGAAATGGATGAAAAGGTGACTCTAGTTGATTTCGATATGAATGAGCTCAAAAGGATAAGTGCTTGATGATATTTTAAATTTAAAGAGTCAAAAAGACCAAAATGACTGATCAGGATAATCTAGGCAAAAGGGATTACTAGGTAACCATGAACTACAGAATACCTCACGGAAAACCGAAAAGTATGAGCAGGCAATCTCCTTGAATATTATGTTCGGTGTATCATGTTTACAGGGTGTCAGACTTGGCTTCCTACAGATAAAGGTTTGCAACCTATGAGGGTCTCCCTTTATATACGCGATGGTACGGGGAGCACAAGTCCGTGCTAGGACTGTCTAATTCCAAAGTGATCAATAGCTGCTAAGTTTTAAAGACGCTGGAACACGTCTCTAGCCTAGTCCACTAAGTATGAGGCATTAATGTTTCAAATTCTCCTTAGATTAATTGAATATGTTTTAAAGGTTTATCTTGAAATTAAGTCTCATTTTTTAGGTCTTATCGATGTCACCTAAAAAACTCTTATGTGCAGCTATATGAGACAAAACCCTTTCAATTCCATGAATGCTTACACTAATTGAGAGAAGAGAAAACAATCAATGCAACAAACAAGCAACTGAAAGTAAGATGACTCTTCACTACTTCGCTTTTCAAAACAAAACAATGAAAATTCTTTCCACTTCCTACTCTTCCTATCAGATGCACTTCAACTAGTCCTTTTAATAGTAAAAGAAGTTCATTTCATTTCAAATGCTCATGATGATGTAATTCTAGCTTTCAATGATGCTACTTAATGCAACATATCAATTAAAAAAACTAGAATGATGTATTTTCTTCAATGGAATGCTAGAATGAATCTTTCACATAAACATTTCAATGAAAATTTTCAAACAACCAAACATCAATCATATGCAAAGCATGATAAAAATAACTCCTTTCAAACCAAATATGCAAAGATTCAATCGAAACAAACCGAGCAATGTAATCTATGCTCAGAAAAGAGATGTTCAACAAGAGAAGAGAAAACGAAACTTTTTCACTCGTTCAATTGAAAACAGAGCAATATAGATACAAGGACTAAAACATGAAATGCATGAAGCAACAAATCACCAACTTGATTTGATGAGCATATAAGAAAATGAATGGACAATGACCTAGATGCCCTAGGAACACAAACCATAAAAAAAACTAAAAAAAATCAAGTAATGCAATCTCAAACCAATCAAGCAAACAAATCAAGCTAGCAAAGCATTCTAGCCAGGCAAAATAAAGTCAAACAAGCTAAGAAACATAATCTATGAGGACAAGACACACTGGTAATGATTTAAGAGAAACCCTGATTTTAACCTATAGGAATCAACGTGACTGTCTAACTAGCAACTAGCGCCACAAGGGGTTGTGGCATGACTGTTCGAGAGGAAATCGTGTTGGTCGGCATTACTGTTAGAAAAATAACAACGTTGATCGAGGGATTCAAAGAAAAACAAAAAAAAACTCCACAAACCAAAACCATACCTGTCACTCTAAATTCAAGAATCAAAGCAGTAGATAATTTAAAGTACAGATTACAAAAGAGAAAGAGTGATACGACAAAAGTCATCACAAATCATGAAATGAAAAACAACCCAAAGAGAGGGATGGGTCCCCAATGGAGTCGCCAATTTTTGGAGTAGGAAGATTCTCTCTACGGATAGAGACAATCTCTCTAGCCCAGGGGAGAGGGTTTAGCCACAAACAAGACAATCTGACATAAGTTCCCTTAGATTGAGAATGGATAAGATCCTACCTCTTGTATCGCTTATCCTTGTTTGATGAAGTCCTTGTGTCTTTGCTCCAGCGATCAGCTCCTTAATGTCAATCAAGCACCTGAAACAAATAGACAAGAAACCAAAGCACACATGATAAAATATAATAGATTCAATCTACTTAAGAGGCTAAAGAGTCTTAAGCTACCAAATACCATATGTGATTGATATAGGAAACATAATATCAGTTGTATTATTATGACAAAAAGGAAAGTACAACCTTCAGCTTAGTGTTGCAGGTTTCCTTTGATGTGTCTGGGTTCCAGCACCATTGTTAGCATCTCATGATTCACCTCAAACAATAGAATTTTAAGGCTTCTTCCTCTTTGCTCCAAACCAAACAAACTACAAACTTATTCTCCCTTTACAAGCGCAAACTAGAAGGCTAAGGCTATCAAGATTTTGTAGTTTATTCAAGCCCTTCCATTAGCTAGCTAAGGTTGGAATATGAGAAGTTTATATAGCTTGATAGAGGGGACATGGATCCTCTTATTATGGGAGAGGTTTCATCCCTTTTGGTTTGTTCCATTTTAATAGGGGAAAGGAGCCTAAACAGTCTCTCTCGGCTCTATCTCGACTAACCATTTACCAGACTTTCGTTCACGAAGCTTCTAGACCTAGAAGGTTGGGCTCCTTTTTTAAAAAACTTTCCAAAAGAGGGTCGATGCAAGTAATGGATGGATACAAGCATTGATCGGTGCTAGACTCAATGTTAAACTCTGCAAATTGGTGCGGGGAAGAGGGATAACGCCAACCTTTAAAACTGAGTTTGAAGGAATATTCTCTGGAAATGATGTAAGAGGGAAATTTTCTGCAGATGAAGAGTGATGTAAATACATGTTCTTCATGATAGGAAAACACATGAGGTTCATTGTAGAGGTCCTCCAGGATCGAGGAACGAGGAGTACATGGATAGTGAAAAAATGTTGTGTAACAAGCTGCAACATCTCCATCATAATATCATTATTGTAAGGTGGAAGTGGCAATGTTAAAGCTATGATATCACTAAGATAGGAGGCGACTGTGAGTTTGACCTCTTCACAAGGATGCTCCCAAAATTTGGGTTAGATCATAGTAAGCATGGACAAATTGAGAGCCCAATTGAGTTTCTTTCACTATGATTGCAACAACATAGATAAACACGTGTCTAATTCCTCCAACTTATGAAGGAAAATTACCAACTTTGTTCGTTGCAACTCAGAACCAAGTGTGAAGAGCTAAGTCTCTCGTTCCTATCCTTCCTTCATCTCCCACGATTGCTTTTGTTACATAATAACATGGACTCTTTTCGAGAAGGGTTTTCTATTCTGACTTTTTCTTTGATCTGAGGAGGTATTGCTACCTAGAGGTACCCATCTTTTGTCCAGTTCATTAAGAGGGTTCTTGATGCTTTATAGGGACTCTTCAAAGCCCATATTCCCACATACAAGATATTGTAAGATACCAAAGTAGGAAAATATGAAAGAATACACTAATTCTTCATAGGGAGATTACATCAAACATTTTCCAAACAAACATTATGTTAAACAGTTACCATGAAATCTGAAATAAATCAAACAACAATAGACATGTAGGTAATTTTATCAATTATTTGAGCTCAATCACTTGTTAAAATGGCGATAATCGACCTAAATTTACCCTCTTGTAGCTTATGGTTTGGCCTTTGAAATTGAATAGACCTTTGATATTTTAATATTGAACTTGTTCTCCTTTAAATTGGATTGTTGTAGGTTCACTTTGACTTTTGAGTTTAAATAGACTTCAACAAGAAACAATGCATATCAATATGATGCTTCAAACAATACTAATAATAGAACCACATACAATGCTAATATAAGTTTGTATAAAAATTAACTTAAACATTCACATTCATTTCATAGTCTAGGCACATCTATGTAGAACAAACAATGAGAATAGTGGAACCTCGTATGATTTTAGTGTAGAAACTTCGACATTTCAGGAAATATAATGAGAAACCCCAACATTGTGATCTTCAGATTCAAAGGCTCCAAGATAGCTAAATGTTCAACCTTCTTTCCACAACATTCTCAGCCTCATGAATGGTCAAATGAATTATTTGTTGGCCCCACAACTCATGCCTCTAATTGGTTGTGTAAATGCAGCGTATAGGAGTAAAATGTTGGGTCTTAAACCACACGTATGCACTAGCTTCACGAACAACAGATCCATCCTAGAAAATGTGATGACATGTCCCTTCTCTAGAGTTATCTCAACTCTATTGTAGTGGGTAAATTTAGGCTTCACACTTACGTTTTCTACCAGCTCCCCAAATGGAAACTCGACCCAAAAACACATGCTATCGAAACATATGACATCCACATCCTGTGATCAGATCCACATAATTCTATCTCTCAATGGCTCTATGTCAAATAACAATATGACTAGTAGACAAGAGAAATTTCAGCCTCAATTTTATTTGTTGCATAAGCAATCACTTTTTATCCATGGAAAACCTTAACAACAGTGATGCACTCGGCCTTTCGAACAGGGATATCTGCTTCAATTTTTAGAGAGACTCGACCCTTTTTATATGAAATTCAGTTAGCACTTAGTAGAGAAAAATCACCTGTAGTTAATGTGGCCTCTTCAAATTGTAATTCGTCCTCAGTGAAACCTAGTTGAGTCAGAGAACGTGGCTTATATACGCCCTAAACTTGGCCCTTCTAAATACACTTGATATGGCTCGTGTTTATAGTGAGTTTGGACCCTGGGAAAAGATGACTTCATCCTCAATAAAATAATGGTTACAACTACACAAAAACCCTTTATCTTCTACATCGATCAATAATTTTTCCTCAACGAAAGTTCATACATCAGCCCTAGTTGCGACTTCAACAAAAATGGTCGAAATTGTGGTATTTAGAGATGAATTCGAACAAGAGGAAATCCAAGGATAATTCCCATTTAGGGTAGCGGAAATGATTCATTGAAGCTTCTAAGTTAAAATTATGCCCATGACCCTCATTTATTTGTTGCGTAGGAAACTTTGGCTTCGAATTACACTGATTCAACCCCCTCATTAGAGAAATTTTGAGGTACAAATGGGCCTCAAAACAAAAATGTACAACCAAAATCAACTTTATAAGAACCAATATAATTGAAGATGATGATGTCAACCATGGGGGATAATTCACCATTTTTGGAGTAAAAATGTAAAATAATAAAAATAAATAAATAATAATTTTTCAACTTGTATTTTTAAGTCATCTCCTTACGATTTTACTCAAATTTCGAGCGAGAGCACTCCTTGGATGCAGAATTTAATTTTTCATCCAAGGAGTACCCATCTTGAATACTTTCGATGGAGCCCACTACACGAAAAATGAGATATACATGAAAAGTGTGATTGCAATCACATTTTTTAATGTATTTCTCATTTTTTTTAGTATGGTCCATCGAAAGTATTGAACATGGGTACTCCTTGGACGTGGAATTAAATTATGCATCTAAAAAGTGTTCTTTCTCGAAATTTGAGTAAAATATTAGGAATATAAGTTGAAAATACAAGTTGAAAAAGTAGTGTTTTCTTTTTTCACTCCAAAATTTGATGAGGTAATCTAATTTTTTTTTTTTTATTTCCACTATTATTTTATAATGTTCCTTAGGAGGACCATGTTAGACCTAAAAAAATTCTCTATTTTGAACCACAAGATTTTGCACGGGTGTTTGAAAAATGAAACATTGTTCCTTCTCACTATTATTGAAACACTTATTCTCTTAGTATACTCAAGACTCGACCCAACGATTTGGAGATGTGTTACAGTGAATTTGCATAAGACAATATTCGACCTTTGATGCAGAAGTAATTCGATCTTCAAACTGGATGAATTGTACCTTGATAATTTGAAAATAATTTGGCCCCATGGATATAGATCTAGTCATGCAGATGGTTAATTCGATCTACTTTGAGGAGCATATCTTATCTAGAAATGAAAACAATAATTTCCCACACTCAGATATCGATATGATATTGAAGATGGTAAATTTGATCTATATTGGGAAGAAAATATGATTAATAATTTCCCACTCTTCAAATATATCATTCAGCTTATTGCCTAAGGATGATCTCTTTCTACAAATGTCAATTAGATCCAATAATAGTGCCTGCAAGAAAAATAAATAAACCCTCAAATTGGGTGCAAGAACACCTCCAAAAATAATCAACTGGAAAATAAAAGACCAACTAGGGTGATATCGAGTACCACAGAAGATGGAAAATGTTGGCTAGGCTGCAAATAAATTCCACCAAAGTTACAAAAATAGTTTTCAATATTGAAAATAAAAATTTGATTTGTTGACAAGAACCCTCATGTTGGCAAGATGCAGAACTATGATACAATTGTAATATTTTGCTGTGGGATTTTACTAAAAACTTCACAATAATTTCCAAACCATCATTATGGAATCAAAGTAACTAGAAATAACATGCATTCATGATAAAAACATTTAAATAACAATTTTACCAGTTACCAGAATTAAAACAAAGTGCATGCAACAAAAAACACGGAACATAAAATAATCTGAAAAATGTAGCCACTTTATTTGTTTATATTTGGAAAAACAATACATGCCAATACAATTAATAATGAATCCCTTGATAATGGCATGCATAACTATTCATCAAATTTCTAAACTGAAACACTGAAGCACACTTTTGAACCCTAGATGGATCCACCAAGGAGATATCACTGCAGGGGTTTCGTCTTGGGATCAAGATGGAACTAGCCATGCTAAGTTCCCTACAAAATACACTATATGATAAACAAATCTAGGATAGTCCAAAAGCCTTTCTCCTTGTCCTTTTTAAAGAGATAACAAATCCTTCTTTAATTTTATAGAATCCTCCTCTCATGTCACGAATACCATGGTGTCACCAATACCACGTAAAATACCACAACAAATATAACTGCCAAATACCATGGCCCAATACCACACTTTTCCTTCATTTACACTGGAAAAGGTTATTTTTCTCATGTGGCTTGGCTTCCACCAATGTCGTAAATCGATCCTATCTGCACCATAAGGGAAATTAGAAAAAGGAACATGAAATTAACCCCATGTCTTTAACATGCATTGAACCATATGATCTTCCTCATCATGCTTGTTGTGGTTCATCCAGAAAACTATGAAATATCAAGTTGATGTAATATTGAAGAATATCCCTAATTTGTTTCTTACATCTCAAAACTAATTTAACAAACCTCCTATGAATACAATTTTCCAATTATAAAAACCCCCTAGTTTCATTAGAAATCTTATGTATGACATTTTTTTCATGACATTTTTCATGGCCCTTTTTATTTATACTCTGAGTATGTTAGCCTCAATATAATATCTACATGCACCTTAAAACACTCATCATGATTCCTACTTCATATTCCTTGGAAAAGCACATCAAATTTTATTGTGCAAGCCATGCTTACATTAGATGAATATTTTTCCTCCCTCTACAATATAAAATCCATATATCTATAGCCATAGAAAATTAAAACACACACCACCCTCTATCCAAATGACTATATATGTTGGTATGTTAAAATGCCCCTCTTACCCTCCTTATTATTTATCAATATATTTCTCAAACTCCCTGTCAATTTTAAACCCTAATTAAGTATAAACAAGTGTATTTACTCACGGGTGTTCCCACCATGCTTAACTTGATTCCTCCATAGTGATTTATGAACACTCTAGCTAATATTTTTTTCTAAAATTACTACTTGCATAAACTTGCACTTCACATTTTTGTTATTCATGTAAATAATCATGTTTCCCCTCATCAACCTTGAACTATTGTTATCTTGATTTTATTTTAATATTACTAGTTAGAGCCTTTCCTTCTATCATTCCATCTCCCTTCACACAATTTTATCCTCTACCAGCTTCTACTTAGCTTTAGGATAGTAGATGTACTTCTTGAGGGGACACCTCCTCCTAGTCATCTTCAATATCAATCTATATTATTTGACTTTCCTCTCTATTAAACCCCCTCGAATGCTCCAAGTGTGCAAATAACCTATGTACCTCCTTAATTAACCTTGTTCACATCTTTACAAGTTCTACAACTATCTCTTATGATTCACATGCCTCAGTACTATGCCGTATTAGCATCTTTGGATTATGTTGAGAATGAAATGAAGATAGCAATTAAAGAAAAAATAACATAAAGATGTTTCAAAAAGCATAGTCATATAGTGAAACACAAATACTTCTAATAAATGAATAGTGAAAACATTGCAATATACAAAGAAATACAATGTGGATAGAATGACAGTAGCCTATCTCTAAAAAGAGACGTATCTTCTATGATTATTTGGAAAAATGTCATAATAAGAGGCTAAAAATACATTTTATAAAGGCCAACCAATCCATATGAGGAAAAAAACCTTAATATGCAAGAATCCTAACCCTAGGACAAATTTAGAATTGAGCAAGAATGTTGACTTCAAAGAATTTGAGTTGTCCAAAAACAAGGGCACCCTTTCCAAGGCCATAAATTTTAGATTATATTTCTATTTTGTGTTTCTTATCTTACTAAAAAGAAAATTAAAAGGTTGAGTTAGGTACTATATTTGGGGTGAAAAAATGTGATTTCTGGGTAGTTTCAGGAGGTATTCCCTAGTTGCACAAGTTAAAATCACAAAAAAAGAAAATTAAATAAAATTTTAAATTTAATTTAAGTTAAAACTAAAAGGAAGAAAATTAAGTTTAATTTTAAATTTACTTTATAAAGAGACGTGCATCTTTGGGGTAACCTAATATCACTATAAAAAGTCATCTAAGTTTCTCATTTATACACACTCATCACACACTTGTCACACATATTTCTCTCTCATACATATGGGGTAATCTAAAGAAGAGGCTAAAGTTTCTAAGAAGTTGATTTTTTGTATGTGTAATTACTTAATGATATTCATATATCATTGAAAGTAATTATTAGATGCATAAAATTTTGTGTTTATAATTAGCACTTGAAAAATCAAGAGCAATAAGATCTTGCAAGGAAAAATACTCGTTAAATTTTTGGATTGTTACAATTTTTGGATCGAGCAATGATGTAAGATAGGTCCAAGAAGTTTGGAACATTCTAGTGCGACTTGAAGTTGGATTTGTTGGTCGCTTGGATAAAATGATGTATTCATGATTAATTGATATCATAGAATATGGTTGAACTAAGTTGTAGAAAGCAGAGTAGAAATACTAATATAAGGGCTCACGTTCAGGCCTTGTTGAGAAGTTTTAGGAACAATGTTGAAAGATACTCTAGATCCAAAGTGATCTAAGGAGAAAGGTTTCCAATTATGTGATTCATAAGGTGTTGATGAAATTCTTAAGGTTTGTAAACCATAGAAGACTCTAAGTCTTGGATAAGAAATCCCTAGGGTTTGTGGATAAAACCCTAGATCTAGACCTAGATCGACGCTTCAGTTGAATGAAGAAACCCTATCTCATTACTAAAAGGAAAGGAATGAAACATGTTGATAATGAGGAAAAGGAAGAAAGTTTCTAGCTTGATGAGATTGCAATGCTTCCTACAAGAAAGCAAGAATCAAGAGGGAGTTGAAAATTCCCTACAATCCACAAATTAAAAGGACCTCCTAATGAGGGTTGTAGGTACATTGTGAAGGCCACCAAGGCTCTAGTAGCAGATGGAAGCATTGGGAATAATGAAGCAAATTTTATGAAAATATGGTTCTCCGAGGGTGGAGCACAAACTTAGTTAGATATATTTGTGTTCAAGAGGGATAAATGGAACAAGACATCTAAAGCCATGCCAAATGACTAAAAGAGCTTCTAGTTTATAGGGAACAGAGAGTAGGTAGAGTGGAATGATGCAAACTATTGAATATTGAAAGGGTCTCTCATGATGATGAGTAGTAGAAGGCTCCCAACGATGTAGATTCAAGTCCTTTGGTACCTGTAGAACATCCTTCAAATCACGAGAAAAATCTAGATGGGTCCATTGAGCCAGTGGAACCACTTAGGGTCAATGTTCTAGAATCCAAGAAGAGGTTGACATGGATTTGAAGTATATTAAAGGATGTAAAGGGACATACATATCCTCGTGGAACCTTTAGGGAAACAAAATATCCTAAGAAGTACCCAGGATATGCAAAAGTGATGGGTAACATCATTGATTCTAAGCCATCCAACTATAAGGAGGTAGCATGCCAACATGTTTGGAAGGATGCCATGATAAAATAATATTAGTCCATCTTGAAGAATGATGTGTAGGAAATTGTGTTGAGACATGAGGGGAATTCACCGATGACTTCCAAGTTGATCTACAAATGTTAATGTGTGGAGAGATTTAACCTCATGGCACTAATGAGTAAAATTTTAAAGAATATGTTCGGGGTGAATAACGACATAGATCCACCAGTTCATAAGGAATTAACTTAAGAGATTTAAAGGGAATCTTAGAGGATTCTCCCAGGATTAAGTAATGATGTAAGATAGGGCCAAGAATTCTGGAGCATGCTAGTGCCACTTGAAGTTGGATCAATTGGTAGATTGGATAAGATGAAGTATTCATGATTAATTGGTAAAATGGAATATGGTTGAACTAAGTTGTAGAAAGAAGAATAGAAAGACTAAGATAAGAGTTCACGTTCAGGCCTTGTTGTAAGTTTCAGGAACAAAAGTGAAATATACTCTAGAGACAAAGGGAGCTAAGGATAAAGGTTTCAAATGATTTGATTCATAGGGTGTTGATGAAAGTATTAGGGACTATAAACCATAGAAGACAAGAAGTCTTAAATAAGAAAAACCTAGGGTTTGTGAATAAAAACTAAACCTAGATCGATTTTTATGTTGAATTAAGAAACCCTATCTCACGCCTAAAATGAAAGGGACACAACATGTTTACGGTGAGGAAAAGGATGAACATTTCTAGCTTTATGAGATTGCAATGCTTCCTATAATAAAGCAAGAATTGAGAGGGAGTTGATAATTCGCTAGATTAAAAGGACCTCCTAATTAGTGTTTCAGGTACATTGTGAAGGTTTCCAAGGTTTTGGTAGAAAATGGAAGCATTGGGAAGAACGAAGCAAATTTTATGACTTTAGGATTTTCTCGAGGTGGAGCACAAACTTAGATAGATATTTGTGTTCAAGATGGAGAAATAGAATAGGACATCTAAAACCATGCCAAATTATTAGAAGACATTATAGTTCATAGGGAGTAGCCAATTAGGTAGAGTAGGATGATGTAGCCTATTGAATATCAAAAGGGTGTTTCATGATGATGAGGAGAAGAAGGCTCCCAAGGATGTAGATTCAAGTCCTTTGGTACCAATAGAACATCCTTCAGATCACGAGAAAAATCCAGAAGGGTCCATTGAGCTAGTGGAACCACTTAGGGTTAATGTTCCAGAATCCAAGAAGCGGTTGACATGGATTTGAAGTATATTAAAGGATATAAAGGGACATACATATCCTTGTGGAACCTTCAGGGAAACAAAACATCCTAATAAGTACCCAGGATATGCAGAAGTGATGAGTAACATCATTGATTCTAAGCCATCCAACTATAAGGAGGCAGTAGGTCGGCATGTTTGGAAAGATTCCATGATGTAAGAATATAAGTCCATCATGAAGAATGATGTATAGGAAATTGTGTTGAGACATGAGGGGGATTCAATGGTGACTTCCAAGTTTATATACAAGATCTAACATGTAGCACATGGCATCATAGCCTAAGTACGAAGTGAGATTCATGAAATGTATGTTATCCCATAAAGAGGGAGAAGACTGTGACAAAAATTTGCTCCAGTTGTTAGGTACCTTGGGTTTTTATGAGCTTGTAATCTTGTTGATGACTTATTCTAACATAAAGGAAGTGACAATGGTAAAAACATTTTCTTCCGTGATAGAGGGAGAAACCATAATTACAATAGGTAGCATTACATCAGTTTCAGAGGAAGATGACCTCAGTATTCGAGATCAAGGATCTAGATTTGATGCATTACTTCCTTGGTCAAGGGAAGTATACTATTGAGATCCTTCAAATGATGAACTGCAATATTTTCAAACTAGATGCTTAGAGACAGGAGATATCTAACAACAATATGCTCTTTGTGAGTGGACCATGCAAGACATCATATGTGGTTTAGTTACTAGGAAATAAAAGTGGTAAAGGGAGTAGCTAGAATTTCCACAATAGAATATATTTCAGGGTCAAAGAGAGCACCCATCAAGGCGACTGGAAATAAATTGTGGTGATGGATATAGTAAATGAAGCCATTTGTTTATGGTTGTGTCAAGGGATGCGACACAACATGTGTTGAGGTATGGTATGATATAGTTGGATATGGATTGAGATATGTCTCAAATAATGAAGTGCAACTATTGGGATATACAAATTATAGTTGAGTAGGGAGAGTCAAAGATAGGAAGAACACATCAATATGTTACTTCAGTTTGATCTCTATAGGTAGTAGACATCTATCACACTCAACATTATAGAGACTTAAGTATATTGCATTTAGTGTGGTGAGTTGTAAAGAATTGTGGCTTCAAAAGTTAATCGTAGGATTGTTTAACGAGGTGCAAGAGATGACCATGATGATAAGTTGAAGAACATTGAGATCAAGTACCAAGAAATGGTACAAAAGGGAGTAGTATGGCTTCAATATTTTTCTTCAGATGAATAGGATGTTGACATTCTCACAAAAGCCTCTATCTCAAGGTGAAGTTTGTATAAATCAGGGACAAGCTTGGAGTGATTAAAAATGTTTTCCTTGGTGAAAGGAGTTTTGATGTCATAGCATCAATGGAATTCCTTCTCCTTAGTTAAATATTATTGACAAGTAAAGGGTATTGACTAGGGGCCATGTAATGTGTCTAGTGAGATTGACCCAGGTAGCATCAAGGCCTAGAGAGTTTCCCCGGTCAGGGGTTAACTAACCATATTACAAAGGGTTACTTGGTTGGTGGGTTAAGTGAGTGCCTTATAGCATCAGGCGGGTGGTTTACCATTCATTAATGTGTGACAACATGTGGGAATAATAATTGGCCAAGGGTTTCACCATTGTATTCCCAAGTAATTACTTGGTTGATTGGTGACCCAAGGATTAGTTTTTGTTTTCACTCTGGTCAAGGGGTTACCATACCATATTGCCAAAGGTTGTTTGGCTAGTGGGTGACTAGTTCCTTTATATGATGTTGAAGTGGGATGATTTCCACATGGTTCTGGAATTGAACATAAAGTGGATGGATTCATCAACATAGCTAAGCTCATTCAAATTTTTCTTATGATGGATAAATTTTTCAACAAAAATATAAATTTGAATAAGTTAAAGTGAATACCTCCCTAATTAAGACGGAGTGTTTATTTTTAGGTAGACGCGAGAGATGTTCCCTAGCCACACAAGTATGATCACAAGTAGACATGTTGGGCGTGATATTATTATTGATGGATATAAGATGAGTATTGTTTTATCTTGTTATTATATGACTTGTTTCTTACCAGAATAGAAGGCCTCGAATGACAAAGGAAGTAGCAGTGGCAGGAGGACTTGTTTCCCTAATAGAGGGAGTAGTCAAGCCCTACTTCAGTGTCAAGGGAGTTGACATATGAGTTTGAGATGAAGGATAATTGGTTGGGTACATTAATTCTTGGGACTAGAAATGTGAAATAATTTGGATGAGATATTCCTGGGTCAAAGGAAGCATATTATTATTATCCTTCAAATATTTGAGACAATGGACAACTAGACCATGGCAACTCCCATTGTAACCAATTTTCAGTGAAGTTGATATTTGAGGAAGTCAAGTTGAATACCTCCCTAGCTAAGAGGGAGTGTTTATTTTTGGATAGTTGCAGGAGGTATTCCCCAACTACACAAGTTAAAATCAAAAGAAAGAAAATTTAATTTAATTTAAGTAAAAATTAAAAATAATAATAATAATAATTTGATTTACAAAGAAACGTGCATCTTTGGGGAAACCTAATATCACTCTAAAAAGTCACTTGAACTTATCATTTACACACTCATCCTACACGTGTCACACACTTATCACACACATATTTCTCTCTCTCATACATAAACTTGTTGTATGGGGGATGATATTAAATTTTAAAAAATTCAGAAAGGATTATTCTAATGGTTTGAGTAATTGAGAATTGAAGTTAATACTTATGTAGTACCTCGAAAAACCAATATTTAGTTGATTTTATTTGATTAGTTGCATGTGCGAAGCATATAATAATATATTTAACAAGAATACATACTTTGGGACTATTTCTAATCAACTATGATAGGGAAATAACTAATGATATTTCCTAAATAGTTACAATGAAGAAGAGTAAATGTAAGTTGTGACTACCTCAACATTAAAAATTAAACTGAAATAAGATAAGGAAGATATTTTTCCTAAGATTGAATTTAAACATATTTAACTGAGAAATTGTCGAGAGTCTTCTATAATGAAACATAGTCAATAAATTCGAGAAAGAAAATCTGGGAAATATATGTACATGGCATATTGTGGTAAAAAACAAAACCTTGTATGTGAGTCTAAATGGAGAAAGGATTAGATTGTTAATATAAAATAATGAGTGAAGCTTAAGTGTGTGTATCATTATTTTAAATTAACAATTTAATTCTTTCTCCATTTAGAAGAAAAAAAAAACCTTACAGAAGAAATATGGATCCGTCCCCCAAATTATAACTCACTACTAGAGATGGAGATTAATAAGTTGTAATAAATTTATTTAGAAATTATCGGTATGAGCTTATGATATATTGGCGAATCTAGTATTTAATTAGTGGATACTATACTTCAAAGTAATTATGAGAGATGAATATAGTAATATTGTAAGTTAAACATGGTATACACAGTCCACCTGGGGGATGAGTTGAAAGACGTCAAGGCAACGCTAGATGGAAGATCAAGGTTTTTTTGAACAGATTTCCCGCGCGGACCTTGGCGGCCATGGCTGAGCTTGGGGAGCAGCAGGCTGTGGGCCCGAAGTCGCAGGAGACTTTAGCTTTTGTTTTTCCTTTTGGCATGAATGGAGTTCGGGCCAGGCGCAGTGCGGGAGTGGCTTTGTGGAAAGGAATCGCTGGAAATTGATCCCTCGCCTGAAGACCTCCTCGTCTGTTGGGGACTTGAAGAGTCCGAGGAGAACCTTCAATATTTCTTTCCGAAGCAGTCAGGGAAGGCAGCAAGCTTGGAACAGGCAGCGGAAACAGGAGTAAAGGAAAAAGATGCCATTGATCGGAGGTCTGGGGGAAATATAATGTGGAAAGGAATGTTTCCAAGCTCTGCTCGGCCCTCAACTAAAGAAGAGATGGGAAGGGAGTTGAACATTTCAGGGAAAGAGGGACAAATCCAAAGCCGTCTTTCAGCATCGGAGGGTGGGGTTTCTAGGATGGCCGAGGTGCTAAATGAAGGCAACTACCTCCAGCCTGAAAGGAGTCCTGATTCGTTGGAGGTAGCAGAGGGAGAAGGCAAGATGGAGGAAGTGGGTGGAAAGAGGAAGAAGTCCAAAATCTTCAGGAAAAAGGCGGAGAGACCCAGCTGTGTTTTTGGAGTCGATATCCACATAGACCGGGCGCTGGAAGCCTCTGAAACTCTCCTAGTGGGCAGAGTTCGTGGAAGGAAGTTCTCGGTGGCCTTCATACAGCAATGGGCTCTGGCTGAATGGAAAGAAGCTCCAGGACAACCTGAAGAGATTAAGATGCTTGACAGAGGCTGGTTCTGTATACGGTTTGGACAGAAGGAGCATGCCGAATGGGTGTTGGCAAAGCAATGGAGCCTAGGAAAGAGACCTATCTTATTCAGGAAATGGTCGCCTCTTTTTGATGCCCAGAAAGAAAAAACAGAGGAGTTTCCAGTTTGGGTTAAACTAATGGGTCTTCCTATTCATTTCTGGACAGACTCAGCCTTCTCCTCAATCGGAAATACGCTGGGTAAGTTTCTTGATTCAGATAAATCTTATTTACACACTCATGACTGGAGCGCTGCCCGCCTTTTGGTAAGTTTAAATCCCAAGGAAGGTCTGGCAGATGCTATGCTTCTGAAGTATCGCGGCCTAGAGTTTATCCAGACTCTGGACTACGAAAATCTTCCTTTTAGATGCCATCGATGTCTAGTTTACGGACATCTGGCTCGGGAATGCCCTCTTGGCCATCGCCGTCGTCGAAGGCAGAGGAAAAATGGGATTAATTTAAAGGAAAAGGGGAAAAAAGAGATAATCTCTCAGAAGGAAGAGGTTCAGTCCAAGGAGGCCGAAGATTTGGTAAGCGTTCAGGAGCTGGGTCCGGAGCACATGGGGGGAAATGAAAATGTGCAGCCTGAGGTGATAGCTAGTGCGTGTGTATCACCTCAGATCTCTACAGTCGGCCTCTCTGCAGTCCCTGTATTGGATAAATCGAACCAGGCTTGTCCCATACCCCCTCAGTCCTCCTCCCCTCACTTGTCAAGAGCTCTGCATGTGTCTTGTAGTGGTGAGGTGGGTCTGTTGTGCCAACTCTCAAATGATATGCCAGACCTGGGGATGGGACTAGGCCCATCCGATAGTGTTATTATGACGGTTTCTTCTGCGTCTACTCTCGTCTCTACGCCTGCGGGAGATGGAGGCCTTGAACCTCATTACAATCTAAGACCCTTAGCCACCAGGAAAGGGAAAGTTCCGGTAGTTGGCGGTTTGGCAACGGATGAGGTGTCCACAGGTTTGAGGAAGCTAAGAGGGAGGAAATCAGATATGTCAAAGGCAAAGTTGAAGGCAATTATTGATATTGCTGGAGGGAAGCAGATGTCCCTGCCAGGGGTGCTTAGAGCAAAGCAAACACCCCCTGAGATTTTTAGATGATCATTTTATCCTATAACTGCAGGGGTCTGGCTAGTATTCCCAAAAAACTAGCTCTGAAGGATCTGGTCAGGTCCAACAAGCCTGATATTCTTTTTCTTCAAGAAACTCTGGGGAAAGGAGATGAAATTATAGGCTGTCTTCATAAGCTTCTGCCGGGTTGGAGTTTTCATGCAATGGATGCAAATGGTCACTCAGGAGGTGTGGTTTTGGGGTTTAATGTGAAGGTGGCGCGTGAAATATCCTCCTGGGGGACAGAAAACGTTCTGGCGGTGGAACTTTACTCCAACGAACTCTGTATTCCCTTCCTTTTTCTCAATATCTATGGTCCTATTTCGGAGCGGGAGAAGTTCTGGAACTCTTTCTTCGCTAAGTCTTTTTTGGCGCATCCAAATCTTATCATTGGTGGAGACTTAAACTTTTCTCTGGGCCTTACTGAATCTTGGGGGGCCAACGCCAGAGCTGATCCCCTCTCTGCTTTCTTCCATCAGAAACTGGCCTCGTCGCCTCTTGTGGATGTTGCCCCTTCAAAATTGCGTCCTACTTGGAGGAACCGCAGAATAGGAGATGACTGGATCGGGAAGAAATTAGATCGCTTTTTGATAAGTGATATGCTGGCTGAGAAATTACAGGCGTTCAGGCATTGGGTTGGAGAAGGAGGTCTCTCAGATCACTTACCGGTTTTCCTGGAAGTGAAGGGAGATCTATCCAAGCCAGGTATTCCTTTTAAATTTAATTCCTCTTGGCTTTTGGATGCATCATATTCTAGTCTCTTTCACAATACTTGGAGGAAAGCTGTTGACAATGAAAATGAGAATCGCAGTCAGCTTTTTATGGAAAATTTATCAAGGATGAAGGCTGCCTCCAAACTCTGGGCCTTTCAAAAGAAGCAGAAGGAAGAAGAATCAATGCAAGCTGTTAACTCAGAACTCGCCCTCCTTGAAGACCCAGAAAGTTTTGGCTATGGTACAGGTGAGTCTCGAAAGAGAATTCAGGAGCTGGAGATGGAAAGAAGGAGAATTCTTCAGATCAGGGAGCAAAGCTGGCGTCTTAAAAGCAGAGCGATCTGGTTACAGGCAGGGGATGAAAACTCTAAGTTTTTTCAGAATTATGCCAAAGGGAGAAAAAACTCAAACACAATCTGGGAAATGAAGAAAGAAAATGGTGAATTAGCACTTTCCTTCGAAGAGCTGGCTAATGAGGGGGTTAATTATTTCAAACACCTCTTTAAAGCTCCAGACGAAGCCTCAATTGCAGAAGTTATAAGGGTTGCCCAGATTTTCCCACGTTTTGTTGAGGAGGAAGACAATGACTCTCTCATGGCACCTATTTCTAAAGCGGAGGTTGAAAGCGTCCTTAAATCAATGCAAAAGGATAAAAGCCCCGGTCCGGATGGTTGGACCGTTGAATTCTTTCAGCATTTCTTTGAATTCATTGGAGATGAGTTAGTGGATGTAGTGGAAGAATCTAGGAGTTCAGGTTCTATCTTTCAACCCTTTAATGCTACATTTTTAACACTCATTCCCAAATCAGATCTTCCTGGTTCCTTTGGCGATTTCAGGCCTATTTCTTTGTGTACATGTGTTTACAAAATTATTGCTAAAATCATTGCTGTCAGGCTAAAACCTTTCCTTTCTAAAAATGTTTCTCCGGAGCAGTTTGGTTTTTTAGATGGCAGGCAAATCCATGAAGCTGTGGGAGTTGCTCAAGAAATGCTCCACAGTCTTAAAGCTGGAAAGAAAAAAGGAGTTGTGGTGAAAATAGATTTATCGAAGGCTTATGACAGAATTAGCTGGCTATACCTTAGACTTCTGTTAACTCATCTGGGCTTCAGATTTGAATTTGTTAGATGGATTATGAGCTGTGTTTCGTCTTCATCCATAGCAGTCCTGATTAACGGAGCAGCCTCCAGTTTCTTTAGCCCTGAACGTGGCCTGCGCCAAGGCTGTCCGCTCTCTCCCCTTTTGTTTTTGCTGGCAGCAGATGGCATCAGTCGTTTGATCCAAGAAGCTAAAAGGCAAGGAGCTCTGAAAGGAATCGAAGTTGCTGCAAATTTCTGGGTCACTCACCTCCTCTTCGTGGATGATATAATCCTCTTCAGCAATGGCAGTCTCGAGGACTGTAGGACGCTCAAGAGGATCTTGGACCTCTTTCTGAAAGCTACTGGCCTATGCATAAATGAGAGAAAATCTACTCTTACTTGCTCAGGTATGACTAGAGAGGAGGAGCGCAGAGTGGCGATGGTTTTGAATTTTGAAATTAAATCGTTGGAGGATTCATTCAAATATCTGGGGTTCTATCTGAAACCAGATAATTATAGGATAAAAGATTGGCAGTGGATCCTTACCAAATTGGAATTGAAACTGAAACATTGGAGCCACAAGTGGCTCTCTCGGGCAGGTAGGCTTGTTTTAATTAAATCAGTTCTGATGGCAATCCCAGTCTACTGGGCTAGCCTGTCATGGGTGCCCAAAGGAATCCTAAACTCTATTGAGAAATTATGCAGCAGTTTTCTGTGGGCGGGGTCTAAATCGGAGAGAGTTACCCCGTGGATCGCTTGGGACAAAATAGCTCGCCCTAAAGAGTGGGGAGGCTGGGGCATAAAAAACCTTGCTTGCTTCTCTCAATCACTTGCAGCAAAGTTGGCTTGGAGGATCATTACTACGGAAAATTTGTGGACTGTTGTGATTAAAAGGAAATATATAGATCCATTGACAACGCTAGATTGGATTAGACTGCCGCAAAAGTCATCCAAAAACTCCTCGGTGGTCTGGAAAGCAGTGGTTGCATCTGTTAACATCATAGAGAAAGGTTTGGCATGGCTTGTGGGAGATGGAACACAGGTCCGTTTGGGGCAAGATCCTTGGATAGGCTGTTCAGAGGGATTTACCCTATCTCAGGGATTGGTCACAGATTTAAAAGACAGGGGTCTTTTCACTCTAAACCAGGTAGCTGATCCTGGGGCTTCTTCTATTTGGAATCAAGGGTGGCTTCAAGGAAGAGACTTAAATTTGGTTGATGACAGGTTGGAGGAATGGGGCAGGTATATTAGGGACCTTCTCAACTCCTCAGTTAGGCTTTCTGATTCTCCGGATGAGCTAAAATGGGTTTTTGCACAGAATGGTGTTTATTCTCCAAAAGCAGGTTATAAATGGATGATGTCTCAAAAAGGTTGGGAGAACCCAGATTGGTGGGCTAAATCGTTATGAAGTTAAAAGGACCAGCTAAATCCAAATTGTTCTTCTGGTGTGTCCTACTCCAGAAAGTGCCTACTTGGGATTTCCTTCAAAAAAGAGGTAGGATTGGTCCTGGCAGATGTCCTCTGTGTAAAGGCAGTGCTGAAACAGCTCAGCATCTTTTTCTCCTCTGCCCTTTTAACTCCAGCCTTTGGGCCGAAATGCTAAGCATGATAAAGGTCCCTTACAGATGGGAAGGGCAGGCGCTTTCAGAGGCCTGGCAGAGATGGTGGAATGATTCCTCAAACGACAGAGAAAGAACCATTCCTTTACTCATCACATGGGGGACCTGGCTAGCTAGAAATCAAGCTATTTTCATGGATTCGGTCTTCCCTATTGGAAGACTTGCAGCAGAAGGAGCAGCCATTTATGAAAGCATTCCTATTCCTCAGGCTCCTTCTCCTTCCAGAGCTGTGTGTCAAGAACTCATTAGCTATTCTATGCCGTGGGCTTACTTCGATGGGGCCTCGGACAATAATGGTCGATGTGGAGCTGGCTTGATCATCCACTTTTCGAAGGAGAAGGCTGTTAAAGCATCAATAGGTCTGGGGCAGGGCTCAAATAACTTTGCCGAATTAAAAGCCCTTCATCTTCTTCTCAGCTGGCTTATTTTTAGAAATGTGAGAGAAGCTCAGATCTTCGGGGACTCCATGAATGTCGTGAAGTGGTTTAACGGGGCTCAGCGTTGCAGCAATCTTACTCTGTTTTCTCTGTTCAGAGAAGTTTCTCGCCTTAGGAGTCGCTTCATGGAGGTCTCTCTTAGTCACATCTACAGAGAAAGGAATTTTGATGCGGATCGTCTCTCTAAAGCAGGAGTTGAGCTTGAGATGGGGACGTGGTCGGTCTCGGAGGTTGAAAACGGGGTGGTTCGATCTATCGAACAACCCAGCTTTGTGTAATTTATCAATCCAGTTCTGCAGCCATTGTAAATTCTTCGCCTTGTTTCTTCTATTTCCTTATGTTCTTCTTCCCTCTGTTTTTTTCCCTGGCGTTTTCTTGGGCCGTTTTCCCCATTGGTGGAAGCCCGGGCAGCGTTTAGTATTTCTCTTTTTTTCTCTGTTTGCCCGAATCCTTTTAGTTGTTACTGTGGATTCCAGCGGCCTTCATATCAGGCCGGGTGGCGGTTGCATCCGCGTGAACCTGCTTCCTGCGAAGCGTTGTTTTTTGGAGGATGTTTCTTCCTTGTGGTAGCTCGTTTTGGTTATCAGCGAGCGGACTTTTTAGTCGGCTGAGACTTCTCTGCTTATGCTGGTGGATACAGTCTTGGTGATCTGCATACATTTAATATGTAATCCCTTTTTTTTAATAAAAGGATGGTTTTTTCTGTGGAAAAAAAAATACACAGTCCACCTTAACCATAAGTTGAGAAAATGGAAGTATCTGAAAAACCTCTAAACATAGTGGAACATAAATAAATTAGGTAGTAAGGAAATTCTCATCAGAAAATAATAAACACTTGTGGGTAATTAGGAAACATGGAATACTTTTAGTATTCTTAAGACCTAAAAATATTTGATCATTTTCTTTGGGTCTTGTACAATGAGTTCATTGGCTATAGTAAATTTATATTTACTTATATATAGTAAAGCACTTATATTAATTTAGATAATTTTTGAAATAACGCTATAATGGTTTTAGATATATTGAAATTGTGAATATAATATGATATCGTGGAAAATATATGGACTATCATAGAGAACTTATGGAATGTAAGTCCAAGACTTTAGAGGGACAATAAAAGCTAGAATTATGTTGAATAGATATATAAAAGTATTGTAAGAGGTAATGTGAATTATTATTTTATCTCTATGTTAGGTTGTTAAGAACAAAGAACAAGATATTACACCTTATGACCAAGAAATTCTTAGTCTCTTTTATTAAGTTGCAGCATGTTAATATCATTCAAATATATTAGAAACTAGTTAATGAATTCAATTACATGCATTCAATAGAGCTACTAGAGAAAGTAAACATTCATGACAATATTAACTATATATAATAGTCATATAATACACTACCAAGAAGTAAATTGTATGTGTGTTAATGTAAGCACAATGCAACAATACAAACATAATAACAAATCTGAAATGAATATTTAAACCATGTGTGTGTGTGTGTATATATTTTGTCACTTTTACATATATATGAGAATATCAAAATTTCCTTAAAACGTAGGCTTTCATCTTGTAGTTTTGTATAATTGTAAATCAATAAATTATGTGAATAGCTAGAACTTAATAGAATATAACAAGTCCATAGGAAATCATGTAGCCATTAAAAGCTTCACATACATCTCAAACATAAGTATGAAGGACCAATAACCTAAGAAATGAGCAAAGAAGCCTCTCAATATAGCACGTATAGGAGAACTATTGAAGCCACATAAGCCTAGCATAAGCATAATATTGATGATTCATGCCTGTGATAAGAAAAACTCTGAGATAAAATTAGAACAAACTAGAGTCCCAAAGTATAAACTAAACATATAATGAATGCAATTATATTTCAAAGAGGAAAGAGTGATTGTTTACCTGAGGTTATAGAGAACAATGTCCTCCAATGATGTATCCCTGTAAAATCCATAAAAACCCAAATTATTAGAGGGAAATGAAGATGGAATTAAATAAAATATAAAAGAAATGTAGGAGAATGATTTGGAACTTTTCCATAAAAAACTATAGAGAAGAGGGTAGTAAATATTCAAGGTCGATATCCAACCTTAGATACCTTCATGAAAGCTGAGAATACTCTTGTGATAGTCCTTAAGGGTATGTCCAAGAGCAAGAGCATAACTATAAAAATGTAATGAGGTTACAGGTTGTGACTAAAGGCAATAATTTCGAGCAACCTAAACAATGCATAAGGAATTCAATCCAATTTTCGAAAGAAGGAGTTCAATCTAAAATATAATGATGAAATGTCAATGGATCCATCAGTTACCAATATGCTATAAAAACCCCAATTCATGTAAGATTCAAAGCGTACTTTAGCCGCACCAACATCTATCCATAGTGAACAAGAAAAGATGTAAAAACCCAGAAGACGGTATGGAATGTACAAACTCCAAAGAATATAAAATTTCAATAGAGATGAATTAAAAGAAGTAAGAAAGGCGAGTGCCTATGTGGCCATTACATCTAAAAAGGGTTCAAACATATATTTTTACAAAACCTTAGAGTACCTACAAAAACTTTAGAAAATATTGTAGAGTACCCTACAATTACAAATTACCCTATAATTACAAATTGGATAGACAATGACAGATGGATGATTTCCTATGGGCAAATAAATCCGTTCAACTAATGTGGAATGAGATGATGGCATCAAGAAAAGAGCTGGAAGGTATAGAAACATAGAGCAACATCTGGCCGCCAAAATAAAGGCCACATTCACAAATGCGACCAAGGTTAGGGTTTTCCACTCTTTTGAAAAACCTAATTTAATCTCACTTGTCCAATCATCACCGTAAATCACAACTATTCATAGTGGGTGGAGCAGAATAGTCATGTGTAGTCACATGGGTAGGGCCAATGTGGCCTATGCTAAGTGGGGAACATGCACATTAATAGAATATGACTCCATTCGTAGAGTGCATGTAGGAAGAAATATGTATGGTTAGGTTATGTAAACTAGGAACTCAATTTAAATGAATATGAAATTTATAAACCATGATTTGGTTATCAAATAAGGGTTGAAATGCTTAAAATAATTATGCACCGCAAATAAATTGTGAAGTGAACTATTCTGCTATATGTTTCGCAAGAGCACCACATATCATGTTGATAAGGGTCAAATAAAGGATGATATGAGGAAAGGACCAAATGAAGAGTTTTCGTTCCTTCTAGAGATATTTCATAATGATAACAAAATGGAGTTAAGAAAAGACAAGGATTATAACCCTAGAGACATATGTAAATTATAGTCTTAGTGGCCATGTTAATTCACTTTAATTATTGAAATGTGCATACAAAATGCTAAAGTAATGGTAGGAGCAAAGATATATTTATTAATTCTATCATAAAGAAGAAGAAAAATTGGTATGTACGAGGAGGTATGTTACATTTGGTATCAAAGTTGTAGGTTCAAAATTTAGCCCTAAGGGTCAAACCACAATGAAAATTATTTTACAGAAAATGTTATGTTTAAGAAAACTAATTTTTATTTCTTGTAATGATGTATAGTAGTAAGCAGAAAGAGAGTACAGTATGGCAGAACCTTTTTCCAGATTTCCTAGTGGAGGAGAATGCACCTCCAACAACCTAGTTTCTGGATATTGTAAGAGATTTGGGACAAGAATTGGCTAGCATCAGGGATCGCCATAAACACTTGTTGAAATCAAGTGAAGAGTAGGAGAAGCTCATAAAATAATTGATTGAAAAGTAAATATGAAAATCTCTAGATACAAAGGTAGAAGGGAGTAGAGAAGACCCTTTACAGCGAAAAACTATTGAGAATGAACATGATAAGTCTAAACATAAATATAAAAAATATAAAAGTGAAGAAGGCTCCGATAAAAAATCTCCAAAACCCACTAAATTAAGAAATAAAAATAAAACAAAACTCCAATGAGAGTTCAAAAGGATAATACCACCTACCTTTGACAGAGAAAAAGAAGAAGATGCAAAAGCCTAGTTGTTGAACATCATATAATATTTTCATGTATATGAATATTCCAGTTATCTCAAGGCTAGACTAGCAATATATAAATTACAAGGAAAGACTACATTATGGTGGGAAGAAGCAAAACTAGTGCACAATATCGATGAAAAGATAGTCAACTAGAAAAAAATTCAAAAACAATTCAAAGCAAAATATCTAACTGAAAGATATTATAATGTTCGAGCTGAAGAAATTCATAAGTTGAGGTTAGGGTAGCTAAGTATGGATGAGTTTGTAGAAAAATTTGCAAACCTATTAACATATGTTCCATACATTAAAGAAGAAAAAGTGAAGGTGCATCGAATTTTGAATGGCCTTCCACTCTCATACAAATAAAGGATTGAATTTGATAATCCAAAGACCACAAATGAAGCTATAAGAAAAGAAAGGATTTGTTAAAAAAAAATAAACAGAAGGTTGAAGCCTTGAAATCCTTCTCTAAAAAAGAGAAAAATAAATTTGGAATTGGAAGTAAGAAGCCAAACTCTTTTATTTTGAATAATTTTGGAAGAGACCATCAATAGAAAAGGTTCAACCAGAATAACCAGCCACACCCTACACAGTCTCAAATTGGTTCCAAACAAATTTATCTGAACACAAAAGGGATGAATAGATGAACAAAAAGAGAACCTCTAAAATGTTGGGGCTGTGGAGAACCCCATCTATCAAGGAACTTTCCATATAACACCATACCGGTTCAAGCATTACAAATTTTATAAGAGACAACTATAGTAAATGACATAGACAAAATTATCTGAAAACTAATGTTTCTCTAGAAGAAAGACAAGCTGAACATGAGTCAACTATGATTGAAATTGAAGGTATTGTACTAGTCTAGCCTATATCTATTTTAGTAGATCTAGGAGCTAGTTTTAGTTATGTCAATCCACAAGTTGTGGAAAAATGAAAATTGAATGTTATCAAATTTTAATATTCGCAGTTAGTTTGGCTAACTACAAGCACAAATGGAAAATTAATTAATTGGATAAAGTAGTATCTTGTACAACTAAATGGATGTAAAACATAATTAAATATAAAGATAATAATTTTAGGTTCCTATGACTTGCTGATAGGAATGGACTGGTTGGAGAAAAATATATTTGTAATAAATTGTTTAGAAAAAATTATTACTGATGTAATTGAAGAAGGAAATGTGCAATTAATTAATGGCATACCTAGGCCTATCTCCATCAGAAAAATTTCAGCCTTGTAGCTGAAAAGATGTGCCTAAAAGGGTTGTAAACTATTTGTTCATAAAGTAGAAGAAAACACACAGAAAACAAATGATTAAAAAAAAGAGGATCTATCTATAATTAGAGAATTTAAGGATGTCTTCCCCAAAGTGATTCTGGGATTACCACCAAGAAGAGACATAGAATTTACAATTGACCTAGTGTTGATAGTGTTGGACACACCAACATTCAGGGGATCTCCTCGGTATCAAGTCCCAACTAGACCTCACACCGTATGGTGTAGGAGTCACATCCAGTATGATGGCCCAGTTTCCATTATCGTAAATATATGCCTTAGCTCTTGCTTGTCAATACATGAGAGTGGTATACTTAGTCTTCAAATAGCAAGGTTCGTGTGCTTGGTGAGTGCTTAGTGTAAATTTTTTCTAAGTTCTTTCACTGCAGAGGGAGAGGGTGAGAGTGAGTCTCAAGTTGAAAGGGAATATTGCCAACTCTGTTAGAGACACACAACACAACAGGACATGCATAGCTTCCAGCAAAGTATTCCACATGGATGCGGCAGTCACAAACACAAAGTGAACAAATAGCATGTACAACACCCAGCAGAATAGTCCACACGAGTGCGACAGTCGTTATAACAAGTTTACAAGAATGAATATGTCAAGTGTCCGACAGAATAGCCCACACGGGTGAGACAAAATTAACAACTGATACAACACATTTCTAGCAGCATATGTACTAAAACAACTAAAATAGTTCAACTATCTTAATACATGTTAAAGTAACATGCATTACAAGCGTCCAAAGAATAATCTTACAAACAAATACAATACATGTGTGAAAACGTGCTGGCCTATTAACAAGCTTCTGAATTAAGCGAAATTTTCAAGACACATTCATACACCATACATCCCTAACCCTGATAGCGGATCATTGGAGCCACTGCTCACTCCTCAAAGAAAATACTACAGAATTTCAAGGCTATGTTGGAGGAGCCAATGTGAAAATTCCATTGCATGTACAAATGAAGGGTATATATAGCCAAGGGTGAAACTGACCCTTGTGACTATTCAACTTCCCTCATGACTGTTCAACTTACATGACTCTTTGACTTCATTCTTAGGTCTCTTGGACTTCCACGTTACATTACATTGATTACACAACTATGACCTAAAATATTGATGTGGCCGAGGTGACTCATGACACAACTCGACATGACACTGCTAGTATGCACATGATGGCTGTGATGTTCATGTCGAATTTTTGTGCTATTGAGTGATGAGTATGCTCGTGATGTACCATAACTTCACCTCTACATGGAAAAGTGTGTGGAGTCTTCAATGGTATTGGTGTTCGCTTTATGGTTCATGCATGTGGACATGTCTCCTTCGCTTGCTACTTGGTATGCTTTGTATGTTTGTCCAACTGTGAGCAAGTCTTCTAGCATGCGCTCCTTATTCATCCCATTCGTTGTCGCACCATGTCTCATCCATGTACCTATTTCTACAATCACTCATTATGAGACGACATCAAATCCAAAAATCCCCTAGTCTACCATGATGCATAGTCTTTCGTTTTCAGGTGTAGTTGACCGGCAGAGAGGAAAAGGCTCTAAAACTGCGCAAAGCACATTTCAGGCTAGGATACGAGGCTCTCGAACACTATCGAGAAAAACTGTGTAGAGGTCACTAAGAGGCTGGGTTGAGTAGTCCGAGACAATAATGAAATCTACGAGATCTGGCTCAGTTGGGAGGAAAAACTGCACAATTTTTCCAGGGAAGGTAGTGCGGGCAACAAGAGGCACTAGCAGTGAAAACTTTATAGATTTCTAGAGGAAGTCGGGGGCGGGCTGCGAGATTTTGCTGGCCAAAAATGCACAGATCTAGGATGTAGTCATGCAGGACATGTTTGCATATTTTTTGGGATGAGTGGAGTGTCGATCAACTCGTGGGAATTCTAAGGAAACTGCACAATTTTCAGGAGGAGCAGCAGGTCGGCTGGCAGGGGGACTGACTGACAAAAACTACGCAATTTTCTGAGATAGTGTAGTGATAGGTAGTGGGTGTCTGTCCCTCTTGTCTACGTAATTTCTTCAATCAGTATAGGAAGGCAAGCTTACACCTTCTGTACAACTTTTGGGAGGAGTGAAGCCTGGAGTCACTGCCTAGTCAAATTCTCCAGTTGACCAGCGGGAGGCCTAATGGATAGGCTTACGGGAAGCGCAAATTAAGATAGCTTCTTGGGAAAATTTTGTGCTGTTGTGGGTGATAGTCAGCCAACTCGATTCCAATATTGTTGAGTGTATACTACCTGGGAGGCAGCCTCAAGCTCTATGCAATTATGGGAAACAGTGCTTCGTCACTGAGGGCTGAGACTGCGCATTGCAGCTTAGTGGAGGTCGAGCTGATGGAGGATGGTCCGGTCAACAAATCTTTGGCAAAATGGTTAAATGTGTGAGGGAGTGAGCTTGTGTATAAATTACCTTGCAAACACACACTAAACATGACTTGATGACAAGACACCCCTAACCAACAAGACAACATGTGCTCAGTTTGACTAAATACGAAACTGTATAATGGTGAAAATGACAAGTGCGACACTTCAGATAGACCTTCGGATGACCGTTTCAAAACTTGTGCGGAAATGATTACAACATCATGTGTGAGTGTGATATATGTTTACATAGCGAACACAAGTCATACACAAACCTTCAACATCAGCAGAACAAGGTCACAAGCATGACATAACAATCAATATGCTGAAGATGACAGTTGGTCAAACAAGCGAAAAGGAAGCAAGACATGTAGAGGAAACAAATGAAATGAATTTTTTCGTGTTTTCAAACAAGCATGTTACTGAATACATGATGATATGACAATGAGAAGAAGTCTTGCAAACTCAAATAAGATATGTACTTCTAAAGGTTTTCTTTACTTACCATACTTATTCTCAAGATGATCATGCATCTAATAGAGTTTGCATGCGGTCCTCATCTTTTGTGATAACTTGGTTTCTTGGTTCTTCTCCTCAAATCCTTGGGAGTGATCTTATCATGTCACCCTTTTCCTATAGTCACTGAGAGGTAGATCAATGTTGTTTCAGCGGCCAGTGATTGCTACCAGAATGAGGCCCTCAGAGGTGTAACTATGTAGTTTCTGCGTGCAAGACAAACAGGGAAGCTTGGACAATACTGCGCAATTTTGAGGCACAAGACACTATTGTGGGGTGGGGGTCTTAGGAGGAAACCTCTACACAATTTCTAAGGTTTGGCTACCTGACTGCTTTGCACATTTCTAGAGAGAAGTGTTGGCTGCCTGATTGCTCTGAGCATTTCTAGACAGTAGTGTTGGCTAGGGTCTTTGTGTACTGTGGGGTTTCAGTAGGTAAGGGAGGAAGCTTGATGGTTGTAGAAACAAAGCACACAATTCCAGGAAGCTATATGAGGCTAGGTTGTTTGGGAAATGGCTAAGTGTGATATAAGTGACACAAATGTAAATAGTGATAGGACTTGACTCCGATCACACCCGAACACTTAATGATGCAACATAGACCATCCAGAATGTATAAAACATACTTTTCTTGATGCAGCAACCTTCGTGACAAGAGTGTGTGAAGTGAGTGTGAAGCATGTCTATGTCATGATAGCAACTCACACGTGCATGCTTTCCCTTGAAGCAAAACGACATTCCCTTTACATGACAAACAACAATCCCTATGCCCAAATATGACACATGTTGCATAAAGATGACAACATGGACAACTCTTAAGACCAAGGAGGGGTGAGCTTAAGATCATCAACCTACCAACAAGTGACCAAGGATGATTGACTGCAAGATCCAATGTAGACTCCAAAATTTTCATGCGAGAAAAATTTTTGGAGGGTAGTTGTAGCCGCTACAACATTGGTGACACACTGGTAGAACTCCAGCTCTCTGTATGGACCTTGTTTCGTGAAAAGTGAGTCTAACCCTTCTGGAAGTATTGTTTGATTCTTTGATCATGATGGCTTCTGCACTAGCTTGTGTGAAAGATGTAGTCCTTGCCATTCTCTTGGTCAGTTAGCACACATTGCAAGCCAAGTCAAGTTAGTTGTTTTGATCAAGAATGAGGGGTATATTGATGCACAAGTAATATAATTGTTAGAGTTTAAGTTTCATCTCTAGTGTTTCTCTACTGCCAGCGGGCCTGGATAGTACCTTGGCGGAGTCACGCAGGAACACAAGCATTGCTCCATTACCAGCGAGCCTAGCCAATACTCTCGCAGAGTTACTTGCATCACCTCCCTATGTAGGAAGCCTTCTCTTCTTTTTCCTTATTCATTTTCATTTTTTTTATTTTTTCAAATAACTGTGCATAGGCACTTATTTATTTCATAGGCAGAAGAGGGATCCTGACTTATTGAGAGAAGAAGAGGTTGTTCCTTTAGAGAGGTATGTTATATATACCTCTGACATACTTGTTAAGGTTTTCCCCTCACCTTACTCTACTTGATTGAGTTGACAAGGGTTAACCCAAAAGAATTGATTAGAGTAGGCGCTACTAGTTAACAGTTCAAGCATTGTGTTTTCACCAAGACTCACTCTGAGCATAATGTTTTTTCCATCAAGGCATCATTGAATGAAGAAAAAAATCTCTTCATAAAGAGAGGGGACACCAGATAACCAAATGTTGATAGTTGTACAAGTTCTCTTAGATTTTATTTGTTCTTCTTAAGAGCCAACATCGCTTCATGTAAGGCTAACCTATGGACATGAGCAAGCAAAGAAAGCAAAAAAGAAAAAGAAAAAGTAAAGTGAAATTAAAACAAGCAAATAAAGAAAGCAAACAAACCAAACCAAGTTAGGAAGAAAATAAACATGAAAACCAAGAAGCAAAGCAAAGAAAGAAAGAAAACACTACTCCTACTCCTACGCTAAGCAGTGCATTGGCCTATTCACATGAAGTGATATTTCCAATGCAGCCATCAGGGCATTAGCAGGCCCATGTTGGCGAAGGCATGGTAAACAAGAAAGATATGCATGTAAACCAACGAACAAGGAAGATTGATCAGTGAAGACCAACACGCTCTAAGTTCTAAAACATCCACAGAAAATAAAAGAGTGAATGCACAAAACAAACATTTGTTAGATGTACCATGGTGTTGCGATGCACTACGTGTAGATGGTAAACATACACACTCTTTGGACTGTGACATACCAATGAAAACGAGAAAGACAAACAACTTATGCTTTACAAACGTGCTTGTTGTGTACGATTCCTCCAAGGTATGAGCGATGGTATCATGTAATTTGGGTGGAGGAAGTGAACTTTGATCTTCACTGTGAAGCAGAGAGTGGTGAGAAGCCTTGGGAGTTTAAAAAAATTTCATGGTCAGAAGTGGAACTAACCTTAGGAAAGTGAGGGCCTGACATAATCATCAGCTTAGGATGAAGTGCCTTGATAGCCTGCAGGGTTTCCACTTCGTCAATAGATAGATCATCATAGACTAATGGCTTCGAAAGATTCACAGTGAGTGAATGAACATCATGATCAAATGAAGATGTACAAATATCACGACAACCACGATAAGAAAATTCAGGATGTTCGTCGGAATCCTCATGATTTGATGAATCATGCAGAGGGATAAATGAGAAACAAGGAAGTTCACCCTCTATGTTTTCAAAAATGACAGATGATAGATGGGACATATTTTCAGAGGAAGATGTGTCCTCTCCACAATGTAATGACAGATTGACATCCGGTGTGTCCTATGAATGATCGGAAGTAGAAACATCTGGAGATGAGTTTTCACAGGGAAAATCAAAAGTGGCAGAATCACAAGAGATGTCAGGATAGAACAGATGAGGCGTGGATGGAAGGGAGTCATCCTTCACCACGGGTTCTTCTTCAGATTCCTGCACACACTCATCATGAATGATAGTGTAGGTTGGCTGCACAACACCAACTTCGTCGACAACTTGATCCTCGTTCACAACAAGTGTGGATTCTGGAATGGAAGAACACAAGACAATACAATTCGGAGCATCAATAGAATGCAGGGATGGAGGTTGAGGTAACAAGTCCACATGAAAACCAGTAGGCTTGCAAGGCAAATCTATGTAGATATCAAGAGTGGGTGGGGTAGGAGGATGTGACAATTTTACAGATGTGCACGCACCTTCTCCCACCTCGCATTGTGGAGCTAGAGCTATTTGATGAGAAGAGGATGGACAGTCACTTGTGATAGCGACCTTGTCTGTCTTAGATTTAGCAGCTCTAACATCGAGGTCTACTGGGATGTATTCGAATGATTCTAAGAATTGTAGTTTTTTTGATATGTAAAGAATATAGTTAAATCTTCCATCGAGGAATTCCCAATCAATTTCATATTCGAGAAAATGATATGCAAGATTACAAAAGCGTGTGTGAAATTGTTTAATGGATTCATTAGGTGCTTTCCGTAATTTCATAATTTATTTATTGAGTGCTTTATGATCAAAGTGATTGAAAGCATGGTCTATCTCTGCAATCAGATGATGGAAAGAGTGAATAGATTTTCAGGCAGATGGCACACCAATGCAGTGGGTGCCATCGAAGCATGTATACGAATAGTGCACAGGTAATGTAATATTCATAGATTTCATGTCTTTCACAGGAGCCTACAATGTCAACTGCGTGTCTAAGCAAGGCTACTTTGCCTCCACCATCGTATGTTTTACGTGACAAGTTATTCCAGAGCTCTTCCGAGATTTCAAAGTCGTTTCCATAAGACATACACTCTGGAAGAGAAAAATTTTGGCTAGTCATGATAAGTATGTGAAGATTCAAAACAGATTGTGAGGAGTCATCTTGTCATCTGACCCTCCTTCTAGCGCCAGAAATGTTGATGGTGATAGACCCATCAACGTTCAGGGGATCTACCTGGTATGAAGTCCCAACTAGACCTCACACCATTTGGTGTAGGAGTGCCATCTGGTGTGATACCTTAGTTTCCATTATCTTAAAGATATGCCTTAGCTCTTTCTTGGCAGCACATGCGAGTGGTATACTTAGTCTTCAAACAATCAGGTTTGTGTGCCTGGTCAGTTCTTAGTGTAACTTATATCTAAGTTATTTCACTGTAGAGGGAGAAGGTGAGAGTGAGTCTCAAGTCGAAAGGGAATAGTCCCAACTCTGTTAGAGACACACAACACAACAAGACATGCACAGCTTTTAGCAGAGTAGTCCACACCAATGCGGTAGTCACAAACACAAAGTGAACAGATATCACATACAAAACCCAGCGGAATAGTCCACACGAGTGCAACAATCGTTATAACAATTTTACAAGAATGAATCTATCGAGTGTCTAACAGAATAGTCCACATGGGCGAGACAACACTAACAAATGATATAACACATTTTTGGTAGCATATGCACTAAAACAACCAAAATACTTCAACTATATTAATATAGGTTAGAGCAACATGCATTACAAGCGTCCAAAGAATAGTCCTACAAACGAATACAATACATGTGTGAAAATGTGTTGGCCTATTAACAGGCTTCTGAATTAAGCGAAAGTTCCAAGACACATCTATACACCATACATCCCTAACCCCGATAGCAGGGCGTTGGAGCCACTGCTCGCTCCTCAAGGAAAAGACTACAGACTCTCAAGGCTATGTCGAAGGAGCCAAGGTGAAAATTCCTTTTCATGTATAAATGAAGGGTATATATAGCAAAGGGTGAAACTAGACCTTTTGACTGTTTGACTTCCCTCATGACTGTTCAACTTACATGAATCTTTGACTTCATCTGTGGGTCTCTTGGACTTCCATATTACATTACATTGATTACACAATTATGACCCAAAGTAGTGATGTGGCAGAGGTGACTCGTGACACAAATCGACATGACATTGTTGGTATGCACATGTTGGTTGTGTTGTTTGTGTCAAGTTGTTGTGATGCTGAGTGATGAGTATGCACGTGGTGTACCATAGCTTCACCTCCGCATGGAAAATTATGTGGATTATTCAATGGTGTTGGTGTTCGCTTGATGGTTCATGCATGTGCACGTGTCTCCTTCACTTGCTACTTGGTACACTTCGTATGTTCATCCAACTGCGAGCAATTATTCTAGCATGTGCTTCTTGTTCATCCTGTTTGTCTTTGTGCCATGTCTCATCCATGTACCTATTTTTGCAATCACTCATGACGATACAACATCAAATCCAAAAATAACCTAGTCTACCATGATGCATTGTCTTTCGTTTTTAGGTGTAGGTGACTGGGAGAGAAGACAAGGCTCTGAAACTCTACAGAGCACATTTCAGGCTGGGATGCGAGGCTCTAGGACACTATCGAGAAAAACTGCGTAGAGGTCACTGAGAGGCTGGGTTGAGTACTATAGGACAATAGTGACATCTATGAGATTTGGCTCAGTTGGGAGGCAGAACTACACATATTTTCCATGGAAGGAAGTACGCACAACAGGAGGCACTGGCAGTGAAAACTACGTACATTTTCAGTGGAGGCCGCGAGCGGCTTGCAAGAGCTTGCTGGCCAAAACTTCGCAGATCTAGGAGGCAGTCATGCAAAACATGTCTACGTAGCTTCCAGGCTGAGTGGGGTGTCAGGAAGCTGGTGGAAAACCTAAGAAATTAGTGCAATTTTTAGGAGGAGAAATAGGTCGGCCAACAGAGGGACTAACTTAGAACAAAAATACGCAATTTCCTGAGATAGTGCAGTGATAAGCAGTGGGTTCCTGTCTCTATTTTCTGTGCAATTTTTTCAGTCAGTGCAGACAAGCAGGCTGACAGCTTCTACGCATTTTTTGGGAGGACTGAACCCCGAGGTCACTTCCTAATCTAAATCTCTGGTTGACCAGCGTGAGGCTTGATGGACAGGCTTGTGGGAAGCGCAAATTGAGATAGCTTCTTGAGAAACTTCTGTGCTATTCTAGGTGACAGTTAGCCAGGTCGATTCTAGGATTGCACAGTGTAGATTGCCTGGGAGGTGGCCTCAATATCTGAATAATTATGGGCAACAATGCTTGGTCACTAAGGGCGATATTGTGTAGTGTAGCTCAGTGGAGGTTTGGCTGATGGAGGGTGGTTCGATCGACAAATCTTCGGAAAAATGGTTAAGTGTGTGAGCGAGTGAACTCATGTATACACAACCTTGCAAACACACACTCAAAATGACTTGATGACAAGACACCTCGAACCCACAAGACAACATGTGCTCAGTGTGACTGACTACAGGACTATCAAATGGTGAAAGTGATAAGTGCAACAATTCAGATAGACCTTCGAAAGACCATGTCGACAGTTGTGCGAAAGTAATTACAACATCGTGTGTGAGTGTGATAGATGTTTACATAGAGAAGACAACTCATAAACAGACCTTCAAAATCAACAGAACAAGGTCGCAAGCATGACATAATGATCAATATCTTGAAGACGATAGTTGGTCAAACAAGAAAAAAGGAAGCAAGACATGTAGAGGAAACACATGAAATGACTTTTTGGTCTTTGCACACAAGCATGTTACTGAAGACATGATGATATGACAATGAGAATAAGTCTTGCAAACTCAACTAGGAGATGTACTTCAAAAGGTTTTCTTTACTTACCATACTTACCCTCAAGATGATCATGCATCCAATGGAGTTTGCATGTTGTCCTGATCTTTTGCCATAACTTAGTTTCTTAGTTTTTCTCCCCAAATCCTTGGGAGTGATCTTAGCATGTCACATTTTCTTATAGTCACTGAGAGGTAGATTAGAGATGTTTTAGCGGGTAGTGACTGCTACCAGAATGAGGTCATGGGAGGCCTAACTGTGCAGTTTCTTCATGCAATACATACAGGGAATCTTGGACAATATTGCACAATTTTTAGGCACAAAACTTGCTATGGGATGGGGGTCCTGGGAGGACACCTATGCACAACTTCTGAGTGTTGGCTGCCTAACTGCTCTACGCATTTTTGGAGAATAGTACTAGCTACCTAACTACTCTGTGCATTTCTGGAGAGTAGTGCTAGTTGCCTGACTACTCTGTGCATTTCTTGAGAGTAGTGTTGGTTGGGTTCTTTGTGCACTGCAGGGTTTCAACAGGTAAGGGAGGAAGCTTGATGGTTTCATAAGCAAATTTCATAGTTCCGGGAAGTTGGATGAGGCTAGGTTGTTCAGGAAATGGCTAAGTGTGAGATCAGTGACACATATGTAAACACTAATAGGACTTGACCATGATCACACATGAACATTTAGTGATGCAACATAGACCATCCAGAATGTATAAAACATACTCTACTTGTTTCAAAAACCTTCGTGACAAGAGTGCGTGAAGTGAGTGTGAAACATGTCTATGTGATGATAGCAACTCACGCACGCATGCTTTCCCTTGAAGCAAAACAATATTCCCTTTACATGAAAAACAACAATCCTTATGCCCAAAGATGACACACGCTGTATAAAGATGATAACATGGACAACTCTTAAGATCAGGGAGGGAGGAGCTTGAGATAATCATCTTATCAAAAATTGACCAAGGATGATCGATCGCAGGATCCAAGGTAGGTTCCAAAATTTGCATGTGAGCCAAAATTTTGGAGGGTGGTTGTAGCTACTACAACACCTGGTAACAGGAGCCACACCCATTTCAAAATCACCATATAGAATGAGCATCCTTATGGAATTGAAAATGTTGCTACTAGATTTATTGGATAAAGGCTATATTAAACCAAGCATTCCCCTTGGGGAGCCCTGATATTGTTTGTTAAAATAAATATGGGACTTTTGAAATGTGCATAAATTATGAATAGTTGAACAAATTGACAATTAAGAATAAGTATCATTTACCCCAAATAGATCTTAGATCAGGTTATCATTAGTTAAGGATAAAAGATGAGGACATACACAGGATAACATTTAGAATAAGGTATAAACACTATGAATTTGTAGTAATAACTTTTGGTATTACTAATGCACCTTCTACTATATGTGATTAATGAATAGCATGTTTAACAGGTGTCTAGACAAGTTTGTACTGGTTTCCATTGATGACGTTCTGACATATTAAAAAAACTAAGAAGAACATGAGGAGCATTTAAGAATAGTGTTATAGACCTTGAAAGAACACCAATTGTATACAAAGTTCAACAAGTGTGACTTTTATAAAGAAAAAATTTAGTACCTGTGTCATGTTATCTTTAAAGAAGGGATATATGTTGATCTTGAAAATGTTAAGGCCATCTTAAACTGGTCAGTACCTAAGGATGTAGAAAACATCAGGTCCTTCATGGGAATTACGGGTTATTATAGAATATTTATTGAAGGCTTTTTAAAATTATCTTATCCCATTACCTCTTTGCAAAAGAAAGGAGTTGAATTCAATTAGAAAAATAAATGTAAAAAGTGTTTTGATAGATTAAAACATCTATTAATAGTAGCCCCATTTTTAAAGATTGTTTATCCAGAAAAAAGACTTTGTTGTGTGCACAGATGCATGTCTTGAAGGGTTGGGTGGTGTATTAATCTAGGAAAAATATGTAGTTGTTTATGAATCAAGAAAATTGAAGCTTCATGAGAAAAGTTTTGTTTTTTATGACTTGGAACAAATTGTTTCTATACATGCATTAAAAATGTGGAGTCATTACTTATTGGGTAAAAATTTTACTCTTATTACTAACCACATAAGTCTAAAGTATTTTTTCAATCAATAATAGTTGAATGTTAGATAGGAAAGGTTAATGACATTCTTTAGTGAATTTGAATTTGTTATCAAGAAAATTAAAGGAAAAGGAAAAAAAATAGTTGATGCCTTGAGTATAAGTGAAAATCATTTAGCTGGAATTTATGTCAGTAATGCACAGACAGATTTTGTAGAATAAATAAAAATCAAAGACATATTTTTCCACATGAATTCCTTCATCAAAGATTCATATGGCTTTGTAAAGCTCACGAAGGAGGAAAACGTGGACAACGATGACCTAATCACTAGTTTTGATCTAGTTTCATTATTCACTAAGATTCCCTTAGAGGATGCTATCCATGTTCTCTATGAGGTATCTGACCCTAAAATTCTCAAACTTGCAGAAATTTTCCTTCTCTCAACATTATTTAGCTAAATAGAGAATCCATACAGGTGAGAGTGGTTTTAGATGGAGGAGGAATGACCTGTTGTAGAGTTTTGTGAACCCAACGTTTCGGACTACAAAGTGAGTCCATTATTTAGCTTTCAAGGAGAATATTATGAGCAAGTCACAGATGTTGCTCTAGGCTCTTCCCTTTCTCCTGTTGTAGCAAACATATACATGGAAAAATTGGAACATATAGCATTAGACTCCTACCCATTAAAACCTAGAAGATGGAAACAGGTATATTGATGATACTAATCTGAAATGGAAACATGGAAAGGAAGAACTCAACAAATTATTAGAACATATTAATGGAATATCTGATGACATAAAATTATGTATCGAACTTGAAGATAATAATTGCACTCCTTTCCTAGATTTATTAATTATTAGAAATGAGTATGCGATCTTAGGGCACCAAGTATTCTGAAAAAATGCCCATAATGATAGTTACCTCCATGTAGATTCCCACCATTACCCAGCTTAGAATTTTGGAATCTTCAACACATTGACCTCAAGAGTCGTTAGGATATCTAATAAAGATCACTTGGATCAAGAATTGGATCATCTTAGTAACATCTTTAAAGAGTTTGGATACAAGGATATATACATTTCTAAGGCCATCAAGAGAGCCAAATAGAAGAGGAACCCCTCACATATAATAACTAATTTACTGTTGAAAATAGAAACAAGAAATGATAAAAATAGAATCCAGAATATTCCAATTTTAATTTTTCCTTGAATCAAAATTGTGAATTAAAATCGAATTTAGTCTCACCAGCTGCTTGGAAATAATTAATTAATTCACTATGGATTAATTAGTTGGAGAAATTCAACTTAGAAGTCTTTCTGAAATCATGCAACAGTTATCCCTTAAATTAAGGAGATTATCCCTTAATTAAGGAGATAAGATTGAGTTATATTTGAGTTGTAATTAGTTAGCTCATTTTACTGAGTTAAGTTCAGTTAAACTAGTTCCAAACTGTTTTAGGAACTAATTGTGAGTTATCAGTCAGTTGATGCATGCATGCACTCAACTAGTGTACTCCAGATAACTGAAGATTCCCTCATCGGAAACTCATGCATGTCTATTCAGAGAAAGACCCAGTTGAGCTAAATTTCAAGGACATGTTACTATCAGTTGCATGTGTTTTCCTATAAAGGAAACTCATCCATGCAGTCAAGGAAAGGTTCCTTGAGGATTGTGCAATTCTGACAAGGTGTAGGATCAGTGTGAGTGATCAGTCTTCCAGTTGGTAATAGGAGGATCACCCAGAGAAACTATGCAAGGAAATAGGAGCTTGGGGGGCAGAGGAGAAGGCTTGTGAGAAGCTTTGATTGTCTGTGAGCATCCAGGAGGATTGTACTGAGAGCTAAGGCTTGGTGTAATTATGAGATATTTCCACCTTGTATGATAATACAGATAGTGGGCTTTTTAGCTGAGGCTTTCCCTTGACTATTTTCTGTGTTTCATGTGCATTGATTCTTCTTCTTCTAGTTATATGCATTCAGCTCGATTCTTGCTCTATCTTTAAGCTTCCACGAATTGATAGTAGAAGTAGATTATAGTATTTTGCTTTGGTATATTTCATTATCAGGTTAATCTATAGTCAGATTTTCTACATAGTATTAGAGTGAGATTTGTAGAGAATTTACAGAATTTCTACATGGTCTCGAAGCCAAGTTTATCGGGGCTATGAACAGTATACAGAGAAGAGAATTCGAAGTTTGAAATTCGGGGTTGCAGGAGCAAATCGAATTCATATCATACTTCAACATTGGCCAATGGCGTTCTATGGATTGAGACTCGAGTATGCCTTGGAAGGTAGCTCGAATTACATAACATGGAAAGATCACATGGAGGCTGTATTAGAAGATAATGGCTTGAAGGATTTCATTGATCAAGAAATCCCAAAGCTAGGTTCAATTAATGTACAAGAGTTGGCTAAGTGGAAGAAGTGTGTGGCGAGGGTGAAACAAATCATCCTTAAGGGAGTTTGAGACTATATTGTCTCGAGTCTCCATGGGAAGGATACTCCCTATTCAATGTGGAAGACATTGAAGGACCTCTACCAAAACAGTAGCAACTAGAGGAAATTGGTGCTCAAGGATAAGTTTCAAAGAATCAAGATGGAGAACGGCGATACTATTTCCACATATCTGAACAAGCTCACCACATGTAGAGATGAGCTTGGATGTGTGGGAATAACTGTTGTCGATGTTGATATGGTGAGCCTCACTCTCATTAGCCTTACAAAGAGCTGGAATAGCTACCAAGACTCTCTGAATGGAAAGGAGAAACTACCGGATTAGGAACGACTGTGGTCGGATCTCATGCAAGAGGAGATCAGGAGGAGCAATGGAGATGGTTCCTCATCCAAGAATGATGATGAATGAAATATGGCCTTAGCAAGTAAGGCAAGGAAAGGGAAGGGGAAGGAGTCCCATTTTGAATCGAATTCTTCTCATGGAAGGAAGAAGGTTGACAATTCGAAAGTGATATGCTTTAATTGTCACAAGATGGGTCATTATGCAACTAATTTCCCATTGAAGAAGTACAAGAAGGGAACCTCGGAAGGATCGGAAGGTGAGGCATTAGCCTCTCAGTTCGAAATGGACTTCACCCTCATCGCATGCATGGTGTCATCGATGATGGGTTGTGTCTGGTACCCTGACAGTAGAGCCTCATTCCACATGACTGACGATAAAATTTTATTCAGTACCTCGGAGGAGAAAGACCTCAAGATGTGCATAGAGATGGGTGATGATGAAAGGTTTAGTGTTTCAGGAGTGGGCATGGTTTCTTTTCAGAGGGAGCATGGAGCTTCTATCACCTTGATAGATCTGAAGTATGTGCTTGGACTGAAGAAGAACTTGGTATCGGTCACGATGTTGAAGGACAAAGGCAACGATGTTCTTTTTAGTAAGGAAAAGGTTTTCCTTTGACACATCACCACGAGACAGGTGAAGCAGATTGGTTCATGAGTTAAGAACCTGTATGCTCTTGAAGTTCAAGATGCATGCATAGCCTTGAGGAGTAAGGCAAATGTTAGAGACTTGGTGGTTGAGAGGGAGAGTAAATTACCTCTCAACATGTAGCCCCATAAGAAGTGTCAAACAATTGTGGAGGAGCCATAATTGGAGAAGTGGGTAGAGGGATCACATGCAGCCCTAGAAGAAGTCTCAGACAATTGTGGAGGAGCCACAATTGGAGAAGTGGGCAGAGGGATCACATGCAGCCCCAGAAGAAGTCTCAGACAATTGTGGAGGAGCCACAATTGGAGAAGTGGGCAAAGGGATCACATGCAGCCATACCTCTAGGTGTGAGGTGGGGTGATGTGAAGTGATAGTCCCAAGAATGCTGAAATTAGGCAGGGTCCATTGAGAGGTTTTATCTCATGGATCGTACCTTGCTACGGGAGCCCAAAGTACATAGTAGTGAGAGGAATGAGTGGGATTGATGCAATCAGAGATCAAAGTGACAGAGGCTAGAGCAGTTAGATACTGAAGAGCGCAGAGAAGGATTGACAATAGTGCAGAAAGGCTAAGTCAATAGAAGCGCAAAGTTTTCAGTCGACATAGGCAATAGTAGTCAAAGACTTTGATGACAGATGCATCATACTAATTCAGGTTGGATGTTTTTCTTGTTTCTAGAGTTGTTGGAGCTACAACACTCGAGAGAAGTGTTGCATGCAGAACATTACAAATGTTTAGGATCAGGATCAAGTTGAATTCCTTTCTTGTTGAGAGGGAGTGTTAAAAATAGCAACAAGAAATGATAAAAATAGAATCCAGAATATTCCAATTTTAATTTGTCCTTGAATTAAAATTGTGAATTAAAATTGAATTTAGTCTCACCAGCTGCTTGGAAATAATTAATTAATTCATTATGGATTAATTAGTTAGATAAATTCAAGTTAGAAGTCTTTCTAAAGTTATGCAACAATTACCATTAAATTAAGGAGATTATCCCTTAATTAAGGAGATAAGATTGAGTTATATTTGAGTTGCAATTAGTTAGCTCAGTTTACTGAGTTAAGTCCAGTTAAATTAGTTCCAAACTATTTGAGGAACTAATTGTGAGTTATCAATCAGTTGATGCATGCATGAACTCAACCAGTGTACTCTAGATAACTGAAGATTCCCTCATCAGAAACTCATGCATGTCTATTCAGAGAAAGACCCAGTTGAGCTAAATGTCAAAGACAGGTTACTATCAGTTGCATGTGTTTTCCTATCAAGGAAACTCATCCATGCAATCAAGGAAAGGTTCCTCGTGGATTACGCAGTTCTGTCAGGGTGTAGGATTAGTGTGAGTGATCAGTCTTCCACTTGGTAACAGGAGGATCACCCAGAGAAACTACACAAGGAAATAGGAGCTTGGAGGGTAGAGGAGAAGGCTTCTGAGAAGCTTTGATTGCCTATGAGCATCCAGGAGGATTGTACTGAGAGCTGTCTAGCTGTGAGAACTAAGGCTTGGTGTAATTATGAGATATTTCCACCTTGTATGATAATACAGATAGTGGGTTTTTAAGTTGAGGCTTTCCCCTGAGTATTTTCTGTTTTTCATGTGCATTGATTCTTCTTCTTCTGGTTATATGTGTTCAACTCAATTCTTGCTATATCTTTAAGCTTCCGCAAATTGATAGTAGAAGTAGATTATAGTATTTTTCTTTGGTATATTGCATTATCGAGTTAATATACAGTCAGATTTTGTACATAGTCTTAGAGTGAGATTTGTAGAGAATTTGCAGAATTTTTACATGCTATCGGAGCCAAGTTTATCGGATCTATGAACAGTATATGGAGAAGAGAATTTGAAGTTTGAAGTTCAGGGTTGCAGGAGCAAATTGAATTCATATCATACTTCAAGGTTGGCCAATGTCATTCTATGGCTTGAGACTCGAGTATGACTTGGAAGGTAGCTCGAATTACATAGCATGGAAAGATCGCATGGAGGTTGTATTAGAAGACAATAGCTTGAAGGATTTCATTGATCAACAAATCCCAAATCCATGTTAAACTAATGCACAAGAGTTGGCTGAGTGGAAGAAGTGTGTGGCAAGAGCGAGATAGATCATCCTTGAGGGAGTTCGAGACCATATTGTCTCGAGTCTCCATGGGAAGGATACTCCATATTCAATGTGGAAGACATTGAAGGACCTCTACCAGAACAGTAGCAACCAGAGGAAATTGGCACTCAAGGATAAGTTTTGAAGAATCAATATGGAGAACGGCGATACTATTTTCACATATCTGAACAAGCTCACCACATGTAGAGATGAGCTTGTAAGTGTGGGAATAACTATTGTCGACGATGATATGGTGAGCCTCGCTCTCGTTGGCCTTACAAAGAGCTGGAATAGCTACCAGGACTCTCTAAATGGAAGGGAGAAACTGTCGGATTGGGAACGAATGTGGTTGGATCTCATGCAGGAGGAGATCAGGAGGAGAAATCGAGATGGTTCTTCATCCAAGGATGATGATGAATAAAATATGGCCTTAGCAAGTAAGGCAAGGAAAGGGAATGGAAAGGCATCCCATTCCAAATCAAATTCTTCTCATGGAGGGAAGAAGGTTGACAATTCTAAAGTGAGATGCTTTAATTGTCACGAGATGGGTCATTATGCGACTAATTTCCCATTGAAGCAGTCCAAGAAGGGAACCTCGGAAGGATCGGAAGGTGAGGCATTAGCCTCTCAGTTCGAAATGGACTTCACCCTCATCGCATGCATGGTGTCATCGATGATGGGCTGTGTCTAGTACCTTGACAGTGGAGCCTCATTCCACATGATCGATGATAAAAGTTTATTCATTACCTTGGAGGAGAAAGACCTCAAGATGTGCATAGAGATGGGTGACGATGAAAGGTTTAGTGTTTTAGGAGTGGGCATGGTTTCTTTTTAGAGGGAGCATGGAGCTTCTATCACCTTGACAGATGTGAAGTATGTGCCTGGACTAAAGAAGAACTTGGTATCGGTAGAGATGTTGGAGGAAAAAGGTTACGATGTTGTTTTTAGTAAGGAAAAGGTTTTCCTTAGACACATCACCACGAGACAGGTGAAGCAGATCGGTTGGCGAGTCAAGAACCTGTATGCTCTTGAGGTTCAAGATGCATGGATAGCCTTGAGGAGCAAGGCAAATGTTAGAGACTTGGTTGTTGAGAGGGAGAGTAAATTACCTCTCAACATGCAGCCCCAGAAGAAGTCTCAGATAATTGTGGAGGAGCCACATTTGGAGAAGTGGGCACAGGGATCACATGTAGCCATACCTGTAGGTGTGAGGTGGGGCAATGTGAAGTGATAGTCCCAAGAAGGTTGAAATTGGGTAAGGTCCATTGAGAGGTTTTATCTCATGGATCGTACCTTGCTACAAGAGCCCAAAGTACATAGTAGCGGGAGGAATCAGAGGGATTGATGCAGTCAGAGATAAAAGTGACAGAGGCTAGAGCAGTCAGATATTGAAGAACGCAGAGAAGGATTGAAAACAGTGCAGAAAGGATGAATCAACAGAAGCGCAGAGTTTTCAGTCGACAGAGGCAATAGTAGTCAGAGACTTTGATGACAGATGCATCATACTGATTTAGGTTGGATGTTTTTTTTGTTTCTGGAGTTGTTGGAGCTACAACACTCGAGAGAAGTGTTGCATGCAGAACATTCCAAAGGTTCAGGATCGGGATCGAGTTGAATTCCTTTCTTGTTGAGAGGGAGTGTTGAAAATAGCAACAAGAAATGATAAAAATAGAATCTAGAATATTCCAATTTTAATTTGTCCTTGAATTAAAATTGTGAATTAAAATCAAATTTAGTCTCACTAGCTGCTTGGAAATAATTAATTAATTCATTATGGATTAATTAGTTGGATAAATTCAGGTTAGAAGTCTTTCTGAAGTCATGTAACAATTATCCCTTAAATTAAGGATATTATCCCTTAATTAAGGAGATAAGATTGAGTTATATTTGATTTGTAATTAGTTAGCTTAGTTTACTGAGTTAAGTCCAGTTAAATTAGTTCCAAACTGTTTGAGGAACTAATTGTGAGTTATCATTCAGTTGATGCATGCATGCACTCAACCATTGTACTCTAGATAACTAAAGATTCCCTCATCAGAAACTCATGCATGTCTATTCAGAGAAAGACCCAGTTGAGCTAAATGTTAAGGAAAGGTTACTATCAGTTGCATGTGTTTTCCTATAAAGGAAACTCATCCATGCAATCAAGGAAAGGTTCCTTGAGGATTGTGCAATTCTGATAGGGTGTAGGATCAGTGTGAGTGATCAGTCTTCCACTTGGTAATAGGAGGATCACCCAGAGAAACTGCATAAGGAAATAGGAGCTTGGAGGGCAGAGGAGAAGGCTTGTGAGAAGCTTTGATTTCCTGTGAGCATCTAGGAGAATTGTACTGAGAGCTAGCTAGCTGTGAGAGCTAAGGCTTGGTGTAATTCTAAGATATTTCCACCTTGTATGATAATATAGAGAGTGGGGTTTTTAGCTGAGACTTTCCCCTGAGTCTTTTCTATGTTTCATGTGCATTGATTCTTCTTCTTCTGGTTATATGTGTTTATCTCGATTCTTGCTTTATCTTTAAGCTTCTGTGAATTGATAGTAGAAGTAGATTATAGTATTTTACTTTGGTATATTTCATTATCGGGTTAATCTACAATTAAATTTTCTACATAGTCTTAGAGTGAGATTTGTAGATAATTTGTAGAATTTCTACATTTACAACCTCCAGCATGAAGGCCCACCTCCCGTACATTAGTGGCGTAACAGATAGAATAGCTAAAATTCTTAGAAAATGGAATATTGGTAATCTAGACTTATGCAGTAACACCAAAAAATATAGATATAAACATGAACACAAATATGCAACAGAAATAAAACTTCATTTCATTAATATCAAAGAGATGAAATATGCTTGCATATAGAATCGAAATAAACTAGCTCGAGCGAGGGTAGCTTATCTATGAGAACAGATGTGGCAGCTACATGCCTTTGAATTGTGTTACCATGAGGCTCAAGGGACTTTTCATTATTGAACATCAAAGGAAAACCCTAAAAAACCAAAACCCTAACCCCAAGAGATGAAACACCAACATTTTATGGGCCCCATTGGGGTTAGTTAGGTAGCCAACTTCTCGGGATCGTAACTTGGTCATATGATCTCTATTTGGCGCATATGATACTTCTTTGGAAATATCTCTCCGAGTACTACAAGATTTCGTGCTTGTGATTATAGGCCTACTGCAGACCTCAAAAAAATGTCGTTTAGGGGGGACAAAACAACTCCAGAAGTTCAGGACTTGAAAAACTACTAAAAATAGTAAATGTTGTAATAATAAAGGAAACAGAAAAAATCGATTGGAGGTCTAGGTGGAATAGGCAGGCAGCCTCCAATATCCACCTCGATCAGTTGGCTTAGTATTCAAACCATTTGAAACTTTAAAACAAAAAATGAAATCAGTTAAAGACAACATTGGTCAACAACAATTAAGAGTCTATAAAATCAATTGCTCATGTGGAAAAATCTACATTGGGGAAACTGGGAGGTCATTCAAAACAAGAATAAAAAGAAAATTGTGCCAACATCAAAAATCAATGCTCTTGTAGAGAATTCTCTCTACACTAAGCATCACATATGCCTGTAATATACTACTATCTTCGCATAGGAAGATCACTATTTTAAGAGAAGATTCAGGGAAGCTCTTGAAATATTAAGACATCCAAACAACCTCAATAGGGATGGTAGCCTTGAAGTTAGTAGGAGTTGGCTCTCTGTACTCTCTTAGCTCTAAGATTTGTTCCCTCTCCTTCAATATTAGTTTAATAATGCTATTATTAACATTATCACTCTCACCAAAATCTTAATATTAATAATATTACTCTATTAATATCAATATTTCTCCTTATTTCTTCTTTTCTATCTAATTTAGTTGTATAGTTCTTAGACAGATATACATTTTACTTTAATATATACAATTAATTTTTATTAGCTTAAGCTTTAATTCTAATATATTAACCATAATGAATAAAGAAATAAAAGTATCTAATTAATTGCATTTTACATTTAATTTTATTAACTTAGACTTTAGTCTAATATATTAATTACAATAATGATTTAATTAATTAATTGATTATAATAAGATATATTATATTAATGACGTTCATTTAATATAGTTACTCATATATAAAATATTAATAATTCGTTATTTTCACCATTTTACAATTATATTACGTTAGTAATAAATGGTAATAAATTAATTAATTAGTTCTATAATAATTCATTAATTAATATATTAATGATTTATTTATATATTTTCTAATTATTTAATACCAAAATATTAATTAATTAGACTTCTTTTCTTTGTTCTATTTTACTAATTAATTAACTCCATATATTAATTAAGTCATTCCCTTATAGATTTTAGGTTTTATGTTTTACCATTTTTTTTGCTTATTTTTTTTTTATTATCTATTTATACCTTATCACATTTCCTCTTTGTCTCATCCATTTTCTCTTGATGATGGGTCCTGATTTGGACTTGAAACATCACTTAAAAGTGACCATTGTGGATAAATATATGGAAGCAAATTCTCCAAATTCTGACAACTACATAAACTTGCAAACAAGGATTATTATGAACTTAATGACTATGGAAGCCAGGATTGAAATCATTTGATAATTAATTTTTAATTTATTAAATTAATAAATTAGTTGTTTGGGAATATTCGGGAAAGACCATTTGAGTATAAACAATTTATTTCCATTTATAAAAAGGTGTTAGTGGTTAGTCCACATGGTGGACCTTCCCAAAATTTCTCCTAAAATCCCAAGGAGAAAGTTTCTAAATAAATTAGCATAAAGGGAGAGAAAGATTATGCTAAACATTTTGATGGAGAGAAACGCTAAGTTGGGTGGAAAGAAGAATAAAGCATACTGGGAGAGAAATGCATACTTTAAAGAAAAAGAAAGATTATTTCCTAATTTAAAATAAAAATCTTAGGTAACTATGGGATTTAAACCCTTAAAGCAGGGCATTGCTAAGGAAACATTTGTTGGGAAGATCTATAATAAAATCACTCAAGAACACAAGGTTGTTGATTCCTAGAGGCAAGAATGTCTAAGCTTGGGAGGGAATTGTTGGTCACAATTCATTGGTTGGGTGGAACGTGCTTTGTTAATCTCGAGTATTCCCAAATGGCAGGTTGTGCTTAGACTATTGTTATTTTATTTCTTACATGTTGAATTATATGTTAGTTTAAGATTACTACTATAATGAGCATTGTCTAGGATGTTAAAAGAAATAAGATATTGTGTATGAGTTGAATCATGCATGCATAGGTAGAATGGTTACCTATGAATTAGACTATCTATATGCATATTATAATTTATTATTACATATGTGCACGATGAGTATGGAAATCGAATCCTTTAAATTCATAGTTTATTAGTACATGCTTGAGATTGTACCACTAAACTATAGAGTTAAATTTTGTTATATAGGGAATGATATAAACTTTAATTTTTTTTAGAAAGGAATAGTATAATGGTTTGATTATTTGAGAACTAAAGTTCATACTTACATAGTACCTTGGAAACCCTATATTTATTTGATACTATTTGTTTAGTTGCATGTGTGAAGTATAAGAATGTATTTAACAAGAAGCCATACTTTGGGACTATTTCTAATCAACTATGAGAGGGAAATAAATAATGTGATTTCTTGAATAGTTACAGTGAAGAAGAGTAAGCGTAAGGTGCACCTACTTCAACATATGGATTAAATTGAAACAACATAAGGAATATATTCTTCCTAAGATTGAATTTAAACATATTTAATTGAGAAGTTGTTGACAGTAATCTATAATGAAAAATAGTCGATCAATTCGAGAAAGGAAATATGGGAAATATATATACATATCATATTCTAGTAAATAAGAAAACCTTTGGTTTGTGAGTCTAAATGGAGAAATGATTAGACTGTTAATTTAAAATAAGAGCGAATCTTTTAGATATATATATATATATATATATAGCTACCATTCCTTGAAATTAAGAAGTTTAAGCTTTCACTTCTTAATTGAAAGGGCTTTATCGAAGGTGAGGTAGTGTTCGACCGTAAGGGAGAGGCTAGCCCACTTCGTGGTAATGAAAGTTTATATATATATATATATATATATATATATATATATATATATATATATATCCTCTGCAAAAAGTTTTTAAACTGAATATTATGTAGTATTAAAAAGAAAATAATCGTAGAGAAGAAATATGGATCCATCCCCCAAATTATAACTTAGTATTGAAGACGAAAATTAACAAGTTGCAATAAATTTGGGCGTGGTAGTGTGAGTTCATTTCCTATTTACTAATGTATAGAAATATGCTTGTATTAATTTAGATAAATTTTGATATAATGTTAAAATGGTTTTAGATATATTAACATTTTGAACAAAATACGATATCCTCTAAAATATATGGACTATTATAGACAACTTATAGAGTGTAAGTCCAACAGTTCAGAGAGACACCATAAAAACTAGACTTCTGGTTAATAGCTATATAGAGGTACTGTAAGAGGTAATGTGAATTATTAATTGATCTATATGTTAAGTTATTAAGAACATAGAAAAATATATGACACCTTATGACTAAGAAATTTTAGTCCATGTAACATACCCAACGTAGCAATAAAATTATTATCAAGATTTATGTGTTCAATTATTCATAAGTGTATAATATAGAAATTATATTGTAAAAACGAGAGGTTTATTTTATTTTTTAATTCTAAAAGAAAAAAATGCCCATCTTTTGTCATCACTAGAATGTACTTACAAACTTGAACACAAATTAAACTTAAGGCATATCATCACTATTCTTTTTTTTTTTGTTCCTATAGGTTGCTCCAATGTTCTCCCTCGTGAATTCATTTATATTTAGAGCTCAATGATACCTTTTTCAAGACTAGCTCAAATTTCCTTTATTACTCTCACATTGGCACTTACTTACATATATAGGTCTATCTTTCTTCACTTCTAAAATACATTCATGCTTTAAACAATCAACATAGAAGTTCCCAACAATTAAATTATTATAATTGGTTTTGGACTTGTAATCACACATGGACTATTATAGTCATTATATGTGCTAACCTTTCATTCCGCACTTTATAATGTATATGAATATACATAATTTTGTTATGAGTCTCTATGACTATTGGTATTGCTTAAATAGAGTGCATTTTATTTTATACCAAGGTTACGTTTTCTTGTCTAATGGTATCTACATCAATATGGTTATCGTGGCTTGTACTTTATTTCCACATATATGCTCAAATTATTTGTCTAACATCTAAAATTTGATTGCATGGAATTTAACACATGGAGGGGTTTTCCCACTCCTATGTGGCACCAGTACATGTTGACAAACCAACAATCAAGATTGTATCTTAGCAAGGGAAAACTTAGATTGTTTAAGAGAGGTGTTAGGGGAATGACCTACCCAATTCCACTGACATCGTCTCATTTTGCATTTTCCTCAATAGAGGTTGAGATCTCCGCTCTCCAGTCTCAAACCCTAATTCATCTTCCTTTGGCATCCAGTTATCTGTGGCTCCTTCCTTGAATTTCATAAGGTTTCTACAATGGGTTACATTAAAATTCATGGCTTTCCTATTTTGTTTATAATGCGACTGCAAGAGGTATATGTGGCTCTATTATCATTTTGCCACTACAATTTTTTTGGGTTTTCCTTCCATTTTCTCATGGTGATATTTTGGGCTTTTGTTGGCTACTATGTTGCATATCTAGGTTATATTCCTCAACGGGGTGAGGTATTTGGGGCATCGTGCTACTCTTATTCGAAAATGGAGGTCTTTTCTCAAACCTTTCTAAGTTATGTTATCTGTTGTTGAGGGAGTTGTTAGCAAATATTTCAAGTAAGGATTTTTAAAGGGAAATCCGTAGCTTTAATTTATTTTGGCATTAATTTTACTGTTATCAATTTTTTCTAAATTTTTACTTTCCTCCTTGCAAAATATGATGGAAAGTGAAACATAAACTCTCTTCTCCTCCACAAGTAAGATCGTTCTTTAACCTTATTTCTTGCTTTCTTCTTTTAATTGCATGTATTGGTATTATAAGGTTTGTGACTCATTTCATCTACTTGTTTCTTCTCGTAAGTATACATCTTTGTTATAATGGAAAAATGGGTTGTTAGAGGGATTTTACCTTTCTTTTTGAATGGTTGATGTTGGTTTAAGGTTCTAACTTTATCTCTCCTTTCTACTAGGTTATTATAATGGTTAAATGGAATTCTAAGAATGTAGCTAGACTACTACACTCTGAGCATTTTTTTATTCCCATATTGGGTTTGTTCATATTGCTAGGTTTTTTTCCGGATTTAAATAGGAATGCAACAAATTATAGATATAACCATACATATAGAGATGCAGTAGAAATAATACTTCATTTCATTACTGTAAAATATTGAAATATGCTTACAAACAAAAATGGAAATAAACTAGCTAGGGTGATGGTAGCTTATCTCTGAGAAGAGATGTGGCGGCTACATGCCTCTGAACTGTGTTACAATGCGGCTCGAAGGCCTATTTATTGTTGAGAAACAATGGAAAACACTAAACATCGAAAATCCTAACCCTAGAAGATGAAATGCCAAACTGTGGACCCCGTTTGGGTAAATTGGTACATCAACTTCCTGGTGTCGTAACTTTGGCATACGATCTTTGTTTAACGCACACAATATCTCGTTAGAAAGATCTATCCGAGAACTACAACTTTGAGAAAAGTAACATCAGCCCATGGACCGATGTTGCTTCTAGTTTTCCCATGTCGTTTAGGGCCTCAAAATGGCTTCGAATTTCAAGACCCAGAAAACTGCTAAAAATAGTAAACTGTGCTACAGTTAAGGAAACTGAAAAGCTGAAAGAAACAATGGTGGGGGTCCAAGTGGACTTGGCGAGTGGCCACCAATATCCACCTGGATCATTCCTCCCCCCTTAAGAAGAAACGTTCCCCATTGCATTGAGTTCCTCCATGAGATTAGGAAACTTCTGCTAAACTTGGTCCCTAGTGAGCCACTTGCCCTAGTGAAGGAGTTGGCCTGCTTTGACAACTCGATACAGTTGGATATTCTGTTGGCAAGTGTGCTTGATCTATGTGTCCATTATCTGATCATTTTCAGCTTGTTCCATGCAATTTGGATTTAACTCTGTGGGTTTGAGCTATTCTGCAATGTCAGATGTGTCTAGTAATGGTGGAAAGTATGGCCGAAGGCGGTCCACATTGAACACTGAGTGCAGGCCAAGGAATGGGGGAATGATGAGCTCAAATTCATTGTCTCCCAAAGCCTTGGTAATGGTGTAAGGACCATATTCGAGTGGTTTGAGTTTCTAACAAGCTCCGGTAAGGCGTTCCTTAAGCAAAATACAAGATCTACTTCTACAACAAACTTGTGGAAGATTAATCGATTTTGAGCAAGATCAAATAGAACACATATAATAGAGAATGAGAAAGAAATCACACATGAACACAAAAGAATACTCTGGGAAAAGCCTCATCTAAAAACCTCGATCTCTGTAATATCATACAAGTGGAAATATGAACGGATTACACAAAGCTTTAGCTCACAAGCTATCCATCTCTTAGTACAATCCCTCAATGCACCTCACAAACTGAATAGACACAACATATGCCTTCCCTCAGCCCTCCAAGCCTCCTATTTCCTTGCACAGTTTCTCTTGGGGTCCAGTGCTGCCACCTGTGTGAATTGGCCTCATCACACACTCATCAAACTCAAAAATAACTGCGCAATCTCCAAGGAATGAATTCCTTCTGCATGCAAGAGATATCCTCCATGGAATATTCTTGCAACTGATAGTACATTGTCCCATCACCTAATCTCGACTGGGTCTCTGACTGAACTGGTATGCATGAGTTATTTATGAGAGAATATTCAGTTATCTGAATTGTAGCAGTTACATGGATGCATGCATTAACTAACTGAACTCACAATCAGTTCCACAAACTGTTGGAACTAATCTAACTGGACTTAACTCAGATAACTGAGCTAACTAATTACAACTCAAAGTACAACTCATCCTGATCTTCTATCAAGGCATAACTTCCTCGATCAATGGAGAAATTGTTGCATGTCTTCACATAGACTTCATGTTTAATTTCATACAACTAATTAACTCAAGATGCATTAATTAATTATTTTACAAATAGTTGCTAAGATCAAATTAAAATTTTAATTCTCAATTTTAGTTCAAGGGCTAACTAAAATTGGAATGTATCCCGAAATTCTATTTATAGTAGTGTTATTTTTAGCACTTCTATTTTTAGCATTTATTGTTGCTATTTTCAACAGTCCCTATCAACAAGAAAGGGATTATCAGTCACCCCAATCCTATCTCTGTGGAACTTGAACTTGCATTTTAACAATTGCTTAGTCAAAATATATGCATCTTGTTCCTCAGTCGAAACATACAGCAACAACATGATCCTCTTCACCACACAGTCTCAAAGATGATGATACTGGATATCAATGTGCTTGGACCTGTCATGAAATACTAGATTCTCAGAGAGTTTGATACAACTCTGATTATCACAGTACATCATAGTTGGATCCATCCTCTAACCAAATAATCTCACTAGAATCTTCCACGTCCAAATGGCCCCGCATGCTACCTGAATGGTAGCCATGTATTCAGCCTCTGCTGAGCTAAGTGCAACTGACCTCTGTTTCCTGTTGTATTAGGAATCTGCATCTGAACCAAGGTTGAAGGTTCCTCCAGAAGTTCTCTTCTAGTCTGATGGACTCCCTGCCCAATCTGCATCTGTGAAGCCCTGAAGCTTCATTCCCTCTATCTGTCTGTACCACAATCCATACTGATATGTGCCTCTGAGGTATCTCAGTACATGCTTCACTGCCTTCCAAAATAGCTTGGTAGGCTGAACCATAGCTTGACTCAGCTGGTTCACTGCAAAGCATAAGTCTGGTCATGTGTTCACTAGATCCATTAGTGAACCCACAAGCTACCAATAAACAGTAGCAGCTACTACCTCACCTGAAGTAGCATCCTCCTTCCTCCAGTTACCATCTAGAAGAGTTTGCATGGGCTTGCACCTCTCCATGTGGAACCACCTGAGTATCTCATTGGCATACTTGCCTTGAGACACAAACACTTCCCCATTCTTCTACCACACTTCCATGCCTAGAAAGTAGTGCATAAGACCCATGTCTTTCATTTTGAACTCTCTTGCAAGGTCCTACTTGCAAGACTTGATCAACTGGTCATCACATGTCAAAATCAGATCATCCACATAAAGAACAATGATCAATGGCTTACCTTCTACCATGACATGGTAAAGGTTCACATCTACTTCACTCTTTGTGAAGCCCAAACCAGTGAAATAGTTGTCGATCTTGGTGTACCAAACATGAGGTGCTTGCTTCATCCCATACAAAGCCCTCTTGAGTCGGCACACATGTGACTCACGATCGAAGGTCTCAAAACCTTCTTGCTACTCAATGTACACCTCTTCCTCAATCTTCCCATTGAGGAACGCAATCTTCACATCCATCTGAGCTCATAGTGCCAACATCAATCTGATATATGAGTACCTTGCTATAGGAGCATAAGTCTCATCGTAGTCGATCCCCTTGACCTATGAGAAACCACGGGAAACAAGCCTTGCCTTATGTTTCTCAACACTGCCATCAGCTGCCTTTTTTACCTTGTAAAGCCATCTGGAACTCACCACTGACTTGTCTAGAGATCTTGGGAAAACATCCCAAACACAGTTCCGAACGATGGAGTCGTACTCCTCCACCATAGCATCAACCCAGACTGGTTGTTGCACTACCTCCTCGAATGAAGAAGGTTCAAACTCTACTCACTCCCCAATCAGGGCCATGTAACCAATGTACAGCTCAGGTGACCTCCTCTGTCTGCGCTAAGAAGATGGTTGTCCCACATTCTCTAGCGCATCCAGCATCAACATGTCATCTTCCCTTGAGCGTTTCCACCCATCTCTGGAAGACTCGGCATGAGTGGATGTCTCCACTCCCAGATCCTCTGCATGTGGCTGCTCCACATCAATCTGAGGCTCCTCCTCCTTAGGAACTGAAAGTTCCTCCTCTGCATGCAACTTGAGCTCCCTCTCAAGTGATACTCACATGGCTTTCTGCTCGTTGAACTTCAGATCTCTGCGTACCATTGTCCTCTGACTGGTAGGCAGGAACACCCGATAGTTGTGGGGTGTATCAGTGTACCCCACAAGTATCCCCAACTCAGCTATTGGATCTAGCTTCTTCCGGGCATCTTTGGTCACATGGCAATAAACCGATGATCCAAAGATCTTAAAGTGACTCACATCTGGTTACTTCCCAGAAAAGGCCTCCATAGGTGTCTTCATTCCCAGTATATGGTGCGGGCTTCTGTTCTGCAAGTATACTATTGTATTTCATTCCTCAGCCCACAAATGAAGTGGTAGGCTTTGGTCATGCAACATCGCTCGAGCTTCTCCCACAATTGATCTATTCTTCCTTTCGGCCACCCCATTCTGTTGTGGGTTATGGGGTGTCGTCAACTCACATTTAATTCCTTCTGTAGCACAGAAGTCCTTAAACAATTGGGAGACATACTCTCCACCATTTTCGATACGCAAGGCCCTTATTTTCTTTCCAGACTCTTTCTCTAACAAGGCTTTAAACTAACAAAACCTCAAGAAGGTCTGATCCTTCTTTTGCATAAAGTAGATCCAACATCTACAAGAAAAATTATTAATAAAAATAACATAGTACCTTTGTTTAGTGATGGAGGCTGTAGATAATGGTCCAAAAACATATGTGTGAACTCGCTCCAAGATTTCTCCAGCTCTACTGTCTCGATCCTGAAAGGAAGATTTCACATACTTACCCAAGGCACAACCTTTGCATGTATCCTTCTGCTATAGTTTTCCCTTGGGACGTCTAGTAGAAATCTATTGCATGATCTTCAAGGCCCTATGGTGCAAGTGGCCCAATATTCTATGCCATAGCTCACCAACATCTTGGCTCTACACTAACTTAGCTTTGGAACTCAATGCAACACAGTCGTCTACCTCCAACTTGTAGAGATTCTTTACTCGAGTCCCAATCCTCTTGGTCTGTCGAGTGCGAATATGCCTCAGGAATACCTTTCCTTTACTAAATACTACATCATAGCCTTTATCTTCTAGCATAGCAATGGACACAAGATTCTTCATCAGACCCGGTACATACTTTACATTAGTCAAGGTGAGAGGAGCTCCATGCTCCCTCTGAAACACAATGGTACCTTCGCCTGAAACATAGTACTTTCCATTATCGCCCATCTCGATCTGCATCTGGAGATCCTTCTCCTCCAATGTACTGAAAAGATTCTTGTCGCTGGTCATGTGGAATGAAGCTCCACTGTTCAGGTACCAAACACATCCCACCATGGATGAAACCATGCATGCGATGAGAGAGAAATCCAATTCAAACTGTGAGGCCAGTGCCTCACCATCTGATCCCTTCGAGGATCCCTTCTTGGATTTCTTCTGTGGACAATTCATAGCATAATGGCCCACCTCATGGCAATGAAAGCATCGCACTTTCGATTTTTCAATCTTCTTCCCACCATGACAGTTTCTCTCTTCCATTTACTGAGTCTTGGTAGCTATGCCAGCTCTTAGGAAGATCGAGGAGAGAAAGACTTACCATGTCATCATCGGTTGTCATGATCCCTACACTTCCAAGCTCATCCCTGCAGGTGGTGAGCTTGTTCAGATATGTAGAGATTGTGTCGCCCTTTTCACACTTGATTTTCTGAAGCTTGTCTTTTAGTGCCAGCTTGCTCTAATCGTTGTTGTTCTGATATAGATCTTTCAATGTTTTCCACATTGAAAATGGTGTCTCCTTCCCATGGAGACTCGAGACTATGTGGTCTCAAACTCCCTCCAGAAGGATTCTCCTCACTCTAGCCACACATTTCTTCCATTCCACCAATTCTGTAGCATTAGCTACTGCTGGCTTGGGGACTTCTTGATCAATGAAGTCCTTTAGGCCGTTGTCCTCTAATACTGCTTCCATGTGATCCTTCTAGGCTATACAATTCGAGCTACTATCAAGGGCATACTCGAGTCTTAAATCGTTGAACGCCATTGGTGAAATTTGAGATGTGATAAGAATTTGAATTCTATAATCAGGAACTTCAAAATTCAAACTTCTCCCTTCTTTGTATACTGTTCTTCGCTTTGATCAACTTGGCTCTGATACCATGTAGAATTTCCCACTGTAGATCAATAGATTATGCAATATACTAAAGAAAAATACAAGATCTACTTCTACAACAAACTTGCAGAAGCTTAATCGATTTTGAGAAAGATCAAATAGAACACATATAACAGAGAATGAGAAAGCAGTCACACATGAACAGAGAAGAATACTTTGGGAAAAGCCTCAGCTAAAAACCCCGATATCTGTAATATCATACAAGTGGAAATATGAACGGATTACACAAAGCTTTCACTCACAAGCTATCCAGCTCTCAGTATGATCCCTTAATGTAGCTCACAAACTGAATAGACACAACATATGCCTTCCCTCAACCCTCCAAGCCTCCTATTTCCTTGTGCAGTTTCTCTTGGTGTCCAATGCTGCCACCTGTGTGAATTGGCCTCATCACACACTCATCAAACTCAAAAGTAACTGCGCAATCTCCAAGGAATGAATTCCTTCTGCATGCAAGAGATATCCTCCATGGAATATTCCTGCAACTAATAATACACTGTCCCATCACCTGATCTCAACTGGGTCTCTGACTAAAATGACATGCATGAGTTATTTATGAGAGAATATTCAGTTATCTGAAGTGCAGCAGTTACAAGCATGCATGCATTAACTAACTGAACTCACAATTAGTTCCAAAAACTGTTGGAACTAATCTAACTGGACCTAACTCAAATAACTAAGCTAACTAATTACAACTCAAAGTACAACTCATCTTGATCTCCTTAATCAAGGGATAACTTCCTCAATCAATGGAGAAACTGTTGCATGTCTTCACATAGACTTCATGTTTGATTTCCTTCAACTAATTAACTCAAGATGAATTAATTAATTATTTTACAAATAGCTGCTAAGATCAAATTCTAATTTTAATTCTCAATTTTAGTTCAGGGACTAACTAAAATTGGAATGTATCTTGAAATGCTATTTATAGTAGTGCTATTTTTAGAACTTCTATTTTAGCATTTCTTGTTGCTATTTTCAACACCTTTTGCAAATGCAACCAGACTTTGTCGCCCACCTAAAACTTGGGTGGCACCCGATGTTGATCATGTTGCTACTTGTACTTGCCATTTGATTTCTCCAAAATTTTGTGGACCTGCTGGCAAATATGTTGGATGTGCTCAATGAAGTTGTTTGACTTATCTGTTTCAGACTGGACATGATTTGAATCTACGTGAGTCGCTGCAAATGGAATGGCCACATCAATGGGACATAGTGGCTCGAAACACAAGCTCACCTGAAAAGGGTTGTGGCCAGTCGAGTTGTGGAGAACCTTGTTGTAGCTGTGTTGAACATAGGGCAGGCTCTCATCCCATGTGCGTGGATGCTTTGAGTTATACAAGTGCGGAATGTGTACGATCATCTTGTTGACGACCTCTGTCTGGCCATCAGTTTGAGGATTGAAGGTTGTGGACTTAGTGAGTTTGGTGTCTAGCATCGACCAGAGACTAGACCAAAATGTACTGAGGAACCTGCTGTCCCGATCTGAGGTGATAAACTGTGGGAACCCAAAGTGTACCCACTCCCATTCAAAGAATATTTTATCAGCGGCTTCTGTTGTGGTATTCTTCTTGCAGGCTGCCATAATGGCCATTTTCGAGAACCTGTTGACGACCACAAAAACACAGTTGTTTCCATGCTTAGTAGAAGGAGGGCCCGACATGTAATCCATGGAGATGGATTCCCAAGGTCGACTAAGGGTAGGCAGCGGGGTATAGAGGCCTTGCTTCTTGATGGTCAGTTTGGAAATGGCGCATGCAGTGCATGATCTGATGTACTTCCCAACATCCTGTCGAAGATTCACCCAATAGAAATACTTCTATAGTACTGCCAACATTTTCTCGACCCCGAAATGCCCAACAGCCCGACTGTAGTGTGCTTCCCAAATCATCGTGGCACGCTCACTTGAAGGAACACAAAGGTGACCTAGGTGGCATAACATGGCATCCTAGAGGTGAAAATCTAGAACATGCTGACCCTCCAAGAGTGTCTGGTATGTGTGGCCGAATTCTAGGTTGCTTTTGTAGAGAAGTGGCCAATAAGAAGTCTCATGCCCACAAGAGTTGAGCACGGTGGTTAACGCCATGATCAGTGGTCGATTGAGGCAATATGCAACATTATTGGTGATTCCCTTGTTATACTTGATAATCAAATCGAACTGTTGCAGGTATGTGGACCACTTCTAATGGTAATCATTCTGCAATTTCCCTTGGGTCTATATAAACTACAGGGGTCGGTGGTCTGTGTGGAGGACTGTTTCCTTCCCCAAAATGTAATGCTTCCATTGTCGGCAGGCCTGCACAATGGAATACATCTCTTTGTCATAAGTGGGATGCTTCCAGACTGTGTCTGAAAGTGTCTCACTGTGATATGCCACTGGATGCCCGTGTTGAGTAAGGATTGCCCCAATAGCATAGTCAGAGGCATATGTCTCGACCTCAAATGGTTGTTGCAAGTCTGGTAATGTGAGAACTGGTGTCGAGCAGAGGCGATCTTTCAACTCTATGAATGCCTTCTATTGATATTCAGACCAAAAAAAAAATTCTTTCGCTCCTCCCTTGGTGACTTGACTCAAGGACCAAGTGATATGAGAAAATCCCAACATGAACCTACGGTAGAAGTTGGCAAGACCTAGAAAGTTACGGAGCTCTGTTAGAGTGGTTGGAGATGGCCAATCCTGAATGACTTGGATCTTGGCTAGATCCACATGCACTCCACATTCATCAATAATGTATCCCAGATACTGAACCTGGGTCATGCCAAAAGTGCATTTCTCCAAATTAACACATAACTTGTGTTGCCGCAGTGTTTGGAGAACCTGTTGGATGTGGTGGAGGTGCTCTTCCCAACTTTGGATGAAGATCAGGATGTCATCCAAGTATACCACTACGAATGAGTTGGTGAATGGCCACAATATGTCATCCATTAGCCTCATGAAGGTTGCAGGAGCATTCGTCAATCTGAAATGCATAACCAACCATTTGAAAAGGCCCTCCTTGGCTTTGAAGGCAGTCTTCCACACATCAGAGGGTTTGATTGGTACCTGGTGATATCCTAACTTCAAATCGATCTTACTGAAATATTGTGCCCCCTTCAGTTGGTCCAGGAGGTCATCAATCTGTGGGATCGGGTACCTATTACGAACAGTGATCTTTTTCAGCGCCCGATAGTCAATATAGAGTCTCCAAGTCCCATCCTTCTTTTGTACCAACATGATCAGGCTCCCACAGGGCGATGAACTCAAAGGAATGTGGCCTTTATGCAGTAGCTCCTAAATCTGCCTCTTGATTTCATCGTTCTCTAGAATATAGCACATATAGATTGGTCCATTGGGCAATGGCACAACCGGGGTCATATCGATGAAGTGCTTGACCTGACAGTGCAGAGGAACCCCTACGACGGAGGTGAAGATGTCCTCATACTCCCCCATGACCTTATCCATTTGTAGTTTTCGTGCGGAGGGAACCTGTCTGGAGGTTGTGGCCACCATCTTCTTCTTTCCTTGAGGGCGTATCATCAAGAAAAAAAATTTCCCAGTTTTGGAAATGAACTTACTGCATTGTTTGGTAGTAACCAAAGAGATGGTGGTAGGTAGTGCTACCTCCGGTATCTTGTACAACTTATTCACCAAAGTAACAATAACAACATGGGGCCTTGATTCATACACAACATTTCGCTTCCACAAGTATGTTTTCTTAATAATACATCACAAACATCAAGGGGAGCAATGTCACACAATACCTCATCCGTGAAGGGCTTGATGTTGTATGGAAGGCGACACTACTAGCTCATGCGAAGATCCCATCCTTGGTGAAGCCACCTAATGGTGTACGATTGTGGATCTGTTGTGGTCAGTAAGCCCAGCTGCTTCATGACCTGTGCTGAAATGAGGTTCTTTTGGCTCCCACTATTGACAATGAACTGTAGTGGGGAATCCTTTACCCACATCTGGGAGTGGAAGAGACGCTCCTCCTCCTGTAGATCTTCGAGTTCCTCCTTCTAGATCTTCGTTGTGGCAATGGTGGTATTGGGCTCCACATCAATAATCTGCTTCCCTTTTTCATTCCCCATGTCGGGCTCTAGCTCAGAGTCGGAACATGCATCTAATGCTGAAACCTTTAGCTCGGCCACCAGTGACTACTTGGCCCGAAACTCACTTGTGTTGTGAGTGGAGCTCTTATGGAACTCACACCACTTTCTCGTGTCCCTTTTCGGTTTCGCGGCATTGTTCTTTGCTTGTAGCTTTGGTGGGTTGTCTTGGCTCGCCTTGCCTTGGCTTTTTCCTTTGTTCTACAGTTTGGGGGAACCTTTCCCTTGCTTCGGATTCGCAGATCCAAAGTCTCGCTTCTTCTATTTAAACTTTTGCTCGATCTTGACGACATATTAGTATGCCGTGCCAAAAGACAAGATGTTTAGGAATTCTATTTCTTCCTGGATGTAACTATGCAGGTAGCCATGGTATTTTAGTACCAAATTCTGCTTTGAATCCTTGATACCCAGCTTTGTGTGAAGGGTATGGAAAACATTGGTAAACTCTAGCACGTCTTGGGCCCTTCCCTACCGCAGCGTGGTCCACTTTATGTATTGATCCTCATAGATCCCGACAGGGTAGTACTACTCCTTGATAGCAGTTCGGAATGAATTCCAAGTGGGTGCAACTAAAAATAGTGAGGTTGTAGTTTCATCCTTCTACTCGCAGTAGGTTTCCCACCAGTCCTTGACATGGGGGGCGGCTTTGAGAAGAGCGAAAGTAATCTTTTCCCAGTCGAAAAAATCATGAACAGAAAATACCCTTCTAGCATATTTAACCATTTATCTATGGCGTTTGCATCTATCTAACCCTCAAATATGGGAATGTCAAAGTTAACTTGTACCTTAAAGGGTGTGGTGCTTCCAAAGTAGCTGTTGGAAGTAGATGTGTCGCCCTTGGGTAGCCACTGAAGGATCTGGGAAAAGTTGTCCATCATCGCGTTCCTTTGTCACTCGAGGACCTCTTTGAGCAAGATTTTGATAGGATCTCCTATGCCCTCATATTTCTTTTCATCCACTATGGGAGGCCGCCAGGATTTGTGAGGCTAGTCTTGAAAAGGTTCGACCAGTTCAAGCCCTAACTCCTTATATCCTGACCTCGTTGGGGACATGCAAAGAAAGATAGAGAAAGAGCAGACCGCTCTGATACCACTGATCTAGATTTAAACAGGAATGCAACAAATTACCGATATAACCATACATATAGAGATGCAGCAAAAATAATACTTCATTTTGTTACTGTAAAATATTGAAATATGTTTACAAACAGAAATGGAAATAAACTAGCTAGGGCGATGGTAGCTTATATATGAAAAGATATGTGGTAGCTACATGCCTCTAAACTATGTTACAATGAGGCTCGAAGGCCTATTTGTTGTTGAGAAACAATGGAAAACCCTAAACATCTAAAAACCTAACCCTAGAAGATAAAAAGCCAAACTATGGGCCCCGTTTGGGCAAATTGGTACATCAACTTCCCGAGGTCATAACTTTGGCATACAATCTCCATTTGATGCTCACAATATCTTGTTAGAAAGATCTATCCGAGAACTACAACTTTGGGAAGATCAACATCGGTCCGTGGACCCATTTTGCTCCCTTTTTCCCAAAAAACGTCATTTAGGGCCTCAAATGAGCTCCGGAAGTTCAGGACCCGAAAAAATGCTAAAAATAGTAAACTGTGCTACAATTAAGGAAACTGAAAAGCTAAAAGAAAAAATGGTGGGCATCCAAGTGGACTTGGCAGGTGGCCACCAATATCCACCTGGATCAATTTTAATGAATTGTTGGGATACTGTAGTGGTTATAGTTCCTCTTTGCTTTACTTGAATTGTTTGTGGGTTTTTATGTAATAATTTATTAAGGTCTTGCACGGCCTCCCTGCATGAGGGTTCTTTGATGTTTATTTGATACATCCACCCCACTCTATCAGTTTTTTTTAGAATTTGAGGCCTTCTCACACTTAGGAATTGAAAAGATGTGTGATATTATTACAGTTAGACTTGGCTATGTAATGTATTTTATCACTGGAATATATACATTTCTTTAATTTATTTTGCATAGTATTTAAGGCACTCTACCTCGAATTCTCTCCATGAGGATTGAGCTTTTAACCCGTATGGGGCTTTGTTTTATGACACTTTTATGTAATACTACTATTACATTTATAAACAGATTCTTGATATCAACACATATAGTTTTCTCTTACTTGTAAATGCATCAAAAGGTACAAATATCTTGTTTATTTTTTTATGGGTTCTATTGATAGTGTTGGACCCGCCAACATTTCGGGGGTCTCCCCAGTATGAAGCCCCAACTAGACCTCACACCGTCTAGACCTCACACCGTTTGGTGTAGGAGCCTTATCTGGAATACAACCCAGTTGTTGATGCAGTAGGTATTAATGATGTGCCTTGGATGTAATAACACATAGAGTGATGCATGGTAACTTTGGTGGGAACAAGTGTGTGACTTTATGGAAGGTAGAGTGTAATGTATGAAGGGTTCTAACACAACGCAAGGGAAATAAAGTGAGCCCCTGAGACTCTTGTAATAGTATGAAATTAAAAGGAACACACGAGCATAAAGACATCACAAGATATCCTACAAAAAAGTTCACAAGTTAAACATGATGGAAATAATACAACAACACGCATTAAACAAGATTCATGCTAAAGAAAATGAAATAGTTCATAAGTGTTAGTGTAAGTTAAATAACATACATTGCAAACATAACAAGAATAGTCGTACTACATCTACAACATATGCATGAAAGTGTGTCGACTCTGAGCTTTTAGTAAAGTGATATTTCCAATCATGCATATACCATTGATGATTCACTAGCCCCAATAGTGGAACATGAAGTCAACACCTTCTCCTCCAAAGAAAGATACTCCCTCTATGCTACGGAGAAGCCAAGGCTCTCAATGACTTCCAAGCTCTTGATTATAAGCCTAAGCATAGCCAAAATCTTGGCTCCCAAAATTCCCTTTACATGAGATATGAGGGTATATTTATAACAACAACGGGGTGACTCTTCACTTCCCCTTTGTGAATCTTGGACTTTCTTCATGACCCTTCAACTTATTTACAAAATGTTTCTTCAATTACATTATGACTCTTCACATTCCACAATTGACACTTGGAATTTCACTTACAAATTAATTACAAAATAATATTACAATGCATTTGTACCCATATAAGACAAAACTAGGTAGAACCCACTACACAACCTAATAAGAAAAAACAATTAAGCTTGAGTTTGGGGAAACTCGAATTGAGAAACTTCCACTTGATGCCTCTCTGTCACATACTGGTGCCAAGCATGGTATTGTGCAATGACATCCCAAAATTGTGTGATGTTGTATGGCTAGAAGCAGAGTCTAGCTTCCATGGCATCTGGGTACATTGTTTTGAAACCGGCCTATGTTTCCTTTTGGAGCATGAGTAACATTGTATTGACTTGGATAGGAACACAAATGTGCTTCTGCATATTCTAAATGTTCACCTCTAGATGCCCCTTGGTGGCGATCTGTCTAAGCTTCTCCAATAATTCTTCTACATCGTGCCTAACCTGCTTCCTACATTTGGCTTCAGTGTGTGAGCCAATTGATGGGATCATGTGCGATCTCACCAAAAATCCATTTCGTTGTATAGTCATGCATAAGAAGCCTAAATACCACCAATGAATGAGGTGAGTTGTTTATTGTTCTGGATCAACATCTGAACTCTTGCTTTCTCTAGCTCTCCTTATTGTTTTTTTTTCTTTCCCAAGTAAAGTGGTGCCCCTTTATATGGTATTGACCATTCATGCACGATAGTGATATTAGCTTGTACATTCCTATGATTTTTGACAATATCTTTACACTTTTGTTGAAATCCATGAAAGTGGACAACTACCTTATTCATGATGAAAAGCTCCTCATAAGGTTCTGCATTGTCTTTCCCAAAATCGATAATTTTCCAAGTATCATTTCCTTAAGCTCTTACAAATAGACCTGTGTGGGAAATGTGTTCTTGATCTTTGTGCAAATCTATTCAACTTCTTGCCTAGCGACATGCAAGTTCTTTGCCATTTTATTGTTCTCAGGTGTCAAGTACTCAATGTTTTACTTTTTTTCTCTAGCGAAGACCAAGTTGGCTACGAAAATGGCATTGGGATTCCTCCTAGTGTTCTCCACAATCACCCTTTCTCTAAGAAATGCAGGAAATGAGCGATCATTTGGGAAATGTTTCCTCCTTGATTGTACAATATTCTTCTGAAGTTCATCGTATGAAATATTGTATGTTTCCATCACCAGATGTTGATAAGAGGAACAATTTCTTCTTCCCTTCTCGGAGCTAGCTCTATTGCTGGAGGAGGTGGAGACTGAATGGTGACCTAGTGTGTGCTCAACATTACGTCGACATTTTCATTCTATGGATCCAGACCTACCTCCATATCTTCAATCTCGATAAATTATTCATTCTACTGAGCAATATTCTTGTCCTGCTTTTTCTTTCTCTCCTCATCAACTTGTCTTTGCGTTGTTTTTTTGTTATTGCCTTCGCTCTTTGCCTTTCCTCTTCTTCGTCTTTCCTCTTATGCTCTTTTTCTTCCCTCTGCCTTTGTTATGCTTCAAACACGTTCTATTTCCTCTTCCTCTCTGTTGTTAAAGCCACTTTCATAATAGATGGATCTACTTTGATCTTGTGGCTTCGCTCTCCCCCTGGACTATATGCAACCTTCCTCTTGCCTTTCTCATGCACTAGGTTGTTTGCTTCTACTAGTGTTTCCTTTGGAGTAGCTTCCTTTTGCGCATTAATCTGCAATGTACCTACAAATTTGATTGGTTTGCGATACTTTGAGGTAAGAATTCCTCCATCCATCCTCCTCAGGCGACCGAAAAGTCTCGTTTAGAAACTGAAAATAGATTCTCGCACAATGGTATTTGCAAATATTCCTCAGATCATACGGATTGTAATCCCAAGTACCGAATGCAAATTTCTCTATTTCCTTCCCTTCAGTATCCGCAAATTTCAAGTTCTTAATCTCGTACAATCTAATCTACAAAGGAATTACATGCCAATGATTTCTTCTTCCTATGCAGAGTTGTTGATAACCCTGTGGGGAGATTATACACAACTTCTTTCATGATGAGCTTATCAGTGGCATACCTTGGAAAAATATGTGGTGACTTCTATCCACCGCACACTCTAAGGAAAGTGACATCCAATGAGGCAAACCAATCTACAATCTCTAATACTGCTTCCATTTCCCCAAGCGACATGCAAAGTGGCTCTTCTTCAAAGATCATCTTGTATAGAGGAATGAGGAAGTGACTAGTTATCTTCTCCATTACTCCTCTATGGATGCACTATGAAAGCAACATGCAGTAGATGTGCACAGTAGGCTCTCGTGGTGTCCAAGTCTAATTCATTCCAGGGAATGAATTGTGCACACAGATTGTACTCAGAAAATATGCATACATGTAAAATCTAGATTGACCGCCCTTGGGAGGATTCAGGGCGTTGGCTACATCGATCTTAAAATATCAAGCCAACAAGGCTGACTAGTTGAATGGTCTTCCTAAGCTTATAACCTGATTTAGCTATAATTCCCACCCTTCGGTGAAGGTCCCAATGCTCTGTTGAACATATATTCTGCAACATAGAATTTTCAACAGTTGATAGGCCTTCCTGAGAGACTTTATCTTGTACGTGTTGGTGGGTGTGTGGCAGAACTTTGTTGGCTCTTTCACCCACTCTTTAACAATATCCTTTGTGCTCATACAGTTGTTGGTGGCATAGAAATATGAATCCATGATCATTTTTGGCTCGAGAAGATGATACATAACATGATAATCAGGTGCCAGAAAAGAAGCAAGCCTTCGTCTGTTGGTACTGCTTAGTGTCAGAGTCTTTGGATCTATGTGAGATAGTATCTAGCTAATCACATTTGCAAATGGAAATGTTGGGTACCTACATACAACCCTCTGTATATATGACCATTGGACATTGACATATACTTGCTAGTCTTCCAAATCTTATTTGAATTTCTTTACCGATAATATTTCATTCACCTTCTCCCATGTGATATCTAATTCCTTTCCCATAAACAATTGAGTGTCAAAATAAAATGGCAAGTAAACTAACATATTCTCAACTTCCTACCTAGTGCTACTTTCAGTGGTGTCCTTTGAAGCAGATACCTTGGGTGCCATGGTAATAGTGATTGAGAAAGTGAAGTGCTCAACACTTGTGATATCTGTAGGAGGAACATGCACTCATGGCAAATACTCGAGCAAATAAACTTACAAATAAATATCAAGAAACAACCACATGGATTAATGAGCAAGATTACACAATTATGGATGTAAAGGAGAGAGATAGGCTGAGGGAACTGTGTATTACACAGTCTCAATAGCCAATGGTGCAGCTTGAGGCTAGAGACTATGCAATGTGTAGTTCTGCCTAGGCAGTGTGGAGAGAGATTGCATATTGTGTAATCTCAGTGGCCAAGATGAGGGCTTAAGCCCTGCAACTGCATAATGCACAGTTGGACCAGCCTGGTACTGCACATTGTGTAGTTTCAGAGGCCAAGCTAAAAGCTTAAGCCTTGAACTTGCACAATGCCTAGCTAGACAAGGAAAACTTTGACCAAGGGATGAGTAGATATGTCAGGTGTGTTGGGGGGAAAAGTATCTAATGCAGAATGTCTCTATCCCACTCTAAGGGTGATAGTACCTCAGGAACAACTGAATGCAAAGCTATTCAAAGTTTCTTCTTTATGAGATGAGAGAGGGAAGAAAAGGATGATCTACTAACCGTTATCTTGCGCTAATAGTCGATCCAGTCTTCACTCCTTGCTGCTTGCTCCTAGCTCCTTGCTCTTTCACCGGTCCAGCTGCACATAGATCCTGTAAAAGCATAAGAAAAGGAAACTGCAAGAAGCATGCATCCATAATCGATTTAAGGATTAGCATAAACCAAATATACAAGCATCAATTCATCATCAAGATACATGCATATAGAAGAACCTCAAATACTTTATTGATAAGAGAAGTAAAGTTCTGAGAGAGTTACAACCATAATAGGCCCAATCCAGCAACACCTCCCAGCTGAAAGAAATCTCCTCTTCACCTCCTTCAAGCAAAACACCCAATAGCTTTGTACTCAAACCAACAACACTTCCTAACTTGCACAAAATTCCAGCCTCCCTAGACCTCATGAGAGAGATCTATATATAGGGTTTTGGAGAAAGGATGAGTCATCTTGAGACTGGCCTGAAGCTGACTTGTGTCCTCTCCCACTTTAGTTAATCTTCAGTTCTTGAGTCCACTTGGAGAATCTTGCTTCCACTTGGAGATCAAGACCCTCTTACTCATCACTAGGCGAATTCCTTGACCCAAGTGTCAGTTTGGAAGCTTCCTGGGCAGTTGACACCTTGCAGAATGACTGTGCCACTTGGCCAATCTCGCCCAGCGCAGGTAGCCTTCATTGATTTTGACCTTCAGCGCAGGTACAAGGAGGAGCAGTTGACATTCAGCGCAGATGCTCAGTGGAGCAGCTGACATGATCCAGAAATAGCCTGTTTTTGAGTGTTTTCAGGTGGGGAACTGATTTTCAGTGCTGTGGTTTGCAGACCTTGTTCCTCTAAGGGTAAGAACAACATGTTTAGGGACTTTGGGTCCCTCAGATTATCGACATTTCATGCTCCATGCTGTTAGGCGCAAAAATGTCTATAACAGTTGCCCCCTAAAGTATGAGGTCGTTTATCTGGTGAAATGATTTATTAGGAGGATCCGAAGTTCATTCAATCGCTGAGAGGTGCCCTGCAATAAAATACAATACAATACATTATTTTTCATTCTGCTTTCATGATCTAGCTGAGGCGGGCATTCCCATGCTCAGCTTTATAAATTCATTTTGGTACATATAACAAACGACCGTCTGATGATAGACTGATAATTCTCTGCTGAAATTATCATCCTTTGAGTAGGATGATCATCTTCTGCAATAATGTACATATCAAATGTCTTTATATTTCCTGAATATATATCGCAGCCCGGATGGATGAAACTAGATCCGGGGTCTTCAATCTCGTTCGATCTTCACTCTAAGTACAAGTCGATCCATGTGAGAATTGCACTGAAGTCGAACATGGAAAGACATCGCTTGATTATCGGTCAATGATGTAAACTGTTAACAAGCGCGAGAGGAATCATTGATAATGATAATGACCCTCAAGGTACTGCAGTACAATTCACGTGGTGTGAATAAAGGACTTGGCGTCAAACACCACGCAAAATCTTCTGGTCGAAGGTCATTGATGTATACCTGTCGCCGGAAGTGAGAAACTTGCCATTGAGGCATGCAAGCTTCAAAGTACTGAGGGGGGTGTTCCTAGATCAACTTCTCGGATAATGAGCTGAAGTCGACAAGAAGTGATCTGTCAAAGGAGGGCCTTAATGAATCCCACATCAGTGACACGGAACGGAGCTAATGATTTTAGTGGAGGTGAAAACAGTCTGTGACATATGATTCAGGGTGGCGATCATGGGTGGATGAAGGATAATGTATGGCAGTGGATGGGACACGGTTGACTCTTTCTGAACAACATCTCTTGAACATATAATGACAATGATGCGATGGATCGGTAGCATTACCCCAAATGTGGATGGTTTGGCGAAGACCATGGTGATGAGACCGGTGAATGAAACAACCCAACCCGATGTGATACGGAGGAAGAGTGTCATGTTCAAGAGTGACTTGCTACCATTAAAGCTTTGAGGTTCTCCCAATTTTTCCCCAGTCATTTCTGACCAGTACCTCTTTATTTTTGTCAAGCTTGAGGAGGATAACATATGCTTGTTCTATAACCTGCCCTTCGGGCAAGCCCATCGCTATGTTTTAACGAGCGTAGCGATAGGGAAACTCGTTCTCGTCTAAAGACAAGTTTGTCGCTATTTAATCATTTTAATGAGTCTAACGACAAGGAAAACTCGGTCTTTTTCATTTTTAGAGAGTCTGAAAAGGTACAGAAAGTTAACTCCAAAATTCCTTTTTCGTCATCTAATCCCTTAAGTCCGAAAAAGTATAAAACAATACAGAAGGGATGAGTTTTCGATAGTTTTAACGAGCCGAACAAAACAAGCGCTCGATCTTTTTGTGCAATAATCCCTCAGGTCCAAAAAGATTAAAATCTAGAGGGATAGCTCTTCCGGTCGTTTAACGAGCTGGAAGGTCAAAACTTGGCAATCTTTTCATATTTTACGAGTCAGTTGAAAAGAGCTTAAAGAAGACTCGTCTTCCGAGGAACGAGTGATGAACAGGGATAGCAGCTGATTCCAGGTACAGGTTGGAATTTTCCAATCACGGCAGTGTTACAAGGATGGCTAGGTGAAATCACTCTTCGCAGCTGTTCCTCAAAATGGGTAAACAATCATATGGAGGTGAACGATCGGCCAAATGAAAGTGGAGGTGGCAGGTGCAAAACACGACCAAGGCTTTTATGGTTGATCAGGTTACATACTTAATGGTTATTTACCGAGATGGGTTCATTTTTTAACGAGCTTGAATGCGCCAAAACACTGCTCAATCTTATGTTTATTTTTTAACGAGCATGAACTATGTGCTAAAACTGCTCGGAGATAAGTTCGCATGCCCCCAGCATAATAACGCAAATCGAGGTGCATGCCCCCCAAGCTTCATTGCATTCAACTCGGTGGTTGGAATGAAGGTTTACCTTTGAGAAAGGGGATTTGTTTCATTTTTTAATGAGGTTGACACAAGATAAGAACCGTCCTCTGGGTCCAAATCCATCAGACATAGAAGGTTTCATATTCCACTGTGGCCACTTCCGCCAGATTACTTGGAGGCGGTAGGGCAAAAGTACCCATTAAGGCAGGGTCTTTTAGGAGACCTACTCCGATATTTTGGAGCGAATGATTCCTTCCATGGATCATTGGAATGCTTCCCGTAACTTGTGGAATGTTGGGGAGAAAAGTTTGTTGGTCGACGATTGTAATTCCTCCTTGGAAGGGAAATGCAATCTTCCTGAAGTAGGTCGATACAACTGCGGCCATGGCATAGATCCATGGTCTTCCGAGTAGGATGTTGTAATCGAGGTTTCCATCAATTACTTCAACATCAATTCCTACTGTTTTGCCCCCCAGTTCAACTTGCAAGTTACTTAAAATCCCGTATGGATTGTATGATCGTCCATCAAATGCTTTTAACGTCGTTGACGATTTCGACAAGGGTGGTGAGCCTAAATCTTTCCAGCAACTCATCGACATAAGACATGTAGATGCCCCCTCATCAATAATTGTTCGATGAACAGTTTTGTTGAGGGCTTTCACTTGAATAAGGAAAGCTAGTTGAGCTGGTAACTGAGGGTCATATCCTTTATGATCAAAGGCCACAAGATTGGAATCCATTGGGCCAATCCCACCTATTGCTGATAATAAAGCTTGCTCTTGGGAGGGGCAATTTTGCGGTACCTCAAGTGTCGACATAACGGACGGCGATTGGGCCAGGTCCTCTATCTGTGCTATTCTCGCACAAGGATTAAATGTCGATTTGTGTACTGCTCCCTTTTGCGACTTTATCATTGGCTTAGGGACGATGGGTGGCACAACTTCGGTCAAAGTTGTTGTCGAACTACTAGGTTGTTCATTAGCCTTGTTGTTCGACAGCTTTGGATTCCTGTAATCCTTATTCCTCGTCAAAGCATTATTTTGCTGCTTTGAGGTAGACAACATAAGCACTTGGGATCGGGAAGCATTTTGATTAGCAACCAGATTTTGACCTGAATTAGGAAACGGATCAGTCAATACTGCTGGGGTTTTTGAACTCTTAAAGAGTTTCTTAACTTCAGCTATATGTGGACAATCTTTCGTCCAATGATCCTCATCGCATATATGACACCCTGTTGGGGGTTTCCTTTTTCTCCCTTTCTTTTTCTTCTTGCCCCCTGGTTGCTTCAGTTGTTTGCCCTTATCGGTCGACATGGCATTTACTTCTGAGGCAAGAAGTTCTTCATTTGCATTTCGACTATAAATTTTGTTCTTGCCAATCATGCCATCGCCGACATGAGAGTCACTATTTGATTTAGGAGGGGGAGGAATTGAAAATTTTGATCTAGGGGCGTCAGGTATTTTGTCATAGAGCGTGCCGGACTGGGTATAAACCAAGTCCAAATACTGTGCACGAGCAATGACTTGCTCCTCTGTTACGACTCCCCCCTTGGCCACATCTTCCGTAATAGCCGGAAGTAACGACTTTATAAACCATTCAGCTAATAGCTGATCGAGAACATACGTTTTCACCATCCTACGACGACGACGCCACTCATGTATATGATCAGATATATGGGTAGCAGTTGTCTGTTTGAAGTTGGTTAATATTTCTGTTCCCGTTTCATACCTTATCGGTAATTGAAAATGGGTTAAAAAGGTTGTGGCTAAGGTACTGAAGTTGTCGAACGAAGCTCTAGGCAATTCAATGTACCATTTTGTCGCTGGACCCGTTAACGTCCTCTGAAAGAGGCGAAGTCTTATCGAATCATCATTCAGGGTGTTCGATGAACACCATAGATGGAATGTCATCACATGATTTGACGGATCTTCACCCGGATTTCCATTAAATTTAGGAATATCTGACGGAAGTTTATGCGGAATCGTTGGCCACCAAGGGGCATAAGCAATTGGATCATTCGTCAGCCGGTTTAGATCTGGTAATTCTAGAGTTGCTACAAAGGGCAACTGTTGGTTCAGGTTAGGCGAAGCATATCCAGGATAAGATGGTATCGCCTGAGCAATGGGTCTTTGCAGACCAGCATAATGCTGGCAACTTTGACAAGGTTGATGGGCATAACCATTATAGCATGGTTTCCCATTACTTACAAAGACTTGTTGCTTAGGTCCTTGATATGATTGTTGGAATGGCGGTTGTTGAGATTGAACCAGCTCTAGTTGTTGGACCATTTGTTGTTGACCAATACTGGATGATTGACCAAGATGAGGAGTCACAGTACTTGTTTGAGCCTGAGTCGCTCCAGATAAGGAGGCACTACCCTGAGATTGTGATTGAGTCGTTGAGACAAGAGGCTGTTGTATTGCAACCTGAGAAACTTGGGGTTGACATACAACAGGTAGCGCTTGTACTAGCGACGCATTCACCATAGCAGGTGTGGTGGGAATATCTGACACAGGGTGCACTGGTTGCATCGAATATACAACCCCTGGTTGTCGAGGCAGTATTGGTACCCAACCGCTGGATGTAATTCCAGTTTGACCTGAACTTTGTTGTAAACTCCCATATGGTTGTTCTCTAGGAGGGAACAATGAAAGAGCATACTGCCCTCCATACGGTGGAAATCCAGTACTTAAAGGGTAAATTGGCCTTTGAAGACACATTGGATCAATTTGTTGAGTTTCAACATAAGAAATACCAGATGATAATCTGGATGAAGAAATAGGAACTAACCATGTCGTCGTCCCTGATGGGACTCCAGCTTGTTGTTGAGGACAATTTGCCGGGACAGATGGTATACCAGCGAACATCGTTGGAGTAGCAGCAGGAGGCTCTGCCGCTGCTATGTCGGATGACACAGTCCTGGATGTCGACGGTTGTTCAGACATATTGAGTCTATCCAATAGATCACCTAGCGATTCTACAAGAACTTCACTGGTGATAGACTAACTTCGAAGATCAACGAGGGAAAGGTGATGATTATTCCGTTTAAAATAAATTTTATAACGACGCTTTAGACACAACTTGCTTTTTCAGTTTTAAAGAGTCGAGAAAAAGCTAAAGATGACTCTAGTCTCCTTCGATGTTTTAACGAGCCCGAAGTGACAAATGCTCGGATGGACTTTTTCAGTTATAGAGTTTGAAAAAGGCCAAAAGAAACTGCTCTGGAGATCTAGGCAGAGGGTGTGCCAAACCTTTCGCAAAACCACAGAATACGTTTTACGGTACGAGTGGTCGATCTTCGTGAATGCTGTGTTCACTGCATTGCGATCAGTAGGGCGGCCGACACGGTTTCCTATGGATAAAGGCTTTGATCCTATAGGGGTCTCCCAATATATACGCGACGGTACATGGGAGCACAAGTCCGTATTAGTGCCACCGACTCTCAGGAGGAATCACCCACCTTCGTCGAGATCGACAGTCACTACGTTTAACGACGCCGGAACACGTCTCTAACTTAGACCTCTATGTGTTTGCGTTATGTTTCAAAGCGTTGTTAGGTTCATTCAATACATTTTAAGTTGATCTTTTTAAATTTTGCCTTTCAAGGTTCACCACGAGATGTTTTGATATAAATTCCTAAATGCCGTCTAAGATGAGAAGCAAGCTTTTTCAATCTTTTCGACTTATGAAAATCTTAACTACTGAGGGAAAAGAGAGATAAAATCTTTTCACACAGATCAAAGAGCATACACTAATGCACTTTTTCCCTAAATCAACATACAAACTTATATGCAAAATGAAAAATGCAAGTATTTCTTTTCTCTTTCTTAATGTTTGTGTGATACAAAAAGAAAGCTGTTGTATAACTTTGAATTCAATTTCAAGTGAAAGCAAACAAGCTTGTCCAAAATCAAAAGACACCTCAAGATTTACTTGTTTCGACACTGGAAATATATAAACTCAAACCATATGACGAAAGCAAAAGCTCAATCAGCTATGAACAACAAATAAACTAACTCTTAAGATCAAAATGACACTTAATCACAGGTCTAGATCTAAGAGGCCGCAGCAAGACTAGTTCACTTTCGTTATGGGAAACTGTAAATGATACAAGAAATACACAAAGAACAAACATAGTTTATTTATACAACCGAAGCGGAATAGAGGCCAAGAAAGGTGGTTTTAGATAGGTACATTCACTGATAACAGGCTGCAAAAACAAGGATGAAAACAGGGCAATAAACAGCAGGGAACCCCAGTAGCACTAGGCAAAACTGGTTCAGCGCAGGTGGTACACTGTCAGTTTGACATTCAGCGCAGGTAGCCTTCACGGGACCTGCGCTGAAATGCAGAATGCCTTTGTACAGCCTGCACTGAAGAACGAAACTTTCGTTTCTCTTGGTTTCCGGGTCACAGTTTGCTCAAAAATTCACAGTTTTTGCTCAAATCAGAAGCTATCAGTCAAGGACACACTAAGGGATAGAAAGGAGGATGAAAAGCTATCACTAAGAGCTTATTAGAGTCCTTGTGGATCAGCTCTTCAAATCATAAACTTGCCCAGAAACTGAGCTAGAGTAGCTGCCCTCTACTTTGTATTTGATAGATCCAAATACAGTTCGATTCGGCACTCCCTTTGTTTATGAAATGAATAGCAAAAACACAAACAACCAACAAGATACGATCCCCAGCGGAGTCGCCAATTTGTTGGAGGGAAAAGTATCTAATGCAGAATGTCTCTATCCCACTCTAAGGGTGATAGTACCTCAGCAACAACTGAATGCAAAGCTATTCAAAGTTTCTTCTTTATGAGATGAGAGAGGGAAGAAAAGGATGATCTACTAACCGTTATCTTGCGCTAATAGTCGATCCAGTCTTCACTCCTTGCTGCTTGCTCCTAGCTCCTTGCTCTTTCACCGGTCCAGCTGCACATAGATCCTGTAAAAGCACAAGAAAAGGAAACTACAAGAAGCATGCATCCATAATCGATTTAAGGATTAGCATAAACCAAATATACAAGCATCAATTCATCATCAAGATACATGCATATAGAAGAACCTCAAATACTTTATTGATAAGAGAAGTAAAGTTCTGAGAGAGTTACAACCATAATAGGCCCAATCCAGCAACACCTCCCAGCTGAAAGAAATCTCCTCTTCACCTCCTTCAAGAAAAACACCCAATAGCTCTGTACTCAAACCAACAACACTTCCTTACTTGCACAAAATTCCAGCCTCCCTAGACCTCATGAGAGAGATCTATATATAGGGTTTTGGAGAAAGGATGAGTCATCTTGAGACTGGCCTGAACCTGACTTGTTTCCTCTCCCACTTTAGTTCATCTTCAGTTCTTGAGTCCACTTGGAGAATCTTGCTTCCACTTGGAGATCAAGACCCTCTTACTCATCACTAGGCGAATTCCTTGACCCAAGTGTCAGTTTGGAAGCTTCCTGGGCAGTTGACACCTTGCAGAATGACTGTGCCACTTGGCCAATCTCGCCCAGCGCATGTAGCCTTCATTGATTTTTACCTTCAGCGTAGGTACAAGGAGGAGCAGTTGACATTTAGCGCAGATGCTCAGTGGAGCAGCTGACATGATCCAGAAATAGCCTGTTTTTGAGTGTTTTCAGGTGGGGAACTGATTTTCAGTGCTGTGGTTTGCAGACCTTGTTCCTCTAAGGGTAAGAACAACATGTTTAGGGACTTTGGATCCCTCAGATTATCGACATTTCATGCTCCATGCTGTTAGGCACAAAAATTTCTATAACAAGGTGAGGGTGTGGGAAACTAGCAGATCTGAGTGATGGTGCAAATTTGAGTGTAGATATAACTAAGTATGGATAGATCATTGCAAATCAAATGTATAAAACCAACGTGCAAAAGGAAAATAAGCATGCATGAAGGGTCGTCGCAACGACAACTTCTAATGGGTAAAAACAAGAAAACTGATGTGAAACTTGTAAAAGCTAAACAACAAAAAGAACCAAAATTTCAAAACCCCAATTTATAATAAAACACCAGTAACCATGAAGAGAAACAAGCAAAACAACCTGTTAGAGCCTAGATTTGTCTCAGGCTGAAAAGACAAGGTTCTAGGGCCAACATCAAACCACGCTCAGCCTCGTAGCTAGCCCACAGGAGAGGGCTCTCTCCGGGTCTATCTCGGCAAAAGCTCTTCAAAAGGGGCTGAGATGACTCAAAATTAATACTAATTTTAGGCTAGTAAAGAGATAGGAAAGTTTGATTTAAAATTTTTGGGTTTTTGTTGGAGAAATGGGAAAAACAATTTTTGGGTCCGGGGATAAGGCCAGATCTTTGCAGAATTCGAGTTGGGGCGAGGTAGGCAGTAGTCTTGATGATTTTGATTATGTGTATGGGTGGATCAGAATGACAAGGAGCTAAAGAGGGCAAGGGAGAACATGGATCCTCTCCAAACTGGCGAAAACATGTAAAACTAAACAAATTTAAAGGCAGAGCACTGTAAACAATGGATTCAACCTCATTTACTCATTCATTTAGTTTCAGAAGCATAAGAAGGGAATGGCATACATTAAACATGAATGAACTTACAATAAACTGAGAGAAAACACCATCAAGAACTGAAAGCCACAAGAATCCCAACAGGTGCTGCAAAACCTCTGATCTTTCCTTAGCCAAAATATGAAAAATATGTACAATAGTGTGCCAAAATCTTCCCAAGAGTTAAACCATTGCTACTGACTGAAAATTTACATATATAGACCAAGCTAACCCATTCCCTAACCTCTAGGGGTCGAGCTCCTCCTTCCAGGAGCAGTTTGAACAAATTCTAAACATGGAGCAAGAATCTAGGTGACCAAAACAACCTGCCTCTAAAAATAAGGAAACTGATTCATTACATTAAATTTTTGCTATTTGTGAATGAATCATCTAGAATAGGTAAATAAGTACCAAATTTACATCATTTACATTAAATTACATCAAGCTGGGTCAAAAATAACATCAAGAGGTGAAACTGGTCATAACTGGTCGAATTCCTGAGCTGGCAAGTGAAAAATCAACCAAAATCTATATGCGTAGCGCCCTTGAGCCATACGTGTAGCGCGCCTTTCAACCTGGTTTTGGGGCACTTCCCTGCATCCAAATTGAGCTCATGATAGCTTGTTGGAAAGGGATTTGAGTCTTCTGTCCAACCCAAGTGGAATTTGTCAATTTGGAGCTCATTGGCCCCTCCAAAACGGCATTCTCCCAGAAGTACTTCCTGTTGGTGCAAAAGGTGGCAGAAAGGTGATTTTCATGGTGTTTTTGGCCCTTTTGATCACCCAGAACTTGATGAAATGCTTCGGCAATAACTGATCATGCATAACTTACCATGAAAAACCTAAAAATACAAAGTTTCCCTCCAGCAAGTGTCCCAATCAAAAGCGAGCGCGTCGACGCGCTACTCGTATAGCTGAAAAATCTGTTTTTGGGACCAAAATTTCAAAATGACAAAAAATTCTCCAAATTTTCTCAAATTCGGAGCGAAGACTCTCCATCATGTATCATGCCCAGCCAACGAAGCTTCGGACAAAATCCAGAGTGGATCAAGTGTTTCACGACGCTTCAGTGTCCTCCTGGTGTATGTAGTTCAGTGGTGCAATCTCTGTCTTGGTCATATAATGTATCGATGTCCGCCTCCATGATGTTGCAAAATCTATGTTGGCTTAAATGAGATGAAGAATGAGGATTTGGTGCTTTTGTTTCAAACGCCAAATGTGGGAGGAACTGTGGGAAATAGGGCCGTGTGAATAGTGGACTGTGGGAAAATGAGCTATGGGAACAACATGATTCAATTAAGTGAAGAAAATATGCTTGAGTCAAGTGAAATTAAGGATGTGAGTACAGTCACTTGACTGTATGGAATTTTGGAACCTATAATTGATATGAAGGATGGAAAGTGGTAACAAATGGCAAGTTTTAGGGATGGGATATAGGGAAATAGGAGAGGGACGAAGTGATATGAGTGATTTTAAAGGGAATAGGGAAAAGGGAGGCATTGTATGATGATATGACAGTAGTGGGGAAAGGAAAATACAAGTGAGATATGGAATGTTTTGGCACCAAAGTCAAATTCTAAAACTTCAAATTCAAACCCTAAAGAGGCATTTCTTTACAAGAGATTAGGGTTTGTGGTTTTCAACATTCATACTTTTGCAACCGATCTTCAAACAACTCCAAACACTGAACAAAGATAATAGCAAGATGATTTAAACTTACATGAGGCAAAGGAGACTGAGAGAATTTGAATTTTGAAGAGCAGTGGCAAAAATTTTGTGTTCTGGCCCAATGCGTAGCGCGCACTTTATATGCGTAGCGCGCTACATAGTGCATTTTGCAGGAGGCTTTTGGAGGCCTTCCTGGTGTCAAAATCAGGCGCAGGATAGCTCGTTGGAAAGGTATTTGAGTCTAATTTCCAACCCAAGTGGAATTGTTCAATTTGGAGTTCATTTGCCTTGTCAGAAATCAAATCTCCCAACACTACTTCCAGCAGGTGCATCAATTCTCCTGAGGCAACGGTATTCTTGACATTTCTCCAAAACCATTATACCTGTGTAAAAAGTGAAGGAGGTTTTTCTTCCTTGGCATGTTGTGAACAAAAAACTCTCTCATTTTTCCAAAATTCATCTTTTATTTCTCTGAAACATCATTTGAGTGAAACCTATCCCGATGTGTGAAACAAGGGATTTTGTCGAAATGAAGCGAAATGAAGGGGATAAGGGGCTTCTAAATTTTGGAAGTAGGGAGGGATGTTAGGAAGTAGGGGAAAGTGGAGTCTCAGATATCGAGTGAGGGGAAGGGGTCAAAAAGGGCAAAACACAGGCCTAGCTTAGAAAATTGCCAAGTTGTGGCAAGAAACTAGGGTTTGTGGAAAAATGAGGAATTTGGGGAATCTCAGTGATGGGAAGTGTTTAATAAGGTACATTAATGATAGGGGAAGGTGTATGAACATCAGGATACAAATTTTTTCGATGATTTGACCATCCAAGAGAAATTACCTCCAAAACCCTAGGAGAGGGAAATGGACCTTACCAAGGCACAACTAAAGCATGAATAAGCTGTAAAATGACCCAATGGAACTTGACATGATGATGAAAACCCTCTGAATGATGATACACTCAGCTGAATGATGACATGGACTGCCATTTGGAAAACTTTGAAAAGAGTGAAAACAAACCCTAGACCTAATGCCTACTGACCAAATTTTGCTTGAAGACGCTTTGAAATGCCAAAATTTGACCTTGACACCTTAAAATCACTTTGTAAGAGCATATTTGATCATTGGAGGAAGGCTACAAAGGCTGACACTAACATTTCGACGCGCTTGCTTTTGATTGGGACATTTGTTGGAGGGAAACTTTGTATTTTTAGGTTTTTCATGGTAAGTTATGCATGCTCAGTTATTGCCAAAGCATTTCATCAAGTTCTAGATGATCAAAAGGGCCAAAAACACCATGAAAATTACCTTTCTGCCACCTTTTGCACCAACAGGAGGTACGTCTGGGAGAATGCAGTTTTGGAGGGGCAAATGAGCTCCAAATTGAAAAATTCCACTTGAGTTGGAAAGTAGACTCAAAGGCCTTTCCAACGAGCTATCCTAAGATCAATTTTAATGCTGGGAAGTGCCCCCAAAAAAGGTTGAAAAGCGCGCTACGAGTATGGCTCAAGGGCGCTACGCATATAGATTTTGGTTGATTTTTCACTTGCCAGCTCAGGAATTCGACCAGTTATGACCAATTTCACCTCTTGATGTGATTTTTGACCCAGCTTGATGTAATTTAATGTACATGATGTAAATTTGGTACTTATTTACCTATTCTAGATGATTCATTCACAAATAGCAAAAATTTAATGTAATGAATCAGTTTCCTTCTTTTTAGAGGCAGGTTGTTTTGGTCACCTAGATTCTTGCTCCATGTTTAGAATTTGTTCAAACTACTCCTGGAAGGAGGAGCTCGACCCCTAGAGGTTAGGGAATGGTTTAGCTTGGTCTATATATGTAAATTTTCAGTCAGTAGCAATGGTTGGACTCTTGGGAAGATTTTGGCACACTATTGTACATATTTTTCATATTTTGGCTAAGGAAAGACCAGAGGTTTTGCAGCACCTGTTGGGATTCTTGTGGCTTTCAGTTCTTGATGGTGTTTTATCTCAATTTATTGTAAGTTCATTCATGTTTAATGTATGCCATTCCCTTCTTATGCTTCTGAAACTAAATGAATGAGTAAATGAGGTTGAATCCATTGTTTACAATGCTCTGCCTTTAAATTTGTTTAGTTTTACATGTTTTCGCCAGTTTGGAGAGGATCCATGTTCTCCCTTGCCCTCTTCGGATCCTTGTCGTTCTGATCCACCCATACACATAATCAAAAGCATCAAGACTACTACCTACCTCGCCCCAACTCGAATTCTGCAAAGATCTGGCCTTATCCCCGAACCCAAAATTTGTTTTTCCCATTTCTCCAACAAAAACCCAAAAATTTTAAATCAAACTTTCCTATCTCTTTACTAGCCTAAAATTAGTATTAATTTTGAGTCATCTCAGCCCCTTTTGAAGAGCTTTTTCCGAGATAGACCTGGAGAGAGCCCTCTCCTGTCCTCGTAGGGCTAGCTACGAGGCTGAGCGTGGTTTGATGTTGGCCCTGGAACCTTGTCTTTTTAGCCTAAGACAAATCCAGGCTCTAACATAGTGGCGACCATACTGGGGAAGTCCTCCCCAGTAAAGGATAAAAAAGTTCAGAGCTGATTGTTGATGGTGAACAACGATCAGACATAAGAAGGTTGAAATCATTCACCTGGCGACTCCTTTCACTGAAGAATCTAGCGACCTGTGCTTCATGGTGACTCCACTGCAGAAAGATCAGTAGCTTTAAGCTTTACAAGATGGATCAAATTGCAAGAAGATACGCTCCCATGAGTCGAGATCACATCCCAGGTTTTCCAAATAAAATGCCCAAGGTGGATTGGCTTCAGAATTTGCCTATGTTCAAAAATGTGGAAGGTAATGATGCTGCTCTTCATCTCGTGAAATTTCACATTCATGTGCATAAATTAAATATCAACTTTCCTAAAGACTATTTGATGAAGATGTTTATGGCTACTCTGGAAGATGAAGCCCGATTTTGGTGTGAAAGTTTTCCATCTACTTCTATTTATTGTTTAAAGGATTTTCATACCATGTTCTTTGAAAAGTATAAGGAATCTTATCCATCCTTGAATTTAGTTCAGAACTGTTGTAGCCATGTTCATAGTTTTATTGAAAATCTTGAGAATTTTTATGGGGGTAATGAATTGATGGACGGAGAAATCATGGAGGCCCTGTACGAAAATCCATTTCAGCATACTTGTCAAGATGCACAGGAAAATTTGCAGCAGGATCAAGATCTAAGTACAGTGGAAGATGATGAAGGAGAAGGTTTTATTCCAGATCTGTCCATAGAAGAAGATAGCATGCATGAAAGTCAAGTTTCAAATTCAGAAGGTGATAAAGTCAAGTCAGCCATTTCAAATCTAGATTCAGATCGTGATGATGAAGACAACCTTGTTCTGAATCCCATGAAGGAGAGCTCTGTTGTTGAGATCATCTGGAATGAAGAAGACAAAGTTATTGACCAAAGCCTTCATGAGGAGGTAATCCAGTCAATTCATGGAAAACAAGATGGGATATTTGTTCAAGTAAGTGAGAAATATTCTTTTGATAACTCAGTGGTAAATGATAACTTGATTGCCATGTCATATGAAGACAATTACTGTTTGAGCAAAAGAAAACAAAAAGCATTATCTCCTTTGTCTGAAGAGGAGATAGATCAGCTCTTGAAAGGTCAGGTTACAGCCCAAGCTAAAGCAGATTTGCAGTGCACACTTGGTCAAGAAAATGTCGGTAAAACTTCTTCCTCTTTTGAAAAAGATGACTGTCTTGTAATCAGTTTTGTAGATCAGCAAACAGATAAGGCTGTCATGTTTGATAATCTTGAAGATTGTTTTTTGTTTAAGAATGACCTAGATCATGAAGTTGAGAGAGACAATATGCCAGAATTTTTCATGGTCAAGGAGCCTACAGCTAGCACTCAGATGGCAGAAGCACATACCTCTCTGTGCATTCCTATCCCTTGGAAATCGATTGCCCTTTCAGATCAGAATGGAGAGAGTACTTGTATTTTTGCAGCTCAATCTCCAAACAAGATAGTGCTTCAGGATTATCAAGATTCCTGTGGAATCCTTTTGCAAGCACTAGAGAAGATAAATGTTGCTTGGTTCATTATCATAATCTTTGGTTTCAGTGGTTATTTTGAGTTGCCTACAGGTTCATCGTTCCGCCTGCTCGAGATAAGCGAGAGCAGAAATTTGGTATGTAGCCATCTGCTGGATTGGTTACATTGGAAAGCTCATTATACATGATTGTACATCTTTCATTAGTATGCAGGTGGTTGTCATCATGATTCCAAATCTTGATGGATTGCTACCGTTTTTCCAAAAAGATTTGTAAAGTCTTGTTCTAAGTCAGTCATGAGCCATTTGTGTTTGATCTGTTGAGTCAGTTTTTTCAAGTTATTTCAGTTTGTCATCGAGTCAGTTTGAGTCAAGTTTCAGTTAAGTTTCAGTCAGTTTTCAGTCAAGTTTTCATTCAATAAATGTGTCAAAGGTTTTGTGTTATCCGTTCAAAATAATGACTCCATCGCCCAATGGATGAAGGCACTGGTCTGCTCTCCCAAAGATCTGTCGTTCTTGGCACCTCCAAGGAGCTACCATCCCCATTGGAGCCAATGTTAGTGTCAGCCTTTGTAGCCTTCCTCCAGTGATCAAATATGCTCTTACAAAGTGATTTTAAGGTGTCAAGGTCAAATTTTGTCATTTCAAAGAGTCTTCAAGCAAAATTTGGTCACAAGCCATTAGGTCTAGGGTTTGTTTTCACTCTTTTCAAAGTTGTCCAAATGGCAGTCCATGTCATCATTCAGCCGAGTGTATCATCATTCAGAGGGTTTTCATCATCATGTCAAGTTCCATTGGGTCATTTTACAACTTATTCATGCTTCAGTTGTGCCTTGGTAAGGTCCATTTCCCTCTCCTAGGGTTTTGGAGGTAATTTCTCTTGGATGGTCAAATCATCGAAAAAATTTGTATCTTGATGTTCATGCACCTTCCCCTATCATTAATTACTTATTAAACACTTCCCATCACTGAGATTCCCCAAATTCCTTATTTTTCCACAAACCCTAGTTTCTTGCCACAACTTGGCAATTTTCTAGGCTAGGCCTGTGTTTTTCCCTTTTGGACCCCTTCCCCTCACTTGATATCTAAGATTCCACTTTCCCCTACTTCCTAACATCCCTCCCTACTTCCAAAAATTTCTCCAAGAATTTAGAAGTCCCTTATCCCCTTCATTTCGCTTCATTTCGACAATTTCCCTTGTTTCACACATCGGGATAGGTTTCACTCAAATGATGTTTCAAAGAAATAAAAGATGAATTTTGGAAAACTGAGAGAAATTTTTGTTCACAACATGCCAAGGAAGAAAAAACTCCTTCAATTTTTACACAGGTATAATGGTTTTGGAGAAATGTCAAGAATATCGTTGCCTCAGGAGAATTGATGCCCCTACTGGAAGTAGTGTTGGGAGATTTGATTTCTGATAGGGTAAATGAACTAGAAATTGAACAATTCCACTTAGGTTGGAAAGTAGACTCAAATACCTTTCCAACGAGCTATCCTGCGCCTGATTTGGACACCAGGAAGGTCTCCAAAATCCTCCTACAAAATGCACTATGTAGCGCGCTACGCATATAAAGTGCGCGCTACGCATTGGGCCAGAACGCAAAATTTTTGCCACTGCTCTTCAAAATTCAAATTCTCTCAGTCTCCTTTGCCTCATGTAAGTTTAAATCATCTTGCTATTATCTTTGGTTAGTGTTTGGAGTTGTTTGAAGATCGGTTGCAAGAGTATGAATGTTGAAAACCACAAACCCTACTCTCTTGTAAAGAAATGCCTCTTTAGGGTTTGAATTTGAAGTTTTAGAATTTGACTTTGGTGCCAAAACATTCCATATCTCACTTGTATTTTCCTTTCCCCACTACTGTCATATCATCATACAATGCCTCCCTTTTCCCTATTCCCTTTAAAATCACTCATATCACTTTGTCCCTCTCCTATTTCCCTATATCCCATCCCTAAAACTTGCCATTTGTTACCACTTTCCATCCTTCATATTAGTTATAGGTTCCAAAATTCCATACAGTTAAGTGACTGTACGCACATCCTTAATTTCACTTGAATCAAGCATATTTTCTTCACTTAATTGAATCATGTTGTTCCCATAGCTCATTTTCCCACAGTCCACTATTCACACGGCCCTATTTCCCACAGTTCCTCCCACATTTGGCATTTGAAACAAAAGAACAAAATCCTCATTCTTCATCTCATTTAAGCCAACACAGATTTTGCAACATCATGTAGGCGGACATCGATACATTATATGACCAAGACAGAGATTGCACCGCTGAACTGCATACACCAGGAGGACACTGAAGCGTCGTGAAACACTTGATCCACTCGAGATTTTGGCCGAGGCTTTGTTGGCTAGGCATGATACATGATGGAGAGTCTTCACTTCAAATTTGAGCAAATCCGGAGAATTTTTTGTCATTTTGAAATTTTGGTCCCAAAAACAGAATTTTCAGCTATACGAGTAGCGCGTCGACGCACTCGCTTTTGATTGGGACCCTTGCTAGAGGGAAACTTTGTATTTTTAGGTTTTTCATGGTAAGTTATGCATGCTCAGTTATTTCCGAATCATTTCATCAAGTTCTGGATGATCAAAAGGGCCAAAAAAACCGTGAAAATCACCTTTCTGCCACCTTTTGCACCATCCGGAAGTACTTCTGGGAGAATGCAGTTTTGGAGGGGAAAATGAGTTCCAAATTGAAAAATTCCACCTGGGTTGGAAATTAGACTCAAATACCTTTCCAACGAGCTATCATGAGCGCAATTTGGATGCCGAGAAGTGCCCCAAAAACAGGTTGAAATGCACACTACGCATATGGCTCAGGGGCGCTACGCATATAGATTTTGGTTGATTTTTCACTTGCCAACTCAGGAATTCGACCAGTTATGACCAGTTTCACCTCTTGATGTGATTTTTGACCCATCTTGATGTAATTTAATGTACATGATGTAAATTTGGTACTTATTTACCTATTCTAGATGATTCATTCACAAATAGCAAAAATTTAATGTAATGAATCAGTTTCCTTCTTTTTAGAGGCAGGTTGTTTTGGTCACCTAGATTCTTGCTCCATGTTTAGAATTTGTTCAAACTACTCCTGGAAGGAGGAGCTCAACCCCTAGAGGTTAGGGAATGGGTTAGCTTGGTCTATATATGTAAATTTTCAGTCAGTAGCAATGGTTGGACTCTTGGGAAGATTTTGGCACACTATTGTACATATTTTTCTTATTTTGGCTAAGGAAAGATTAGAGGTTTTGCAGCACCTGTTGGGATTCTTGTGGCTTTCAGTTCTTGATGGTGTTTTCTCTCAGTTTATTGTAAGTTCATTAATGTTTAATGTATGCCATTCCCTTCTTATGCTTCTGAAACTAAATGAATGAGTAAATGAGGTTGAATCCATTGTTTACAGTGCTCTACCTTTAAATTTGTTTAGTTTTACATGTTTTCGCTAGTTTGGAGAGGATCCATGTTCTCCCTTGCCCTCTTCGGCTCCTTGTCATTCTGATCCACCCATACACATAATCAAAAGCATCAAGACTACTACCTACCTCGCCCCAACTCGAATTCTGCAAAGATCTGGCCTTATCCCCGGACCCACAAATTGTTTTTCCCATTTCTCCAACAAAAACACAAAAATTTTAAATCAAGCTTTCCTATCTCTTTACTAGCCTAAAATTAGTATTAATTTTGAGTCATCTCAGCCCCTTTTGAAGAGCTTTTGCCGAGATAGACCTGGAGAGAGCCCTCTCCTGTCCTCGTAGGGCTAGCTACGAGGCTGAGCATGGTTTGATGTTGGCCCTGGACAGACTGTAGTTTCTTGTATGTCTTTTTCAAAACCAAAGATCTAAAATTTTTCACGTGGCACTTCATACAATTTCGCTCTTCTGGAAAGGTCTATAATCAGGTCATCTTGGGAGATTGTGCATAACTTTTTCTTGGAGAATCTAATTTGGATCAGACTAGTGGCATTGGAAAGAGGACACAGAAGGCTACTACAGGTCGCAATTTCAGAACTGAATGATCTCAAATTACAGAGATACATCAGATTCAATATCAGGCTTCTACAAAGAGAAAAAAGGTGTGTATTTTTTTCTAAATTTTTGCGTAAGCTTGGTTTAACAGAATTCAAAGGGCATAGTAAAGCATTATTATCGGTAACCGATGCCCCGAAAGAAAATGAAAATACCTAGTAAGGTACCTGAAAGCTCTAGCATGACTCATGAAGAAGAGGAAGAAATGCTACATGATATATCAAAATTACAAGAACAAGTGCAACACATGTCACGCTCACAAAAGCTAACAGAAGCTAAGATAAATGGCGTGGAATCTAAGATAAATGGCATGGAATCTAAGATAAAGGTCATGGAAGCTAAGATGGATGATTTGAAGACATATTTGAAGACAGATTTGAAGACAGACATGGCATATTTGAAGAGAGATTTGAAGACCGATTTGAAGACAGACATGGCAGATTTGAAGACAGATTTGACAAATTTTCTACAAGAAATACTTACTAATGGTGAAAAGGTTGTAAAGGAAACTCATGATGTGAACAAAAGAGTTGTTAATCATGATTCCATAGACTCTAATGTTGGATCAAAGACCCACCATATTCCAAAAATCGATATGAGGAAGTTTGATGGCAAGGATCCCGCCACATGGATATTGCAGATGGAGCAGTTCTTCGATCTCAATAACGTGCAAAACACACAAAAGGTACGTATGGCAACTTTATATTTGGAACCAAATCAGTTTGTATGGTATCAATGGCTTTGCTCTCGTAAACAATTTATCACTTGGGAAATTTTTACGGAAGAATTGATAGCACATTATGAGGATACAAAAAGCAACACTTTTTTTGGCCAATGGATAAGTCTCAAAGAAAAGGGCCAATAATGGAGCACATTGAGGAATTCCAAAAATTGAACATAAGGGTAAAAGATATTCCAGAGGAGAATAGGATTGATGTGTTCATAGGGTCTTTAAAGGATAATATCCAACATGATGTTCGTCTTTGGGAACCTGATTCATTAGAGAAGGCATTCAGGTTAGCAAGAAAAATGGAAAGCAAAATTATGGCAACCAGGAAGCATACCACTCACAACTATAAAGATGGAAGTGTTGTTGCCCCTAGTCTTCCACAACCTATAAGGTTGACACCACAACAATTGGAAGAAAAAAGAGCAAAAGGGCTTTGTTACAGTTGTGATAGCAAATACACTAAGGGTCATAAGTGTGCTGAGAAGAAATTATTCTACATAGATTGTGAAAAGGAAGAAGAAAAGGAGCAAGAAAGGTCAAAAGAAGAATATATACTCCAGGAGCAAAGCCTAGATGAAGAAAAAATAAATCCGACCATATCTTGTAATGCATTGGCGGGAATTATCACTCCTCAAACCATCAAGATAGAAGGACAAATCAAGAAGAAAAAGGTAATAGTGTTGATTGATTCAGGAAGCACCCACAATTTTATTCATTGTAGGGTAGCAAAAGAATTGAATTGCTTCCTATATCCAGCACCAGAGTGTCAAGTGATGATTGCAAATGGAGGAACAATAAATTGCTCTAGAAGGTGCCATTATATCAAGCTATCCATGGGAGAATATGTATTGTCTAGTCCAATGCTTTCCATTCCAATGGGAGGTGCTGATGTTGTACTAGGAGTCCAATGGCTACAATCCTTGGGTACAATAGCTTTTAATTTTCAAGAACTTTTCATCAGATTTTCTACGGAAGGAAAGGAAGTTGAATTAAGGGGTATTGCAGGGAAACCAGGAAAGATAATCAGCTCTAATGGTATGACAAAGCTTCTAAAAAGGAGCAAAGAGGTGTAATTGCACAATTATGTTCGCTAGATGTTTCCACATTGGAATCATCTATTTCTCCAGACCTCCAAAAAGTCATAGACAATCATTCCAAGGTATTTGAGACTCCCAAAGGTCTCCCACCTATGCGTGATCATGATCATGCTATTCATCTGATTCCAGGAAGTGTTCCTCCAAACATCAGGCCGTACAGATATCCCTATGTTCAAAAAAGTGAAATTGAACGCATGGTTGCAGAAATGTTAGAGGCTGGTATAATTCAACCAAGTCAAAGTTCTTTCTCTGCTCCAGTAGTATTGGTGCATAAGAAGGATGGATCATGGCGCATGTGTCCGGATTATAGGGAGCTCAACAAGATCACTATTAAAGATAAGTTCCCCATTCCTGTCATTGATGAATTACTGGATGAATTGCATGGAGCAATTTACTTCACCAAGTTGGATCTTCATTCGGGATATCATCAAATCAGAATGAAGATTGAAGACATTCCGAAAACAACATTTAGAACTCATGAGGGTCATTATGAATTTTTGGTCATGCCTTTTGGCCTTACGAATGCACCTTCAACATTTCAAGGTTTGATGAATTCAATTTTCAAACCATTCCTTAGAAAATTTGTGTTAGTATTTTTGGATAATATTCTAATCTACAGCAAGTCTTGGAAGGATCATGTTGAACATGTTGACAAGGTGCTACAACTATTGGAGGAGAAACAATTATTTGCAAAAAGATCCAAATGTTTCTTTGGAGTCCAGGAGGTGGAATATTTGGGTCATATTGTATCTCATGAAGGAGTTAAGGTAGACCCTAAAAAAATTAAAGCCATTAAGGAATGGAAAATCCCCACATCCATAAAGCATTTGCGAGGATTTCTTGGGTTGACAGGGTATTATCGCAAATTTGTTAAGAATTATGGGAGAATAGCAGCACCTCTAACAACATTATTGAAGAAAGATGCATTTTCATGGACTCCAGAAGCAATGTGCCAAGCACCGGTCTTAGCTACACCGAACTTCACAAAAACCTTTATTGTGGAATGTGATGCTTCAGGAAATGGAATTGGTGTTGTTCTAATGCAAGATGAAAGACCCATTGCTTTTGAAATTCGTCCAATCAAGGGAAAGTTTTTAAGCAAAGCTATTTATGAGAAGGAAATGTTGGCAATACTCCATGCACTTAAGAAATGGCGACCCTACTTAATGGGAAGGCACTTCAAGGTAAAAACGGATCATGATAGCCTTAAATACTTTTTAGAACAAAGATTATCCTCTGAAGAGAAACAAAAGTGGGTCACAAAGATGTTGGGTTATGACTTTGAAATCATCTACAAAAAAGGGAAGCAAAATGTGGTGGCAGATGCACTCTCAAGAAAGGATGAGGATGTGGAAGCATTGTTGTGCGCCATTTCTATTATCCAACCAGATTGGATAAATGAAGCAAGGGAGGAATGGAAGAATGATGAAGAAGTGTGGGCACTTATTCGAAAGCTACAACAAGATTCCAGTACGTCTGATACATTTAGCTGGAAAAATGATTCGTTATGGTACAAAGATCAATTATACCTCTGTAAGAATTCCCAGCTAAAACAAAAGATTCTTATGGAATTGCACACTTCTCCCTTAGGAGGGCACTCAGGATTTTTAAAAACTTACCACAGAGTTAAGAAGGAATTTATTGGGATGGCCTTAAATCAGATATTCAAAAGTTTGTGGCGGAATGTTTGGTTTGCCAACAAAATAAAGTTGAAACAATTAAGACACCGGGTCTATTACAACCTTTATCCATTCCAAGCCAACGTTGGGAGGAGGTTTCAATGGATTTTATCACAGGTTTACCCAAGTCTGAAGGAAAGAGTGTAATCATGGTGGTAGTTGACAGACTTACCAAGTATGCACACTTTTGTGCATTATCACATCCATTTAAAGCTAGTACAGTTTCTACTGCATTTATGGAAACAATTCAAAAGCTACATGGAAACCCAAAGATTATTGTAAGTGATAGAGATCCCATTTTCACTAGAAATTTTTGGACAGAATTATTTTCTTGTCTTGGTACTCAGTTAGCTCATAGCTCATCTTATCATCCTCAATCTGATGGGCAAACTGAGATAGTAAACAAATGTTTGGAAGGATATCTTCGTTGCTTTGTATCTGATAAGCAGACACAATGGGTCAAATGGTTGCCTCTGGCTGAATGGTGGTATAACACTTCCTTCCATACAGCAACAAAAATGACCCCATTTATGGCACTTTATGGGTATCAACCACCATCCATCACATCATATTTAAGAGAAAATTCTAAGGTTCAGGCAGTGGAACATCACATCGAACATCAACAACAAGTCCTCCAACCCTTAAAGGATAACCTCGTGCTGGCACAAAATAGAATGAAACAACAGGCAGATCAACATCGCAGTGAAAGAAGTTTTGATGTAGGTGATTGGGTATTCCTATGGCTACAACCATATAAGCAAATGTCCCTAAAGCAAGCTAAGAAGGATAATAAATTATCACCAAAGTATTATGGTCCATACAAGGTGTTGCAAAAGATTGGTACTATGGCATACAAATTGGAGCTTCCTGCAGCTTCTCGATTGCACCCAGTTTTCCATGTTTCATGTTTAAAGAAGGTTATAGGCGACAAGCTCCCAGTTCAAACAATATTGCCAGAACTTGACGAGGAAGGAAAAATTATATTGGAACCGGAAGCAGTCATAGAAACAAGAACTCGACAGCTACGAAATCGATCAATTTCAGAGTATCTTATCAAGTGGAAGAACTTATACGCTGAAGATTCCACATGGGAGGATGAAAATTTTATGCAGAATTATCCAGAACTACTCAAGCGTTGAGGACAACACTTTTTTGAAGGAGAGGGGCATGTTGGGTCCCTATAATACTAGTGATTACCCCATTACTATTGCAGTTATACCCCTTATTTATATTGTTGTGCCCCTATTACCCCCATGTTGTTATTTCTGTGCCCCATGGAATCCCTCTATTATTATTTTTGTGGTTTTATATTATTATTGTTAGGTCGACTGGATTATATTGTGACTCCTTAGACTCCTATATATAGAAAGGAGGTTTTGTCATTTGAATCATCCAAGAATTGTTCATTTATGTACTGTAAAGGAGGTTTCGCCCTCGAAGAGGCTGAATTCTAAGGCGTTGACCTATCTTTTCTATCTTTTCTTGAGCTGGTTTCATAACATGTATAGTATTCTATGTAGTGTCTTTGTACTAGTTATCTTCTAGTCGTCTTCTACAATATACATATAAGTATAAAACTATTTCTATCTATCTATCTATCTATCTATCTATATATATATATATATATATATATATATATATATATATATATATATATATATATATATATATATATATATATATATATATTAAATACCTTATGTAGTCCATAGATAGTTCCCGTGGTTACTTTTAGTGGGAAATCACTACCAATTCTCTGCATCCTAATCTCCCAATGTTTGAGATTGACTCTGAGACCCTAAGGTTATTAATTTACTCTTTGTGATTTAGGAGTTCGACTTGGGCATAACAAAATATTTTAACCTCCTTATAACGGTAAATAATAATGGATAACAAATTACACTTGAACCATTTATTTTTCACAATAACAAACTTTGTTATTCTAACTAGTTCTTTTATTATTCCAATTGAGAATTATTATCTATTGTTTATTCATATCACAATTTAACACAAAGATATCTCAAATGCACATACAATCCCAAAATTTTACCGTCACCTATAAACATAGTTTTTTCTTTCATTTGAGCCATGTTTTATCTCTCCTAGATGTGTGCAATCACAAAGTTATTCCATCAAATAAAATCCTCTAATTTTCCAATAACTCTTAAAACCTCTGATTAATATCTCAACCAAGTAATTTTCACAATTTTTACAGTTCACACAAGTATAATAGATGTTAAACACTTATCTATTTTTCTTTCAAAATATGTCAAATGTTTCCACATTTGTCCTAGCCTTGAACTGACTTGTGCAAACATTTTCCCCCAAGCTCTTCCTTTAGCTATCTAGTTCATCCAGGAAGATTTTCTTGGATCTTTCGTACCTCCTCAACCCTATGCAGCATCCTGCAAACCCTTTTCTAGGTTTACTAGTCTTTATCTCCCACTAGTAAGGGTTATCAAAAAACTATATTTATCTCCCACATAATCTAGTTAAGATTCCACCACAAGGTTTTTCTCTCAAACCTTGTAACTATCTAGGTGGTCTACAATTTATATCTAATTATTTCTTGCCTATTTGTTCTCTCTCTTCAGAATTCAAAGTTCAGCCAAAATACTTAAGGAGTATGCTTCTCTCTCCCTTTTCTTTTTTTGTTTTTCCTACCTCTTTAGGCATGACTAACTCAACTATTTTCCCTTGACAGTTAGAGGTTAATATATCATGTTAACCTATTAACATGTTTCTAAGAGAATTAATATTATAGTATAATTACTTATTCATTAATATTTTTCTTATGTTAGAAAATAAAAATAAAATAACATTCGAACACATGTCTTTCTAATTTCTCAAAAATAAAAATCATAAAATGAGTCTTTCCGGGGGTATTATGGTCTATTTTGGTAAGTCACACATGTTAAACTAATTTAGTTATATTAGAAACCAGTTAACGAATTGAGTCACATGCACCGAGTAGAGCTATCAGAGAAGTGAAACATTCATAATAGTATTAACTAAAAATAAAGTCATACAACACACTATAAAGAAATAAATTGTATGTGCCTTATTGTAAGTACAATGTAATAGTACAAACATAATAATATATTTGAAAATAATATTTAAACCATGTGTGTGTGTGCGTTATCACTGTTATAGTGGGTTGATACTGTCACTTTTACAAGTTTTCATCTTGTAGTTTTGTATAGTTGTAAATCAATAAATGCCCTAAATAGCCTAGAACGTGATAGAATATAACAAGTCCATAGGTAGTCATGTAGCCATAAAATGCTTCGCATATATCTCAGACATATGTATGAAGAACTGCCAACCTGGGAAAAGAGCAAAGAATCCTTTCAATTTAACACATAGAGGAGGATTGTTGAAGACATATAAACCTAACATGAGCATAACATTTACAATTCATACCTATGATAAGAAAAAACTTTAGATGAAATTAGAACAATCCAGAGTCCCAAAGTATAAACCAGACATCTAATGAATGAAATTATATTTTAAAGATCAAAGAGCAATTGTTTACGCGGGGTTGCAGAACACAATCTCCTCTAGCAATGTCACCTTGTAAAATCCATAGAAACCAAAATTATTAGAGGGAAAAAAAGAAACAATTAAATAAAATATAAAAGAAATGTAGGAGAAAGATATGGCACTTTTCCATAAACAACTATAGAGAAGAAGGTAGTAAAAATTCAAGGTTGATATCAAACCCTATATATCGTCATGAAAGTTGAGAATACTCTTGTGATAATCACTAAAGGTGTGTCCAAGAGTAAGAGGGTAACTATAAAAATGTAATGAGGTTACATGCTATGAATAGGAGGAAGAATTTCGAGCATCCTAAACATTTCATAAGGAATTCAATCCAATTTTCGAAAGAGGGAATTCAATCTAAAAGATAATGAAAGAATGTCAATGGAGCAATCACTTACCAATATGCCATAAAAACCTCGATTCATGTAAGGACTGAAGCACACTTTGGTCACACCAAAGTCTATCCAAGTGAACAAGAAGCATTTTCAAAACCCAGAAGAAGGTATGTAATATAGAACTTTAAATAATATAAACATTCAATAGATATGATTGAAACAAAGTAAGAAAGATGAGCACCTTTGCGTCCATTACTGCTAAAAACGGTTCAAAAATCTGTTGTTCCGGAATCTTAGAGTACGTGCAACAACTTTAGCAAATATTGTAGAGTAAAATAAAGAAAACCTTGGAGAAAAAAAAAGAATTGAAAATGTAAAACTATGGAAACAAGTTTACCTTGAAGTTACAAATTGGATAGGCATTGACAGATGAATGATTTCCTCTGTGCAAAGACATTGATTCAACACCTATGGAACAAGATAATGACATTGAGAAAAGACCTGGTAGGTATAGAAAAAAAGAGAAATGTATGGCTGCCGAAACAAAGGCCATATGCATAAATGAGACAGAGGTTAGGGTTTTCCACTCTTTTGAAAATCCTTATTTTTTATTGTCTTAGAGTACGTGCAACAACTTTAGCAAATATTGTAGAGTAAAATAAAGAAAACCTTGGAGAAAAAAAAAGAATGGATAATGTAAAACTATGGAAACAAGTTTACCCTAAAGTTACCAATTGGATAGGCATCGACAGATGAATGATTTCCTCTGTGCAAAGACATCCATTCAACACCCGTGCAACGAGATAATGACATTGAGAAAAGACCTGGTAGGTATAGAAAATAAGAGAAATGTATGGCCGTCGAAACAAAGGCCATATGCATAAATGAGATAGGGGTTAGCGTTTTCCACTATTTAATATTGTCTTTCTGATCATCATCGAAAAACACAATTTTTCATAGCGCACAGAGTGGAATAGTCATGTGTATTCACATGGGTAAGGCCAATCTGGCCTATGATAAGTGGGGAATGTACACATTAATAGAATATGACTCCATTCAAAGAGTGCATGTAGGAAGAAATATGTATGGTTAGGTTATGTAACCTAGGAACTCAATTTAAATGAATAAGAAATTATGACCCACAATTTCGTTATCAAATAAGGGGTGAAACCCTTAAAATAATTATGCATCAAAAATAAATTGTGAAGTGAACTATTATACTATATGGCTGGAAAGAGAGTCATATATTGTGTTGATAAGGGTCAAATAAAGGATCATATGAGGAAAGGACCAAATGAAGATTTTTCATTAAACCTTCTAGGGATATCGCATAATAATAAATAAATCGAGTTAAGAAACGATAAGGACTATAACCCTAGAGACATATGTAAATTATAGTCTTAGAGGCAATGTTAATTCACTCTAATTATTGGAAATTGTACACAGAATGCTAAATTAATGGTAGGAACAAAGATCTTATTTACTAATTATGTCATAAAGAAAAAAATGGTACGTATTAGGAGGTATGTTGCATTTGGTATCAAAGTTATAGGTTCAAAATTTAGGCCTAAGGGTTAAACCACAATGAAAAAAAAATTAGAACATGTTATGTTTAAGAAAACTAATTTTGATTTATTGTAATGATGTACAATATTAATCATAAAGATATTACATTATGGTAGAACCTTCTACCAGATCTACAGGTGGAGGAGAACATGTTTGGGCTCCATTGGGAGAGGAAAATGCACCTCCAACAACTTATTTTCTAGGTATTGTAGGAGATTTGAGACAAGAATTGGCGAGCATCAGGGCTATCCATGAATGCTTGTTGAAACCAAGTGAATAGCAGGAGAAGATCATAAAATAATTGATTGAAAAGTTAATGCATAAACCTCTAGATACATAGTTAGAAGGGGAAAGAAGACCCCTTAAACTGATAAACTGCTAAGAATGAACCTGATAAGTCTGAACATGAATATGAAAAATATAAAAGTAAAGAAGGTCTTGATAAAGAAATCTCCAAAACCCACTAAATAAAGAAAGAAAAAGAAAACATAACTCTTGGTAGAGTTCAAAAAGGTAAGACCACCAACAATTGATGGAGAAAAAAAAAATTAGAAGCCTAGTTGTTGAACATCACTTAATATTTTCATGTATATGAATATTCCAGTAATATCGAGGCCAGACTGGAAATATATCAGTTACAAGTCAAGGCTTCATTATGGTGGGAAGAAGAAAAAACAATGCACAATATAAATTAAAAGGCAATCACCTGGGAAGAATTGCATAAACAACTCGAGGCAAAATATCTAAAAATGATATTACGATGATTGAGCTAAAGAATTTCATGAGTTGAGGCTGGGGTAACTGAGCATGAACAATTTTGTAGGAAAATTTACTAACCTATTAAGATATGTTCTATACATTAAAGATGAAAAAGTGAAGGTGCAACTATTTCTGAATTGCCTTCCACTCTCATACAAAGAAAGGATTGAACTTGAAAATCCAAAGACCATGGACAAAGTTGTAAGAAAAACAAGGATTTGTTATCAACAGTTTAAATAGAAGAATGAATTTAACTCAAAATCCCATTCTAACAAACATAAAAATAAATTTGGATCTAGAATTAAGAAGCCAAAACCTTCTATTATGAAGAATTTTTGAAGATACCATCAATGAAAAAGGTTCAACCAAAATAAGCAACCACAAATTTCACAGTCTCAAACTAGTTACAAACAAATTTATATGAACATAAAAGGGATGAATATTGGCACAGAAAGAGAACCTCTAAAATGTTGGGGTTGTGGAGAAACCGCTCAAAACAAAGAAGATTACATTGAGACTAGGAACCTGTGTTAAGTTAGCATGAAGGCTTTGTGGACCATTCAAGATGCTAGCTAGTGTTGGGACAATGGCCTACCTGCTAGCATTGTCAAGTCATATTGTAATGGCTCCAGGTGAAAATTTCATGTAAAAACTTTAATAAAGGAAAAATAAGACCAAGGACATGGGATACATATTCCAAGCTGAACGTTAGGAAAAAAATCCTAGCAGGTGTTCATTTTGGTTTATTTATAGCTAAGGATATTGGCAAAGGAAAAGAGGCATTAATTGGCATTTCTTTATGAAAATAGGAGAAAAGGGATATCAAAGGTCATAGGTTTGTAGGAGAGGGAAATTGAAGGAAAAATACAAGAAAATGAAGAAAGTAGAGGCCCTAATAATAAAAAGGATTATGATGATCAATTAACAACTATTCATTCGTTTTAGCTTGGACCAAGTGAGAAAGAGGAAGAAGAGTACCAAGAGGAGAAAGCAAGAAAGAAAGCAAAGGAAGGCAAATGAAGGACAAGGAAAGCAAAGGACAAGAAAGAAAGGTTGGATCAAGCAGCTTCAGTATGAAGACTTGAATATAACGGGTTGCATGTTTGATTTCCTAGTTGGTTTGTGAATGCATGGTACATGCATTTGTGTATTCAATTCTCGTGTTGTCATTGGCATGGGTTTTGTCGGGTGTGATAGTGATTTCAGCATTGCCTTGCCATTTTTGGATATTCATGGTGTGATGTTGTTCTTTTATTTGGTTAAGCTTTGGATTGTCAGAAGATTTTGGAACTGGGTGAGGTGGTCTCAGGAAAATTCCCAAGGGTTAGGGGTGGAGGTGGTTTAATCTCCAGGAATCCTCGACAAGTGGGTGGAGACAAGAAAAGTCCTCAAGGTATTGGTGAAGAAATTGTGAGGCATCCAATCTTACTTTTGGCTTAGTGATCTCTTAACCGATTTTGGCAGGATTACAGTAGCCTGATGGTGTTGGTGGTTTAATCTCAAGGAATCCCTAGTTGTTAATGTTTTAGTTTTCTTATGTGATCTCTTGACCGGCTTTGGAGAGATCGCGAGAGTGTGAGGGCAGAGGTGATTTAATCTCCAGGAAGTTGTGGTTGTTTATGTCTTGAGTCTTGTTGGACAATTTGTATTGTGCGCATGGCCAATGTCCTAGAGAAGGCATCTACAAGTGTGTTGGCATTGATTTCAATAGTCATGTTGAGGAGTTGTTTGGGGAGTTGGTAGGAGTATTGACATTGATGCCAACCAGACAAGCTTGGTTTCTCATTGCAGCAGATCCTAGTAGTGATGGCTCAGGAGGTATCTCTTGGTAGTTGCAGGTTTCATGTAGAGAATCATCATAGTAGCAGGCTTATTGGAGAAGCTATCAAATGATGATTATAGTAATGACCCAGGAGGAAGCCCATAGTTGTTGCAAGCCTCAGGCAAAGGATTACCAATGTGGGTGTGATTCCTAGTTGTCCAAAGTGACAAGGACCAGATGCTTGGCAGTGATTTTGGAGCCATATTTTGAGGTAGAATATGGGATCAAAGGATAGTCATACCCTTTCCACTGGAAAGTGCTCTGGAAGAGATTTCCAATGATATGAGGAAGTCCCTGAATTTCCCTCTAGATCAAACGTTAGAGCCAGTTGAAGTTCTACCTCTCGAAAAAAAAACAAAAAAGGAAAACTTGTGAATTTCTAAGTTTGAGGTGGTGTCCTTCTAGAACGCATCCAATTGGCAATAGGAAATTAGAGGTCTCAGCATATTGCATATCGGCAATCGGAGGTTCCAAGGTACAGTGCAACAATGAAATCATTTCACCGATTAGAGATTATCAATCCCGCATATCGGAAGTCCTAGCACATCGACAATCGCAATATCAATAATCCCGCATATCGGAGGGCAAGTCCATATCGGCAATTGTTGTTTGGCATTTTAAAAAGTGACACACATTGGGATGTTATGATCTGTGAACGGCAATTGAGTTAAATAACTAGGATTGAGGTTTCTTTGTTAAATCCTCGAGGAGGAAAAAAATGGATTTATAAAGGAATTCGTTGAAAACCTAGGGAAGGTGAGGCCTCTTTCTCTCTCCTCCAGGAAGGACATGTGGAGGCATCTAGTTGGTTCCAATAAAGATATATGGCAGTCACAAATGAGCTATGATGTGGATACATGGTAAGATCTGATTCTTTCTAATAATGCTAAGTGGCAGCTAATGTCAGCATGAGGTGGTGGTACAAAGGGACACGTGGCAGGAAGTTTTTGTGTTTTGAGGTGACCTAATGGGCCATATCTACTTGACATGTGTCACCACTCAAAAGACATCACATGGTAGTGATGACATCACATTAGTGATCGACGATCAGAGATTTGCGATGGTTGGCACATTGGCCACCTTGGGGAATCGTCGATTAGAGGGCTAGCAGGTGGTCACAGAGTCTTAAGGAACCGAAGGCTAGGGTTGAATAAAGGGGCCTATCGGTAATTAGCGATCAAAGATTTATGGTTGTTGGCATATGGACAACAAGTAGGAATCCCCAATAAAAGGGCTCCAATGTGGTTAATGCTTAGTTGAAGAACTTATAAAACCAAGGTCTCTAAGCTCTTAACAAAGGAAAAAGGCCCCTGACACAACACTGAAAAGACTTGGTGCCTCAAGTCATGGCACCTGGTCACTGCCCTCGGTCCTATGAAGAGAAAAGCGAAAAGGAGCTAGAACAAAAATGGCCAAGGAAAATCGAAATTCATTTTTTTCATATGTCTGTTTGTGAATAAAGTTCTGATAGAGGAAGAGCTCTGATAAAGTGCAATACGAAGGCAAAAATTCTCTCAACATAATGTTAAAGGACTTAGTGCCTCAAGGCTATGCAGCAGGTCATGACACTTAGTCGTATGGTGGATATTCAATAAGGGTCAGGCAGAAGGGTTTTGAAATATCGAAGGTCAAACAATCAACGATTTGTAACATTGCACCACTGTAAAAGCTACGATATAGCACTGTGATATAAAAGATTCGATAGCACAATATAGGTTTTTGAAGGCTGGATGGGTCAGTAGCTGAAGAGTAAATGTAGAGGTAGTGTAGTTGGTCATTGGAGATATCACATGCACGCATTATAGAAATAAATGAAAAATAGAAAATCCATGTCGAAGGTTTGTAATCCATGAAGAGGCATGGAGAGTCTCAATGGAGTGTGCAGGTGGAATAATATTAAATTCTCAGGATCGAGAGCCTCAATGATGTGAGAATGGGAGACAGAGAGGATTTTTCCTAGTTTGAGTATGCAGTGGACTGAGAATTAATTCTCAGTATGGAGGAAGATGTCAGTGTTCCCATTCTCATAGTGAATGTTGTGGCAGAGACCAAGACCGATGCAACAAGAGCATGGAGAGGCCATGCCAAGGTATAGTGCGCGATATTGGAAGAGGACGGTGTGGTAGCATTGATTGTGGGGACAAAAGAGGAAAAAAACCCAGGGTATCGAATGAGAAAAGTGGGGGAATGCAACATAGCTGTGAAAGAGCATGTTCTGCATAGTGAGGTTGTGATTTCTTAAGCATAAAAGAAGTTACCCTGAGAGCATAACTCTGTGAGACATGGTTGTGAGTTTCATGTGTGTTGTGTGAAAGGTCGAAGGTGTTTGAGAGTTGATGTTAGCAAAAAGAAGACAACTAAGCATGTGCTATGAGAAGTAAGGTCGATAACAGACTGTGTGTTATAGAGAGGCAGAGAGCTAAGTGCATGAAGTTGAAGGGGTAGAGATCAAAGGGTTGTTGAAGAATGTTGCAGAGAGCTACAAAGTGCAGCAGAGTGACTTGAGATCAAAAGTTGTTATCAGGCAGAGTTGCTGCCAAATTACCGAGAACTACCAATTCTTATTTGAGTGTGGGTTGGTGCTCGTAATCAGGAAGTTGGTGCTTGCAATTAGGAAGTTGGTGCTTCTGTTGAGTTATAAAATGGGTATGCATTTACTATTAATTTCATCATCTTTTTCCTTGATTATTATCTTTTCCATATCTTAATATGCTAATATATTGAGGAATTATGGTAAGAAATGGATGAATTATTTGCAGTTACGATTTAGCTAACTTTTACCCTCGTTTATGCATGAAAACGACAAAAGGGACAATTGTTGTTCCCTAACGATGGAACAACAAAAACCAACAAACAAAGGAAGGAATGCGGTGGTTGCGGACAAGGCTGAGGGTGAATCAGGAGGATTAGTGCAAAAACGGAAAGGATGTCTGAAGTTAGAAATCAGTTGCGAATCCCTCAGGATCAAGAGATCTTGAGGGATCACATTTATCTTTTACCCTTTCTGATTATAAAAGGAGATGATTGTAAGAAGAAAGGGGGGAATCTCTATTATTTTTCGAATTGTAATTTTAATTACAGACTCTTGCTGTTAAGAGAACATGATTATATTGTAATGCTACTTACATTCGATGATTAATGTATAATTGAAGTTGTTGTTCCCTCGCATTATTTAAAGTAACTCAGAAGTGTTCGTTGGCGACTAAGGGCCCGACCTCTGGTGGATTAAACTACTTCTTTGTGTCATACATTTCTGATTCTCACAAGTGTGATTGGTTTGATAGTTTTCCTGCTTTCTGTGATTTTATCTTATTCATTATTTACTGTATTGAAGGAATATCTTTGCTTTATATGATTTACAGCACTATCGTTTGATTCAGTTTACCTTCATTGTAGATTAAGTTACTTAGATAATTATTCGGATTGATGTAATCAACTGTAAAGAGTTTGATTATCGCTATTGGACTCTCAGATTGATATCATTGCTATTTGGATTGTTTACTAGAGATTGAGTTTGATTTAGATTAAATCAGTTAAGAAGAGATGAGTCATTGCTACTGTATTCTCAGCTGATGCCATTGTTAGTTGAATTTCTTGTTTGAGAGTTGATTACAATTTCAGTAGAGGATTGAGTCTTGAAGTTTAAATGTTATATTTCCTTTAATAATTTCAATTTGAGTTTATTAGATGCATCCATTTGCTCTTGTATTAAAAACCTATATTACGATTTAAGAAACATTACTCTCTGAATTAATAGCAGCCAAATACTGTGTACACTCTTGAAATAAGAGGACTTTCCCAGGTTGATGATTAATGTGGGGTAATTAGGTGTTTTAAAAAGGCACCTTTTATCAACCAACAACTTCCATCTCTAGTGGAGCTTGAGAAGGCTTGAGGGTTGGTGCCTCCTACAAGTTGGTGCTTGCTTAAATCTAAGGAGCTACAAGTTGGTGCTTGCAAAAAATCCATGAGGTCGGTGCCTCACATGGTGCTTCTGATAAGCTGGATAGGTTTCTACAAATAGAGGGAGTTGGTGCTTCCTGCTAGTTGGTGCTAGCAAAGAATCAAAGGGAGTTAGTGCTTCTTGTGAGTGGGTTCTCACAAAACAGATTGATGTAATAGAGTGGGTGCTCCTATTTACATGAATAACAACAACAATATTTGTGGTTTTTTCTCGAAAGGGTTTCCACATGAAAAAACCTTGTGTCTAATGTGTATGATGCTTATGGTTTGTATGTGTGTGTGTTGATTTAATGTTGCTGCTACATTACATATTGATGGTTTTTATATGGATGGGTTACAAGTTAAATAAGAAAAGAAAATTGGCATAAAGAAGAAAAAAATAGCCATAATATTGATTCACCCCCCCTCTTAGTATTAATATTGTCTCCAACAAGTCCCACATTCATGCTTGGAATATGGAACTAGGGTGATTGACTGAAAGAAAGACTTGGTTCAACTCAATTATGGTCGCATGGTACGTGGAAGTCCCTAACTAGGTTGGATTTTGCATATGTTAATAAGAGATATTTTCCTATTGTATTGTATGATTAATTGTACTTGTTGTTATGTGGCTTTGATGTTTTTTCTATCATGGTCATTATTCTGGTTATATGTTGGTTATAAGCGTGGTTCCATAACAGGTTCTAGCTATAGCTCTTGATATGTTTTTATTAGTTGATGAATTGTTAATTAATGCACAAGATAACAAATGTTATTGCACTATTATGAGAGGGAATTAGACCTTATTGGTGATTCTTAGATCATTTTTAGACCATATGTTTAGATATGCATTCATGACTTGAAGATTACATGTTCACCATATGTTTTCTGAAATGACTATTATGGTTAGACCTGGTTAGGTCAAGTCCTTAATCAAGTTTTGTGTGAATGGCTTTGTCCTAATGTTATTTATCATTCTATAAAGTATCATTGAGTTATGGCCAGTGATCTAGAGGCTATCCTGAAATGGTGGCTCAAAATCTAGGACCGCACCCTTTGAACTGGAAGTTTTGGGCTATAACCACAACTTTATAGGGAGGCGTATAACAATATGGAAGCCTTTTCATGCATGCAGTTGTGGGTCCATGTCACTAAAAAGGAAATCCAACTTAGGGTTTCAGCAATTGGAGTGTTTGTTTAGCTCTTGGGTGTCTTGTAGCTCCTAAGGAAGGTTACTAAAGTTCCAGTTTGTTGACTCCACTTCCTTAACTATAATTAGGAGGTTGGGTCATGTCATAGTAGCCCTCAGCTCATGTTTACCCCAGTAGGCCAGCTAAAGTGGGTAAATGTGGGAGGGGTGGTTATATATTGGCATCAAAATAGGTTTCCTTCTCTTTGGGTGTTATATGATACCAGATTAGTACCAAATCTCTCAGGTTCAAATACATGGACTAGATGGGCAGAATGTGTTTTGTCATGCATGCATGTTAATTTCTATGTGGTTGTTATACATGCATTTCCATGGTTATGATTATGGTTAATTTGTATGCAATTGGTGTTCATGATGTCGATATATTAATATGATTATGTATACCCATGTATCATGCTAATCTAGATTGATTTTGCAAACGAGATAGCCTCCCCTAAACTTCACTAAGCTATGTCTATTATGTTTATATTTGGTTTATCTGACATGGTATGTTTGCAGGAAGAAGAGGATCAAAGATTACTAGAAAAATGGTGGACTAAAGTTCACAACGCTCCCCTTATAGATAAGATGAGTAGCCAAGAGTTGAGTACTCTCCAGACATAGTAGAAACTTTGAGAAGTTTAAAGGCAGAAATCAAAAGTTGCAAAGCAGATAACGAAAGAATCATCCAGTCATAGGAAAGGCTTGTCAAGGCACAGGAAAAATGAGCAAAGGTCAACGTAGTGATCCTTTAGAGTTTTTCAGAATTGCAGAGACAGTGACAACCATAGATCAGTTATGGACATGAGGACAAGACTATTGGGGCATATGGTGGTAGGTCTCATGGTGGGCACAGGTCATATAGGGATGAAACAATGATATATGGTAGGTTCTTGGCTACACATAACAGGATAGGCAGTGGTTACAAGTCTTATTCTAGTTATGGCTCAGACATGTAACATGGTCATCATCATTGTCATCCTTATAGGAGGATTGAGAAGGGATATTTTTCAGATGAGTTCAAGAAATCCAAGGTGCCTAAATTTGATGGAGAGTATAAGAAATTGGACGATGCATAGGCATGGTTACTTTGGATGAAGAATTTCTTTGAGATGCATGACTATATAGAGTACAAGAAGGCAAGGATAGTTATTTTCAGTCTCAAAGGGAAGGAAAACATTTGATGGGAAGATGTGAAACATGTAAGAGACATTAGGATAGAGGAGTTGAGTTGGCATGAATTCAAGATATTCTTTAGGAAGAAGTACTTGTCATAGAGGTACTATGATGGAAAATGCAAGGAGTTCTATGAGCTAAAGATGGGATCTATGGCAGATGAGGAGTACACGACTAAGTTCCTGAAGATGTTGAGGTATGTGTCATATCTTAAGGATGAAAAAACAAAAGTTTAGAGATTTATCAGTAGAATGCCATTATAATTTAAGGATCAAATTGAGTATGATGAGCCTTGGTCGTTGGAGGAAGTCATTAGAAAATTGAAGCATTGTTATGAGAAATCGAAGCATAAGACCAAGTCTAAGCAAGGTTGGAAAGGGAATGATAATACTAAAGGGAAGTGGCCACCAAAGTAGGGAATACCTCAGAATGCAAGTGAGAAGAAAAATGTTGCTCCTTACAAGAAGCTAATGTAGTTGAGAAGGGAAATGGACCTCGGCTTGGAGAGCAGTAGAAAAAGGTAGTGGGTCATTGCAGTGTTGTATATGTGGCAAGGATTATTGCAAGAAGGATTGTTTATTGTATCAGGGTGGTAGGCCTCACATCTACAGTGCTCAGGAGGCGCAGAAATTTGGGGGTGTTGGACAGAGCATTCCTTGGATCTATGCAGCATTTGATAATAAGCAGGTAGATCACTAGGAATCCATCATTGAGATTGAAGGTAAGTTACATGATCGAGTTGTTTCTATTTTGATTAACCTTGTATATAATTATATTTAGGTTAACCATGATTTGGTGGATAAGTGTGGTTTGAGAAAAGAAGTGCACGCAGAGGCTTGGTTGGTGTAGTTGGATACAAGTGCTAAGAAAATAGTTCAACATTGGGTAAGAGATTCTTCATTTGAGCTTAACGGTATGCCTACATCAGTGCATCTAAATGTGCTTCCTTTGGAATCATATAATATGCTTCTGGGTATGGATTAGTTATACCTTCAGAGGACTAAGGTATATTTTTATTAGAAGGCTATTGAGTGTTTGGATGATGATGGAGAGAAGAGAATATTGTAGAGTAAGAAGAAGCCTACATCAGTGAGAATGGTTATAGCTACGCACACTAAGTGTAGTTGTATGAAACGGTTTGTATTGTTCGCAATGCATGTTTCCAGTGATAAAGCTAAGGATGTTGAGGATGTGGAAGTCTTGAATAGGTACTCGGTTTTGCAATAGTTTCAGGATGTATTTCGAGCAAAAATTTTAGAATTTCCTCCTCACAGGGAAGTGGACTTTTCTATTGAATTGGTACCAAGAGAAACACCAACATCAAAGGCACCTTACAAGATGAGCACCATAGAATTAGTGACATTGAAGTTGTAGTTGAAGGATATGCTTGACAAGGGATATATTAGGCCAACTGTTTTGCCTTGGGGTGCACCAGTTTTGTTTGTGAAGAAGAAGGATGGAACTCTTAGGTTGTGCATTGAATATAGGTAGGTGAACAAGGTAATCATCAAGAATGGGTATCCATTGTTGAGGATTGATTATTTTTTGTATTAGTTGAAGGGAGAAGTAGTTTTATCGAAGATTGATTTGAGATTAGGATGTCATCAAGTATGCATCAAAGAAGAGGACATTTACAAGATTTATTTTCGGACCAGGTATGGGAATTATGAGTTTGTTGTGGTTCCTTTCAGTTTGACTATTTCTCCAACTACTTTCAGGTGTTTGATTAATAGTGTGTTGCATCCTTATCTAGACAATTTTGTGATAGTATTCATTCGTGATATATTAATATATTCTAAGAATGAGGAATAGCATGTAGAACACCTAGAAGCAGTGTTAATACACTTGAGAAAGCATCAATTGTATGCCAATATTGGTAAGAGCAATTTCTTTCAGACAAAGGTACATTACTTGGGACATGTTGTCTCCAAGGAATGCATAGTAGTAGATCCAGAAACGATTAGATCTATCATGGAATGGGAAGCTCCTAGGAATGTGGATGAGATCAGATCATTCATGGGGTTAGTAGGTTTCTATAGGAGGTTCATCAGGAACTTCTCACAAATTTCTTATCCTATTACATCATTGCAGACGAAAGGAAATAAATTTGAATAGACAAAGGAATGTGCATCTAGTTTTGAGAAGTTGAAAAAGTTTCTTACAAACACTCTAGTTCTAAAAGTTGCAGATTCAGATAGAGTTCATGGTATGTACAGATGCTCGTGGTATGTACAGATGCTTGAAAGAGAGGATTTGGTGGAGTTCTGATGCAATAAGGACAAGTGGTATGCTACGAGTATACGAAATTGAATGAGCATGAGCAGAACTATGTGACGCATGATCTTGAGTTGGTAGCGATCATTTATGCATTGAAGGTGTTGAGGCACTATCTTCTTGGCATGAGGTTTGTGTTGATGAGTGATCATAGTGGGAAAATATACTTGTTTTACCAACCTAATATGAATTCTAGGCAAGCTAGATGGTTTTCTATGCTAAATTATTTTGAATTCGAGATCAGGTACATCAAGGGTAAGGAGAATAGGGTTACAGATGCTCTTAGCAGAAGAGTGCAGGTGAATAACAAAGAACCTATGAGTTCATATGGGACGGATTTCCAGGATCAAATCTTACATGAAATATAATAGGATGACAGGTACCTATAGCTTAAACACATGTTACAATGGCGGGGTACATGTGATCAAGATGTGGATTATCATCTCACAACAGATGGTTTGGTGAGATTTAGGGATAGGATCTATATGTTAGAAAAAAATGAACTCAAGAAGCTTGTCTTGAGGGAATTTCATGTTAAGCCAAATTCAGGTCATCAAATATATCAGAAGACTCTAACAGTTATGAAGAAGTTCTACTATTGGTTTAATTTGAAGAAAGAGCTATCTGATTTTTTCACAAGGTGTTTGGATTTCCAATAAATAAAAACATAGTGCAAGCATCTAGGTGGTCCATTACAACCAATTTTGATTTCAGAATGGAAATGGGAGGTCATTTCCATGGATTTCATCACAAGATTGTCAAGGACATCTAGACATCATGATTCCATCATGGTTGTTGTTTTCACGTTGACCAAGGTAGCTCACTCCATTCCAGTGAAGTCTACTAATTCATCTAAGAGGTAGGAAGGTTCTTCATTAGAGAGATAGTGATATTGCATGGTATTCCTAAGAATATTGTATCCGACAGAGATGCCAAGTTCACTTCCATGTTTTAGAAGGAGTTATTTGTAGGTTTGGGTACAAAGTTGGACTTCAGTACAACTTATCATCCACATACAGATGTAGAGACAGATAGGGTCAACGGGATTATGGAGGAGATTTTGAGAATGCATGGCATGCACTAGCAGGGGAAGTGGAAGGAGTATCTTCCACTGGTTGAGTTTACGTATAAAAATGGGCATTAGGAGTCACTGAGGATGAGTTTGTTTGAGGAGCTTTATGGGTGGAGTTGTAATGTTCCCATCAGCTAGAGTGATCTATTAAATAGGGTATCGATTAGACTAGAAATGTTGGCAGAGATGGAACAGGAAATACATGTTACCAAGAATAATCTAAAGGCATCACAGTACATAAATAATAGTTATACATATCAGCACAGGGTGTTTAAGGAGTTCCAGGTTGAGGAGCATGTGTACTTGTGCATCAAGCCCAAGAAGAGCTCCTTGAGGATTGGATCATGTGCTAAGTTGGCATCTTGGCATTGTGGGCCTTTTGAGATCCTTGAGAGGATTAGACTAGTGGATTACATACTTGCAATGGCACTAAAAGTGAAAGTCCATGATGTTTTCCACATTTCATTACTTAAAATATATGTGAAGGATGTTGATCATGTGATTGACTAGTCTGTAATGCAAGTGGAACCAAAAGGAGAATTCTCGCTAGAACCTTAGTGTATTTTGCAGTGGAAACATCTCATGCTCCGAAACCGAGCAATGAAGAAATTTAATGTGCAGTGGAAGCACTATGGGCCTGATGAAGCTACATGGGAGATGGATGATCAGATGTAGGCTATGTATCCCTCATTGTTTGTCAGTTGAGGCTATTATGCCCCTATACCAATAGGTGTCATATATCATGATTGACTTGGTTTAGCTTTGAAATATGTTCATACCTTTACTTGTTGCAAAGGTTTTCCACATTTGTAAAAAATCAAAAAATTAAAAAATGTAAAGAGGGTATACCCTAAAAGAAAAATCAAAGGGTGAAAAGAATAAAAACAAGAGGTCAAAAAATGAAAGAAAATGAACCCCAACAAAAAGAAAAGACCAAGAAAGTGTGCAAGTATAAATGCCACTACTTTTTTACTTTTGTATAATAAAAATTGTGTGCATCTTGTCACCTATGCCACAATCCATGAATAGTGAAATAGTTTAAGCTTGACTAATTCAAATTTTCAATTTCATGTTGTAGAAATAGAGAATAAAGATCTGACCAAACAGTTTAATCTTGGCAAATAAGTAGATAAGTAGAGTGAATAAAAGGATCTCAACAGTTTAATCTGAGCCCTTGGATGTAATAAGGTTAAATTTAGATAAATATTGCTATGTAAAAGAAAAGGAAGTTTGAAAAGGGTTTGCCAGTCTAAGTGCACCCTAATAAAGAAGTGAAAATGCTAGGGTAAAGTAAGTAGGGTAAGTAGATGATGGTTGCAGAATAAATGAATGGTGAATGATAAGTTTAAATGTGTAAATATTTTACTTTCATCGCTAAGCAAAGGCATGTATCATATGAAAAGACACATCAAGTAAGAAAAGTCAAAAACAATTAACCTCCCTACTCATTCCCCTAAAAATATTCACTAATTCCCTAAGTACTAAAGGTAATTACCAAAATTATAGGGGCTCAAAGCATTTTTCGGACTTTTGGAGGGACCAGACCCTCGGCCCAATAATTTATAATGCCTAAAGTGCTTAAACCCCTTCATCAATGTTTACCCCCCTTCATAAGTTATTCATTTCCATAATAAAGCTTTTCCTAAGTAAAATTCTATTTTACTTAGGGAAAATAAAAGACTTTCCATATAAACCCTCATATTCACTTAGCCTAAGTTTTGAATATGTATGATGAAAATGTTTTAAACTTAGCGCGCATTTCACAAAGTCATATTAACCACTAACATTTATTATATAATTCCCCTATAAAACAAAAATACTCACTCCCGTATTATTATAAATATACAAAAACCAAAAATATTACATATCCCTCCCCGATGGTTAAATATAATCATAATAAATTCCATAAACGGAATTAATTAACCAATCTGTGGTTAATTAAGAACCCGACCCCCGCCATGCTAAAACAAGGATTAATTAATCCCCACGATTAATTAATAACATTTTCGACCAATCAAACCGCCCCCGATATGATTAACTCCTTTAATTATATTGGGCCCACCCTCCATTAACCTTCTGCCACTTCACCTCCCCGACAACCGTCTGATCGGATCCTGCAGATTCGACAGTCATCGCGCATATCGCACGGGCCTCCGCGGTCGACCTTTAGCATGCGATAGAAAGCGTTTTCGTGAATAGTACTTGTGCTATGTCTCACGCAGCGTATGGAATCGCGCGGTCTTGCCCAAATACCACTTACCTCCCACTAGCGGTGCGATGAAATCCACTTACCGCCTCCCACTAAAAACAAAACATCAAATCACCTTCCCGCTGACGCCATCTGTCCAAATCCCAAACCCGCCAAAAGCTTTGACTTTGCATAAAAACAAAGTTAAATAGTTTTTCATCCTTATTCTGAAAGCACATGCATGCAACTTGAACGTTGAATTCGACCAACTCACCACCCTGAAACTTGCAGTTTGACACCACTCCAGTCCACCATTTGCACCCAGTGAACCTGCATTCCATTTCCCATCACTGAAAAATAGGTATTTACCAAATTCCATCTAGAAAACCTATAGATACTTGATTTCCTCTGCAATTATTTTGAAAAACCTAAAATTCATTATAATTCAGTTGCTGAACTCAGAATTGAAGACTCCCAGGACCCTCTGTTTTCACCAACTCCACTTGAAAACCCCATTTTCCTATCTGAATCCACAAGAACCAGAATGGAAACCCTTGTGGCCCTCAGTATAGCGCCTATCACTACCCCCCATAGAGATTTGGATTATTTACCCTTAGCAGATAAAGATTTTCAAATAAAAGACCTTGAAACTGGAAGAAACTCCTTGAAAGTATTATGTCAATGCCAGGACAATTACCTGAATGGTTCCGATCCCATAGGACTTTGGGAATCAAATCTCCCAAGGTACATGCTCCCCTCTGTGAATATTTTCCCTGACATTATCCATCAATGTCATGCCAATTACAATCCCACCCTCAGAGCAATAATGTCCCCCAATCAAATTGTTCTCTTCACAATTACTGCAGATTCAATCAATGAGATGCTTCAGTTTCAGCCCAGTCAAGACCTCACCCCCATTTCCCTTGGAGAATTACTAGAGAAATCATCTAAATTGTCCCAGTCTGAACTCAGCCGCCTTGGCCAAACTTTTATGGATAAGCAACATCAACCCAAAGATCCTCCTCCCTATTTGTCAGTTTTCTTCACACAAATAGGTAAAAATATAGTCGATATGATAGCTGCAGTCATGGGTTTCAATACTAGTGAGTATGTGGATGAATTGACCCTAGTTTTAATGTCCATTTTTACCCTTGGTCAGCCTCCTATTGTCAAATATAATTATGCTGCTTTCATTGCTGAGAAAATCCATGACCAGTTCATGAGGCTGGAAAATGAAAAGGTATTCAAGTATTCTACATTCATATATCACCTTTTCCTTTACTATCAGTCTGACAAGTTCCCATTCTCTGTAAATAAACTTGATACAAAAGGCAATCCCAGATTAGTTATTTTTTGGACTTCCATCTTCCACGATTCACCTGGTCCATATTCATATAATGAATTCATTGACCAGTTTGTCCACCTAGTGACCACCATGCTGACAGGAAGTCCTCCTCCTAGGATTAATGATGAAATCAAAAGAATCCTTCAACTATCTAAGCAGTACAAGATAGGTGACTGGTACTTGTACCAGAATCACACAGAGATCAGAATTTATGGTTGTGAACTCCCTCCGTTCAAACTACCAAAGTATGTTCCTATGAGGTTGTTTGCCTTGGAATATTATAGGAAAATGTTAAACTCTAATCAGACTCATTTCACCAAGGCCAAGAAGAAAGCACAATTAAGAATTAAAGACCACCTAGGCCCATTTGTCTGCAACAACAAAGAAGCAGGCAATAGAGCAGAAGAAATCCTAGAAACAATGAGATTAAATAAAAAAAATTCTTGGATATATGATCCACAAGGTTTCATTTGTGATAGGAGAATGAAACATAAAATTTCACCATATTTGCATCATAGAATCCCTGAAATAGAGCAATATGCAAATATGGATGAATGGATGGAAGGAAATCTAGTTGAAATGGATAATGATCAGGTTGATGTAGAAAATGTGATGAAAGACTTAGAAAAGAGGCTTGACCTAGACTCTTGTGAATAGGTACCAGTTGAAACTGCTCAGAAGCCAACACCAGAACCTAGTGCCTCTACAGCAGAGACTTCTCAAAGGCACTCATAGGAAACTAGTGCACCCCTGCAGAACCACCACAGGAAAAAGATCAAGGAACAAGTATTCCAGCATCAGAACAACTAGAGATGTCAGAGCAGCCTGAAATCTCTGAAGAACAAGCTCCACCACAGTCCCATCCAGCTCAGGTTAATATGGGAGACCCCCCAGTTTTGCAGACTCCTCTGAATGAGGAAAAGAGCTTAAAAAGAGACAAGGAAGTAGCTACCCCTACCAGTGGTCCTTCAGACCAGCCTGGTGCTAAGAGGCACAGGCTAAATCCATATTCAGAGGAAGAATTTTTTGAGGAAACAACAGGGAGTTTAAGGAAAGAAGGTGGAGATAGTCTACATACATCCCCAATAGGTGGGACACCTTCCAGTTCACAAAAACAAGAGCTTGAACGACAATAGAGTGTCGAAGTTTCATCTTTCAGGTCTTCATCTGACAAGACCTTAGACATCAAAGGAAAATTTAAGGAGATAAAGGCCAAAAATGAACAGCTAAAGGCCCAAGCCTACACTCAATACTTGAAGATGGCCCCTACTAATCAAACCAAGTTGATGTCAGCTTATGACATCAAAGAAGGTAAAATGCAGATGAGCTTTCTAAAGCCTACAGTACAGCAACCCAAGTCAATTGCAGACTACCTCAAGACTGATTTTGAGGTCTTGGCCAAAGATATCCACCCCATAGATCAGATAGAACTGCATAAGCAAACTGGGGAGATGGTTTATTCTACACTGACAAGCAAGGCCATGATGGCACATAGGTTGGAGAATTCACTAACCAACACTACTGCCCAATTACAACTAGAAAGGGCCTCCTCACAAGCGAAAGACAATAGAATCAAATCATTGGAGGATTTGATTATTGAATTGGGCCATAACCCAAAGGATATCAAAGCTGTAGAGGGCCTAATAAAGAAAAAGAATGAAGATATAGCTGCATTGAGAAAGCAGTTGAAATTTCCACCACTCATGCATCCACAGACTGCTGAAGTGATTGAAAAGAAGAATGAAGAAGAGATTATGGACTTGGTCCTCAAGCTAAATGAGAAATTAAAGGAAACATAGCAAGAGTTAGAGAAAACACTACAAATCAGGTAGAGTGAGTCGACCTCTCAGCCTCAAAATGTAGTGCCAGTGGTTTCTACAGTAGTCCCTTCTACATTAGCAACTGCTCTAGTACCAAATTTCCCTCTGGCAATAGCTGAAACTATAGAAGTAACAGGTACATGTACAACACAGGTAGGAACCTCAAATCAGAGCACAGAGGAGTTGATCAAGTCCATGGAGGAAATGAAGCTCCAAGTCTCTGAACTGCAAAAGGTAAAAGAGAAATTCGTTACTTTAGAGCAAAATTATGATGTGTCAAAATTCAATTTTGCTAAAGAGGTAAGGAAAAACAAAGGCTTGACTCAACAGGTTAAAGCACTGGAAAAAGATCTTACATTTGAAAAGCCTTTGACTGCTATCAGAAAGATATTATGGACCAACATCATTGAATCAATAAATGATGTTTGGTCATTAATTCAAATCATTTTTGAACAGATTGACTTAGTGAAAGTTACTCTTCAAGAGATTGAAAAAACCAAGGAAGAGCTAGGAGGGAAGCCTGAAGAAGCTATCAGGTTAATAAACTTTCTAAACAACATAAACAGGTATCAGTTGGAATAGCTAAACATTGAGTATAGGACTGGAACCATCCTTGAAATAAAGAAAATACTGACCAAAAGGGCTCTAATGCAAAACCTGGAATGCAAATGTCAGAATATGCAGGAAGACATAGATGAATTTATGGGGAAATTTGGCATCTTACAAAGTAAAGGGCTTTCAAATCCTTTATTCATCAATGACAAGCTAATGAGGCAGGATGATTATGTCAAAAAATTATATCAGTATGCTAATAATCAAGCCAGTTCATCTGCACCCAAGGCATTACCCACAGGGAGAGTTCTCTATGATAGTTTGGAGAACCTTTTTTATATTGAGCATGAAGTGAGGCACTTATTTTCAGTACAACCAAATTTTGTCAAATACATAGAAGCAGATGAAATCTTCATCTTCAGGAAACTGACAAGGACCAAAATACCAAGAGATGATTGGTGGACCAACATAATAGACATATTATGATTCACCATGGTAAAAAGTGAATTGAAGTATTTACCATAGTCAATTTTGGTAAAAGAAGATGAATGATGATAAAACAAGTAAAGAGTATTAGTCACAAGTAAAAGAGTATCAGTGAAAAGCCAAAGTAGATTAACCAGCATAAAATTACGAGCAGGACAGCAAGATGCATATTCATAGGACCTACCTCCAGCTCCTTCAACAAAAACAGGGACAACAAACAAGCAATTCTCATTCAGTTTCTACTTTCGAGACCATCTGTCTCTACATTCATGTAAAAGATATTTAGTTTTCCTAGAATGTATCTCTCTTAGTTACGAGATATTTTGATGTAAATTTTGTATAAGTACTTCCTCTTTCGAAGTACTAGAGGTGGATTCTTAGACATTTCTGTAGACACCTTATTTTGGAATAGAAGTGCTATTGAACAACTTTTGTATGGCTGGCTAGACAAAGTAATAAAGCAAAGGACTTTTACAGGATACCTGTGTCAAACGAGCAACAAATAAGTATTCTATATCTTATGTTTTTACTGTTTCTTGTTTAAATATTCATATGTGTTTCATATATGAATGATAAATGAAAAATTATATTTCAGAAAGAGCTTTATTGCATTCTATATTTAAAATTGTTTATATTCTTAATGTTTTCTTCCAAGTTATCATAGGTAGGGAATTCTTAATTGCTCCCTACTTTTTAGTTTATCATTGTGGCCATTTAACAAAGAATTATTAATTGCCTTTTGTTAATGATCACTCACTTTCCCTCATCTTGAACTTTGTTGAAGGATTCTTAATTGCCCTTCCTCCCTTTCAAGACCATTTTTAAGCTATCATTTGTCTCTCGTTTAGCTACCTTGCCCTATGAAACCCTCCTTTGTGAAACCAAGTTGATCTAATTAATCCATCTTCAGTTGACTCCACAGCCCAATGACCTGAAATACCTTGTTCTATCCATCTACTCCTGAATTCCACCAACAAACAAAATCAAAACCCCCTAAGATTTCATAACTATCCTAATATCTCACAAAATAAAACTAAATCATAAAAAGAGAGCCTCTCTGAGTACATATTGGCTAGATTTTGTACTTAAAATTGGTTTGTGGTTACCTCGAACCCCTTTCCTTCTTCTGACAACTTCAAGGAAAATTTGAGTGATAACATAGTGATGACCATACTGGGGGCAGACAATTCCTCAGTCAAAACAAATCTTTAAGAAAATTTAAACCCTAAATCTAAAAGCATCTTAAAGAAATCATAGAAGTTGTTTTGATATCCTTTAAGAAAAAAAAAAAAAAAAAACCCAAAAATATGGCTTCAGAAAGGACTCGTTACACTAGAGCTAATCCTGAACCCAATCCACCACAAGTGTTTTAGAACCCTAATTTGATCCCCAGAATTATTAGAAGATAAGAAAGTTCTTTTAGTCCTCGACCCACCTTCAGATCCTCACCCTGTCCTGTTAGGTGGATTTACCTCGAAGACCAACCCTTTGACGAATACTTTGAAACCTCTTTGTTTAGGACTTCATCCGATTCTGAATTAGTTGACCTAGTCCAAGACCTAAAGTTCATCCGAGAATTAGAGCTCCAAGCAGCCAATTTGTCAATTGATAGATATTTACAGAACTCACCACAATCTGATCTTACCACTGAAGGAACCCCTAATCCCTCTGTAATCACTTCTGTTTCTACAAGCTCATCATCATTTCCTCATATCTCTCAACCTCAAACCACTCCACATTTGATCATCACGTCTAGCTCTCCATCCACAACTCAAACATCCACTGTCATTCCAACCCGTGCTTTTGTTTCACCATTACCAACAGCAATGGCCAACAGATATGCCCCCCTGGTACTACCAGGAAACTTAGGTGCCATGCCCCAAGACTACCAAAGTAAGATCACTACTTTTGATGGCACTGGTACCTATACAGCCCAGCAACACACCAAGAAGATGACTGATTATTTTGAAATTTATGAAATAGATATTGTTGATGTGCAAATGAGAATATTCGTTTAGAGTTTATCTGGGGAAGTTAGAACTTGGTTCAGAGGTTTAGCAGCAAATAGTATAGACAGCCTAAGAACTCTCTATCAACAATTCCTGAACAGGTGGGAGAAAAGGAAAGACCCCCTTCAGATTCTATTTGAATACGAAAACCTGAGAAGAGGAACACAAGAAACTGTGCAAGACTATTGCACTAGATTCAACAGTGTGTATAATGCCATCCCTCTAGATCTTAAACCCCCACCTGGTTTAGCCTTAATCAAATTCCTAGATGGATTTGATTCTGATATGGCTTTCCAGCTAAGAGAACGAGCCCCCCCTCCTATGGAAGATATGCAAATAATAGCAGTCAGTGTTGAAGCCAACCTGCTATCTAAAAGAGCCAAGGCTAGGAGTGAAAGGAGGATACCATTAAAGGAAGAAAGTTCACCCTTTGAACAAAAGCTAGATGCCATAATTAAAGGAATGGATAGACTAGGAGACAGAGTGGAAACAATTGAAAGGAAAGCTCCTTGGGATGGTCAGCAAACCAATACAGGGAGAAATCCTAATTTCAGGAAAAATCAAAACCCGAACACTGGAAAGAATGGTCCTGACCAAAACATTAGACCCCCTTTCCAGGAGAACTATGCAGAAGCTTCCCACTCTGAAGGTCCAAAAGAAGATACTCAAATTAATTTGATGGGGCTTGGTAATGAAGGAGAAGTTTTCTTGACCCAAGAGGATCAAGAGGCCCACATACTTAAACAGTTCCAAACTCAATCAGGGGAATCATTCGACTTTAGAGAAGGATATGACATAGCCATCTTTGAGGTGCACAAGCAATACAATCTAAGAAGTAGGAGAATTGATGTCCCTAAAACAAACAAGCAAAAAGTTCCAAATCAGCCCAAAAGAGGTAAGACAGTAACCACACCTGTACATATTCTTTCTAGATCAAATACTAATCCTTCTAATCCCATAATTGAAGATGTCTCTAATAATAAACCAAACAATAAACATCCCTCCACTCCCCTTCCTTCTAAAGGAACTGTGGAAGAACCTCTAGAGGTTGATCTAGGAGAATTAGCAAATCATGATTCCACTCCTGAAAAGGAGAAAAACATAGAAAACACTAAAAACAAAGAGAATACTGCTATTCGAAATCCAAAGGCCCAAATAGAAAAACCCTTTAATCTGGAAACAAAAGTAGGTAAGCTAAAAATTGTTGTCCCATTATCTGAATTAGCTAAACATGATGCCTACCGAACTCAAATCAATAGATCACTGAAAATTACTGGAACTGAAGACTCAGTTAATCTTTTTGATGACCAGCCCGAATTAATCTTTGGCCCAGAAGTGAATGGAAAACCATTGGAAGGAGGAATTCCTCCCTTCTACATGAGCTTAAACATACATGATAAGATTCTTCACAATGCCATGTTTGACTCTATAACATCTCATAATCTCATGCCCAAGTCTATAATGGAAAAGCTAGACCTAGACATCACTAGACCATACAAAGATTTGTTTTCTTTTGATTCTAGTCAGGTGAGATGTTTAGGACTGATAAAAGACTTGTGTGTTTCATTGGTTCAATACCCTGCAAAAACAATTTTAATGGACATAGTGGTAGTAGATATACCACCCAAATATGGCATGTTATTATCCAAATCCTGGGGTGCTAAGCTTCAGGGATCTCTTTAATTGGATATGTCATATTCTAATATATCGGTTTTTCGACAACCAAAGAAACTATATAAAGAAACATTGATGAAATACGTAGTAAGTAGTTAAGAAAGACCCCAAAATTTCCCCATCTACTCAATACACTCTGATATGGACTCGTTCATTCTTTACAATGCAGAAGCCAATCCTTCCAATGCTTTAGAAATTTTAGTAGCAGAACTGAAAGAAATTGAAAAATAAAAATCAAGTGTTCATATTCAGGAAATATCAAACAACAAATAAAAGTCAGATGAGAATGAAAACAAAGATCCCCCGATTAAACAAGTTCCTACTACCCCAGACACCAATTATGAGCATGAAATTCTTTGGCAATTAGAATTTGATGGCTCAGCCAATAAACTAGGGGTAGGAGCAGGAGTTTGGGTGTACAGTTTAGAAAATGATCATGCTGAAGGCCACGCCCAAATGCACCAAGAATATGGCAGAATATGAGGCTCTCTTGTTGGGTATTAAACTTGTTAAAAGATTAGGAGCAATCAGGGTGTCTGTCATTGGAGATTCAGAATTAATAATTAAACAAATTAAACAAAAATACTTAACTAGGGATCCTAGATTAAGATATTATAGAGGAACAGTCATGAAATTCTCAACACTTTTTTGGAAACTCAGCTTGCAACTATCCCAAGAAAACACAACATGCAAGCCCACAGTGTGGCCATGTTTGCCAGCACCTGCAAATTGCCTTTTCAACCTAATCATCAGTTTACTGCTAAGATTAGGCACAGACTAGCCATCCCTGATAATCTAAAGAACTGGCAGGGTTTTTGATAGTGATGAGCAAATCAATAATTTCTTAACTTTAGATGAAGAGTTTTCTAATAGTAACATAGATGTTGATACAGTTATTAGTGCTAATCAAATAAATGAGGTAGAAATCAACATTTCAGAGTAAAGTTCGGTAAATATGCTTCATCCCACAAAATTCACACAAAAAGAAATTCAAGACCTGAAACAAATGGATCTAGATGAAATAATTGAATAAGAAATAGAGGTTATCAACCTAAAGGACAATCATTTACCCAAAGGATTGACTCCTCTAGAAGATCTATTTGACTCCAATGACATTCCCAAGAAACCTAAAATGGAGCCAATAAAAGAAAATATTGAATAATACAACTTAGGAACACAGGACAATCCAAAAATTATAAAATTGTCAAAATCTTTACTTCCTGATCAGAAGCTAAAGTATGTTGAACTTATGAGAGAATTCCAAGATGTCTTTGCCTGGAGTTACGAAGATTTGAAATCCTATGACAACTCTATTATTTGGCACACTATACCTCTGAAAGAAAATCAAAAGCCCTTTAAATAGAAACTCAGAAGAATTAACCTTGTGTTATTACCATTAAGGAAGGTCAGTGAAATTCCAGTTTGTCAATTTCACTTCCTTAACTGTCTTAGGAGGTTGGGTCATGTCATAGTATCCGTCAACTCATGTTTACCCCAGCAAGCCATTTAAAGTGGGTAAATGTGGGAGGGGTGGTTACACATATAAAAGTGCATAATGTTTTTCATGTCTCTTTATTGAAAAAATATGTTCATGAAAGTTCTCACATGATTGATTGGAATGTGTTACAGGTGGAACTGGGATGAGATTTCTAGGTTGAACCAATAAACCTATTATATTATAGAAAAACCATGCTCTATAATCGAGCCATCGCGTAGGTTAAAGTGCAATGGAAGCACTTCGCCCCAGGGGAGGCTCCCTGGGAAATGGAGGATAAAATACGTGAGGCAAATCTAACTTTGTTCCAAGGGAAAGGGAAATGAAGGAAAACGTTGAGGACGGTGTTTATTTTGAGAGAGGGAACATGACACCCCTATGTTTTTCTTTTTAAGACAAATATTTTTATACTTTTGAATTATTGTGAACTCAATGGTTATGGAAGCTAGTATTAAAATTATTTGATTCTATAATTAAGTTTTAATTTATTCAAGTAAAAAATGAGTTTCTTGGGAATATTTGGGAAAGACCACTTGAGTATCAAATATTTCTTTCCATTTATAAAAAATTGTTAGTGGTTAAGTCCACATGGTGGACCTTCCCAAAAGTTCTCATAAAAATCCCAAGGAGAAAGTTGCTAAATAAATTAGCATAATGGGAGAGAAAAATTATGCTAAACACTTATCTAGAGAGAAATGCTAAGTTGGGTGAAAAGTATAATAAATCACGGTGAAAGAGAAAGGAATGATTTAAAGAAAAATAAATACTTTTTCTTAATTTAAAATAAAAGGCCTAGGTAACTATGGTATGTAGACCCTTAAAGCAGGATGTTGCTAAGGAACAAATTGTTGGGAAGATCTATAAGAAAACCACTCATGAACACAAGAATGTTGTTGATTCCTAGAGGCAAGAAGGTTTAGGCTCGGTGGGAATTATTAGTGGAAATTCATTGGTTGGGCGGAACATGCTCTATTCCTAAGTATTCACAAATTACTGGTTATGATTAGATGATTGTAATTTTATCTCTTACATGTTGAATTATATGCTAGTTTAAGATTACTACTATAATGAGCATTATCTAGGATGTTAAAAGAAATAAGAGATTATGTGTATGAGTTGAATCGTGCATGCATAGATAGAATGGTTGCCCTTGAATTAGACTATCTATATTCGTATTATAATTTTTTATTACATTTGTGCATGAAGAGTATGGCAATCAGATCGTTTTGTTTCATAGTTTATTAGTACATCCCTGAGATTGTACTAGTTAACTATAGAGTTAATTTTTGTTATATGGGGGATGATATTAACTTTAAAAAATTCTAGAAATGATTATTCTAATGGTTTGAGTAATTGAGAATTGAATTTAATACTTACAAAGTACCTCGAAAAACCTATATTTAGTTGATTTTATTTGATTAGTTGCATGTGTAAAGTATATAAGAATATATTTAATAAGAATACATACTTTGGGATTATATCTAATCAACTATGAGAGGGAAATAATTAATGAGATTTATTGAATAGTTACAACGAAGAAGAGTAAGCGTAAGGTGAGTCTACTTCAACATTATGGATTAAACTAAAATAACATAAGGAAGAGCTTCTTCCTAAGATTGAATTTAAACATATTTAATTGAGAAGTTCTCTAGAGTACTCTATAATGACAAATATTCAATCAATTCAAGAAAGGAAATATGGGAAATCTATATACATATCATATTCTAGTAAATAAGAAAACCTTTTGTTTGTGAGTCTAAATGGAGGAAGGATTAGACTATTAATTTAAAATAATGAGTGAAGCTTATACATGCATATATATATATATATATATATATATATATATATATATATATATATATATATATATATATATATATATACACACACACACACACACACACACACACACACACCTTTGTGAAGAGTTTTAAAATGAATATTATGTATTATGAAAGAAAAAAAGAACCTGAGAGAAGAAATATGGATCCATTCCCTGGATTATAACTCGGTACTAGAGATGGATTTTAACAAGTTGCAATAAATTTATTTAGAAATTCGGAGTATAAGCTTTTGATCTATTGGTGAATCCAGTACTTAATTAGTGAAGGTTAGACTTCAAAATTATTCTGAGAGATGAATATAGTAATATTGGAAGTTAAATATGGTATAGCCAACCCACCATAACCATAACCATATAGTATTCTTGATATCTAAAAAGATTTGATCATTTTGTTTGGGTCTGGCTGCGTGAGTTCATTAGCTATAATAAATATATATTTACTTATATATAGTAATGTGCTTGTATTAATTTAGATAAATTTTGAAATAATGTTAGAATGGTTTTAGATATATATTGACATTCTAAACATAATATTATATCCTAGAAAATATATGGACTATCATGGACAACTTATGAAATGTAAGTCCAATAATTTGGAGAGACACCATAAAAACTAGAATTCTGGTGAATAGCTATATAGAGGTAGTGTGGATTATTAATTTATCTCTATGTTAGGTTGTTAAGAAAAGAGAAAAATATACTACACCTTATGACTAAGAAATTCTTAGTCTATTTTACTAAGTCGCAACATGTTAATATAACTCAACTATATTAGAAACCAATTAACGAATTCAGTCACATCCACTGAATAGTACTAGAGAAGGGGAACATTCATAATAATACTAACTACAGAGAATAATCATACAATACACTATCAAGAAATAAATTGTATGTGTGTTACTGTAAGTACAATGCAATAGTACAAACATAATAACAGATTCGAAATGAATATTTAAACCATATATATATATATATATATATATATATATATATATATATATATATATATATATATATACATATATATACATATATATATACATATATATATATATACATATATATATATATATATATATATATACATATATATATATATACATATATATATATATATATATACATATATATATATATACATATATATATATATATACATATATATATATATATATATATATATATATATATATATATATATATATATGCTCTCTTACTTTTACAAATATCTGAAGAATCGTCGACTTGGGAAAAGAGAAAAGAAGCCTTCTAATCTAGCGCATAGAGGAGAATTGTTGAAGAAATATAAACTAGGCACAAGCATACTCTTGACGATTCATACATGTTATAAGAAAAACCCTAAGATGAAATTAGAACAAACCAAAATCCCAAAGTATAAACTTGACATCTAATGAATGAAATTATATTTCAAAGAGAAAAGAGTGATTGTTTACATAAGATTACAGAGCACAATCTTCTCTAGTGATGTCACCTTGTAAAATCCATAGAAACCCAAACTATTAGAGGGAAACAAAGAGACAATTAAATAAAATATAAATAAATGTAGGAGAATGATTTGTCACTTTTCCCTAAACAAATATAGAGTAGAGGGTAGTAAAAATTTAGGGTTGATATCAATCCCTAGATACCCTCATGAAAGCTTAGAATGATTTTGTGATAACCTTTAAGGGTGTCTCCAAGATCAAGAGGGTAACTATAAAAACCAAGAAGAAGGTATGGAATATAGGAACTTCAAAGAATATAAACTTTCAATAGATATGGCTAAAAATAAGTGAGCAAGGCGAGTAGCTTTGCAGCCATTACTTCTAAAACAGGTTTAAAAATCTATTGTTCCAAAATCTTGGAGTATCTGCAATAACTTTAGGAAATATTGCATAGTCAAATGAAGATAACCTTTAAGAACAAAAAAAAATTGACAGCATAAAACTATAAGAAAAAAAATTTACCCTAAAATTACCAATCGGATAGGCATCAACAGATGGATAATAAGCTATGTGCAAAGACATCCATTTAACACCTATGGAACGAGATAATGGCATCGATAAAAGACCTAGAAAGTATAGCAAAATAGAGTGGCATCTAGCAACCGAAAAAAGCTAAATGCACAAATGAGATCGAGGTTAGGGTTTTCCACCCTTTTAAAAAATGTAATTTAATCTCGTTTGTTGATCATCATCGCAAATCATAATCATTCATAGTGCTTGGAGTAGAATAGTTGTGTGAAGTCACATGTGTAGGGCTAACATGGCCTATGGTAAGTGGGCACATACACATTAATATAATATAACTCCATTCGTAGAGCGCATGTTAGGAGAAATACGTATGGTTAGGTTATGTAACCTAGGAACTCAATTTAAATGAATAGTAAATTTATAGCCCATAATTTGGCTATCAAACAAGGGCTGACACCCTTAAAATAACTATGCACCAAAAATAAATTGTAAAGTGAACTATTACTCTATATTGTTGACAAGCATGTGACATATCATGTTGATGAGGGTCAAAAAAATGATCATATGAGGAAAGGAATGGATGAATAGTTTTCATTAAACCTTTTAGGGATATTGCATAATGATAACTAAATTGAGTCAAGAAAAGAAAAGGACTATAACACTAGAGGCATATTTCAATTATAGTCTCAGAGACCATGTTAATTATGTTTAATTATTTGAATTTGTACACAAAATGATAAAGTAATGGTAGGAACAAAGATCTTATTTACTAATTCTGTGATAGAGTTGTTTTTGTTGGGTATGTATGAAGAGGTATGTTACAGCCTGGGTGCTAAGGGCTGGCGAATTTGGGGATCACATAGGGTTGTGTGTTTGTTGATGGTGGTTTCATTGTAGAGTTGGGAAAACACCAAGGCCATTGTTTAAGTTTGAGCATAGATCCATAATCTTGATTTAATACAAAAATTTGGGATTCCTCCACAACGAGATCAAAGCTTATCCAAGGGGATAAAAGGGAAATTTTTATTTGGGCCACCATGGATGAAGAAAGTGGGATTCCTCAACATCAATATTATTTATCTAATAATAATAAAAACCCTTCTAGCTTAGTGTAATCGCTTGCAAACCATACCGAACAAGGTAAGCCAGGGTTACCCCTAATGGGCTCACCTAGGGGGTTTGAACCGATGACCTTTGCATAACAAGTGCTTTAACAAAACACTCAATCACCAATTAAACCCTGCCCATAATACATAATATAAAGAAATATTATTACATCCATTTTGTTAGTTTTAGTATTCGCAGCTTGTTACCAGGGATCAACATGGGCTCTTACTATGTCTCGTTTTGTTAGATGTTTTGCACATGATTTTTAGCTACAAAACATGTCATAAGTGTGTCCATAATAAGAAGCCCAAAAGGAGCTTTCCAACGGTATATCACACTCCAAAAACTGGCTCTCGGATCAGAAGATATGATCAAATGAATGATTAACTCAAAGATCTCCCCATGCAGCTGTTTATGTGTTTAATGATCCAGAGGAAACTAGGAGATGTCAGTGGTTGGATTGTGATAGAGAAGGAGAGAACATAGCATTTGAAGGCCTATTACCGTGCTACTAATCCTCATCCTAACATAGTGGCGACTACGTTGGGGCACGAAGACTAATCACCCCAGTAATATCTTTCATATAAATTCTTGAACTTTGGATGATGAGTTTTAGAATTTGCTAGGCTGAAATAGAAAGTTGTAAAGCAATATAAAAATTTTAAAATTTGAGCACACTGGCTTCGAGAAAGTACACGAGGGCCAATCCTGATCCAAATCCTCCCCCTATATTTGAAAATCCCAACCTTATTCCGAGAATAATCAGAAGACAAGAAAGTTCAGTAAGTTCTAGACCTGTTTTTAGATCCAATTCTTATCCCAGTGAGTGGTTGTTCATTGAAGACCTCCCTTTTGATGAATATTTTGACCTTTCTTTATTTAGGACCAAATCTGAAACTGCACTCGATGATACAGTTCTAGACCAAGAATTTGTAGCAAACCTCGAAATTCAAAAGGCAAACAGATCAATTGACGAATATATATTAAATTCTCCTCAATCATCCATCACTACTGCCAATATCCCTGAGCTTTCAGAATCAGCATCCACTACTCTCAGTTCATCAGTATTCCCATCAATTTTTGAAGTCCATTCTCAACCTCAGTTTATACCTACCCTTCCCCTTCAACCTATCATATCCATTCAAAAACCTATCACCCGTACTTCTCCATCAACCACTCCATTAAACCCTAGTAGTCCGAATGTTGTTTCTGTTATGCCCCTATACCAATAGGTGTCATATATCATGATTGACTTGATGAGCTATGTAATATGTTTATACCTTTACTTGTTGCAAAGGTTTTCCATATTTGAAAAAAATCAAAAAATTTAAAAAATGTAAAGAGGGTATACCCTAAAAGAAAAATCAAAGGGTGAAAAGAATAAAAGATGGTCAAAAAATCAAAGAAAATGAACCCCAACAAAAAGAAAGACCAAGGAAAGTCTGCAAGCCTAAATGCCGCTACTATTTACTTTATGTATAATAAAAAATTGTGTGTAGATTGTCAACTTATGCCACAATTTATGAATAGTCAAACAGTTTAAGCTTGGTTAGTTCATATTTCAATTTCATGTTTTAGATATAGAGAATAAAGATCTAACCAAACAGTGTAATTTTGGCAAATAAGTAGATAGGTAGAGTGAAAAAGGGAGCTCAACAATTTAATCTAAGCCCTTGGATGTAATAAGTGTAGACTTAGATAGGCATTGCCATGTAAAAGAAAAGGAAGTTTGATAAGGGTTTTCTAGTCTAAGTGCACCCAAATAAAGAAGTAAAAATGCTAGGTTAAAGTAGGTAGGGTAGGTAGATGATGGTTGCATAATTATATGTGATGAATGATGACTCTAAATGTGTTAATCTTTTACTTTCATCACAAGGCCAAGGCATGTATTATATTGAAAACATCTCAAGAAAAGCAAAATCGGAATAATTAACTACCCTACTCATTTTCCTTAAATTTTCACTAATTTCCCCTAAGTACTAAGGTATTTGCTAAATTAGAAGGGCTCATAGCATTTCTCTGACTTCTAGAGGGACCAGACCCTCGGCCCAATAATTTATAAAGCCTAAGTACTTAAAACCATTCATAAATCATTCATTCCCCTTCATAAGTTTTTTCCTAAGTAAAATTCTATTTTACTTAGGAAAATTACAATATTTCTCATAAAAACCCTTTTTCACTTTAAGCCTAAGTTTAAATACACACATCAAATGTTTTTATACTTAGCATTTTTTCGTTCATTATGACATATTAACTATTAACTTGTATTAATTTATAAATCCCTTATAAATTTTACCCTCTCCCGTATTATTGTAATTGTGAAATAATCCCGAAATATTATATATCCCGCCCCCGGTTAAATATAACCATAATCTCTTTTAAAATAGGATTAATTAGTTAATCAGTGACCCATTAAGAACCTCGACCCTCCGCTGCATTAAACGGGATTAATTAACCCTCATGGTTAATTAATAACCTCACCAACCAATCCCGCTGCTCCCGATGTGATTAAATAATTTTTAAATATATCGGGCCCGCCATTGTTAAAATCCCGTCACTTCATACTCCTCGACAACCATCCAATCACTCCTTCCATATCCGACGGCCATAATACATATCGCATGGCCCTTTGCGACCGCACGTTAGCGTACGATCACAAAGTGGTTTCACATACTGTACCCCGCCACTTGTCAACCGCTCTATGGAATCGCTAGCCCAACGCTAAATACCACCCTTCCCCATAAGCGATGCGATATAAAACCTCTTACCGCCTACCCACAAATGACAAAACAGCATGTCGTTTGTCACTGACATCACCTGTCTAAAATCCAAAGATCCACCAAGCTTTGACTTTGTAAATAAAACAAAAACAAATCATTTTCATTGTTTTATTCGGTAAAACTATGTGCTCATGCAAACAAACGTCAAGGTCAACTAGTTCAAAGCTTTCAGTTGCCAACCTGCTTCAAATCTTGCAGCCGATGCTGCCCAGAACCCTCCGGCCACACCCAGTACCTGCATTTCATTGCTCATCCCCCCAAAAAAGGTATTTATCAAATTCTCGACAAAAACCCTGCAAATACTTGTTTTCCACTTTAAATTGATGAAAAATGCCCAAATTCATTATAATTTAGTTATTATTTTCGTCATTTAAGTCCCCCATAGCCTCTGTGTTGCCCATTTCATAAAGAAAACCACAGTTTCCTTCTAAATCCACAAGAACCAGAAATGGAAACCCCGGTGGCTTTGAATGTTGCACCCATTAATGCCCCTCATCGAGATTTAGATTATCTGCCTTTGGCAGATAAGGACTTCCAAATAAAAGACCTAACCATTGATAAAAATCACCTCAAAGTCTTTTGCCAAAGTAGAGATGACTACTTGAATGGCTATAATGCCATAGGACTGTGGGAATCCAATATTCCCATATACTTTTTCCCCTCTGTCCATGTTTTTCCTGATATAATTCATCAATGTCATGCCAATTATGACCCCAACCGCAGAGCAGTTATGTCTCCCAGCCAAACAATCCTCTTCCTAATAACTGTTGAATCAATCAATGAGATGTTGCAATTTCACCCCAGTCAAGCTCTCACTCCCATTTCCATTGGAGATTTACTTGAGAAATCAACTAAATTATCCTAATCCAACTTAATCGCCTCTGTTAGACTTTCATACTACAGAAGCATCAACCTAAGAACCCACCTCCTTACATGCAAGCTTTCTTCACATATATGGGAAAACTCATAGTTGATATGATATCTGCAATTATGGGATTCAACACTAGTGAGTATGTAGATGAGTTAACCCTAGTGTTGATGTCAATCTTTACTCCTGGACAGCCCCCTGCTGTCAAGTATGATTATGCCTCCTTTATTGCTGATAAAATTCATGACCAGTTCATGAGACTGGAGAATGAAAGGGTTTTCAAGTATACCACCTTCATATATCACCTCATGCTCTATTATCAGTCAGATAATTTCCCATTCCCTGTCATGAAACTTGATACCAAGGGTAATCCAAGGTCTGTTATCTTTTGGACTTCCATCTTCCATGAATCCTTTGATTCCCCTTACTCATATAATGAGTTCATTGATCAGTTTGTTCATCCAGTAACTACCTTATTGACAGGGATTTCCCCTCCCAGGATCAGTGGTGACATTAAGAGGATCCTTCAGCTCTCCAAACAATACAGAGTGGGTGACTGGTATTTATACCAGAATTATACAGAAATCAGGATGTATGGATGTGAACTTTCCCCTTTCAAGTTACCAAAATATGTTCCAATGCGACTGTTTTCATTGGAATACTATAGGCAAATGATAAACTCAGATCTGGTTCATTTTACTAAAGCCAAAAAGAAAACACAACTCAGAATCAAACATCAATTAGGCCCTTTCATCTGCAACACTAGAGAAGCATGGAAAGAAGTAGAGAGAATTCTAGAAGATCATCTTAAATTACACAAAAGTTTTGGTTGGATTCCATATGACCCTCATAGCTTCATATGTGATAGAAGGATGAAAAATAGACTGTCACCATACTTGCATCATAGAATCCCAGAGATTGAACAATTTTCCAACATGGATGAATGGAGGGAAGGGACCTTAGTAGAAACTGATAGTGAGCAGGTCAACATAGAAAATGTAATGAAAGATCTTGAAAAGACTCTTGACCTAGATTCTTTTGGATAGGTGAAATTTGAGACTTCTCAAAGGTCAGCATCAGGGATAAGTGCCTCAATAGCTGGAACCTCTCAAAGGCACTCACAGCAGACCAATACACCACTTACAGGTGTTGGAAATAATACTGAGAGGGGGGGGGGGGGGGGGGGGGGGGGGTGAATCAGTATTATCAGATCATTAAAACTTTTTCAATGCTCAAAAACATATACGCTACTTCAGTTAAGTGAACCCGCGTGTACACGCTGCTGTGTCTAAAGCAACTAGCGTATATCCAGAAATCTTATGATTCAGTTAGCTTATCTTCAGTAAATGCATCAGAACATTATTAACCATATTAACAGTAAACAGGTGCAGTATAATAGAACAGATCATCACACAAAAGCCACACACATGAACACAAAGATATAAGGTGGAAACCCAATGTGGGTGAAAACCACCTACTGCAAGTCATCTCAATCTTCTTCTTAATAAGAAAATCCTTTTACAATATTTGTACTGGTGCAATCTTATACCAGTACGAGAGCTACAACCCCCTTTTCTCTTGTACTAGCCGATCCATTTACTAGTACACAGGCTGCTACCTGCTACAATGCTCCAAAGATCTCCCTTAGCTTTTGTACTAGCTTACATACTAGTACGTAGGTGCTTGCCTACAATCTTCTCTCCTCCAGGTACCATGTTTCATCAATTTTCAGACTGGATACACTGAAGCACAACACATAATCTGAAAGGCCACTTTTCATCCAATTTTCATACTGGACCCATAACTATCATTGAAGCTCAAAACAATCATCAAACTCTGAATCACTGAAACCCTGTTAACAACACCGTCACCAGAACACAGAGCAGACACAGAACTCTGTAATAACCATCAGACCCATCTGCAACTTCAAATATCAAGCTTTACAATGTATACGCTACTTCGATGAATCAAACCCGCGTGTATACGCGCTTTTGCCAAAGACAACCCGCGTACAGATCTAAAAAATAATTTCTCATAACTTGCAGCTGTACCAGACATCAGTCATACTCATAACACTTATAGAACAATACATGCATCGGTATGTAGATCTAGATTAAGCATCATAAAGATAGTTCATTTCAAACCATTTGATCCCGATCTCTCCTTAGATCTTGTTCTCCATCAACCGGTGAGATCTCTCCTTAGCTCAGATCAAGAAATGCATCATCAACCCATAACCTGCATACTGGATATAATACTTCATCAGATATTCAAGACATTTCAGATGCCATAGCCTAAGATTTCCTTCTCCTTATATAGCCTTAGGCCTTGTTCAATACCAAGAGCCAAAACCATAGAAATCCAATACCATCATCCTCAAAACTAGGGATCGACACATTCGTCGAGACACCATGGTCCGAAACCATAGGCACAACTTCCAAGGAATAACCGCCACAGACCAAAAATAATTTTTCCACATACACGCGCTTTTACTGAAGCTAACCAGCGTGTACACGCGACTTGGGCTTGATGAACTTGCGTATATGAGTTTTCTCTTCTTCTTATAGTCTGATCATCAATTCCTTGCTGCTATCATTCTGCACTATGATTTGTCATCAGTGTGATTTTCCATCAAGGACAACACTTGTCTCATAATGCCAACAATCTCCCCCTTTGGACTTGATGGCAAAGCTGACTTGTTACACTTAGAACTATCATCTGATTCCTTTGAGCTGTCCTCCATCAGTCACATCTGGCATCTCTTCTGAAGATTCATCCAGTTATACATAAGTGAGATATTCTTCTATGAGAGGGTTGCCATCAAGTACAACACATGCATCATAATGCCAACAATCTCCCCCTTTGGACTTGATGGCAACAACACCAAATCACTCTCCCCCTTTGACATCAAGGGCAAAGGGTGGACCAAGATGTTCTCTTCCTTTGCTGAACAGTTCGCTCTCCATACTCCCCCTGAGTATCTGTTAAAATCTCTGAATGATCTCCCCCTTTGTATATGCCAAAGTGTACCAATCTGTCAATGCTCCCCCTGAGTACATGCCAAGTCTCTGTACTGCTGAAGTGTGTTGTTCATGCTCTTCCTGGCTGTAGGCAAGATCTGCAAAATATGTTCTTCAAGAAGAACATGACTCTATACATCATAAAAGATCTTCCTATCACCAAAGACTCATACATACATCCATCTCTCAACTAAGTGAGGATATACAAAAATTGACTCATCCACCCAAGCAAGTGGGGATACATCAAAAGTTTACATATGACAACCAATCATATTGCATCAATCATCCCAGGCATAGTGGGGAAACCAAAATAGGCCGTTACATGACCTTGACACCATGAAAGAGATACCACAAAAAAGATATATGACATAGAGACGAAAGAACTAGACCAAGACTTATGAAAGTCACCAGCAGCATCTGATAATCACCATTCAGATCAGCAACCAAGAGATCCTTCTGTTCTCCTTTCGCCTTTGTTCCACTTGAAACCAACAACAAATGTGAACTAGAACCAAAAGCTTTAAGATAATGCCAACAATGCATCATTGGAAGATTATCTGCTCCCCCTGAACCTGTGCCAGATGATCTCTGTCGGACCCATATCAGACTTTCTGCAACCAACATTTGTCCCTGCTGATTTCCTTCAAAACTCCATATACGCGTCTGAATCCACATAAACAAGCGTATATACGCGGATAGGCCTTATGAAACTCGCGTACAACCATTTTCATATCAGCAATCTGTAAATGTCCTGCAGCAAGGTATGTATGAACATAGATGTCAACTCCTCCTTTTAAACATCATCATGAAATCATTCACATTACATGTGAAACCACCATAGCCATTACATCAACGTCAAGATCTACATGATCCAAGTATCATTACTTGGGAACATCTGCATCAATCAACATATGTAAGTATCAACCTATCATCATATAGATAAGAACTCATCACCATGTCTCCAACAAAGCAACTTTGAGTAGTCATCCATGTATCAGCACTATGTATCTTGAGCTCAAGCTCATTTGACAAAACTTCTTGATATCATCAACAGCAACAATCCTTATCCACAAGAGTGCCTGCATCATAAGTATATGATCTTTATGTATATGACAACAGCAGTATATGAGTGACTCATCATCAAGTGAGGAAGATGTGTATTCAAGCTTTGTACTTCTCCTTATCCTTATGAAGATTACCATGTAAGCATCATCAAAGGATCAACCATAAATCTGATCTGAACATCTACTATGTAGCTTCAAGAATCATATGAGAGTTTATCATAGACAACTCACAACATCATATCATAGCAAGATATATCATTTAGCCATATAAGAATCATCACCAAGGATTATTAACCATAATGCCAACAATGAATTACTAAAGGCATATGCTCCCCCTCAACCAGTGCCATCTGTTAGATCTGATCATGCATATATCAGCAATAAGCATCAAAACATCATTATCCTCAAGTTAGGATCAAAACACTTCTAGACATCATACAAGTAACAAAACATTTCCACACATCCTCAGCAGACTGTAACCAATAGAGCAAATAATAGACTGAATCATATCAGATCCTTTTTCTGATCCTGTCCCCACTACTTTTCCTCAGACTGACATATACGCGACTTTGCAGTGTCTAACTCGCGTATGTACGCAACTTCCCTTTAAGGAACTTGCGTATTAGATTCAGAACACTGATGTTTTACACTTTCAGCTCCCCCTGAGTCTGATATGTCTGTGCTGTGCTGTGTCTCAGTACATTGTGCTGACTGTACTTCCTTCTTCCTCCATATCTTCAAGTGTGATGAGGTTTTCTTCTTTTGGTGTGATGTCCATCCTTTGTTCCTGCATTCCTTTTCTATATGTCCAAGCTTGTTACATGCATAACATCTTACATGTTTCATATTCCTCCTGTAACAATCAACAGCTTTGTGACCAAACATATTGCAAGCAAAGCAATATCCATTAAAGTACCTTGAGTGTGATGATCTTTCTACATGATGGTCTTGAACCCTTCTTCTTCTACATCTAGCTGCAACATGTCCAAGATTATGACATACATAACATTCAACATTATTCATAGGAGGAGTAAAATATTTTCTTTGAGGAGTCTCTTTCCTTGATTGTTGATGGGGTTGACCTTTCATCTCCTTGTTGATCATTTTAGATTTCTCTTTAGAGTTCCTTGCCTCACCTTGTGAACTAGATTCACCTTCAACAGATTCATGAAAACCGAGACCGGTCTTGATAACAGGAGACCTTTGACTACTAAGAATATCATCCAAGACTTTAGAACTATCTTGAAATCGTAAAAGCTTATCCTTTTCTTCTAGTTTACCTTTCAAGATATTTACCTCAACCTGAAGCTGTTCTTCCTTTTCAAGAGATTGCTTTTTCAAATCTTCTTCATCTTTCCTTCCTTCTTCCATTTGTTCCCTTAGTTTGAGAATCTCCTTTTCTTGTTCTTCATTCAGATCCTGCTGCATTTGACGAACTCAGAAGGCACATTCTAGTTGAGATTTTAAGCCGGTGGCTTCGTTTTCTTGTATTGCAATAGCTTGGAGTAGATCTGTATTCTGCTTCTTTGATTCTTCAAGATCTCCTTTTAGTGCGAGGATTGTAGCTTCAAGATTTTCATAGTAGCTAGATCTATCTTTAAGTTTCTTGATGGTTGTGCTTCTTTCGTTGACTTCTTTTCTTAATGATGTCACTTCATGCTGCAATTTTTGACATTGGTCTTCCTTGTCCTTGAGAAGCTTTCTTACCTTGTTTCCTTCTTCTAGTTGGGCCTTTAGTTTGGTAACTTCTTCTTTGAAAGCACATTCCCTTTTGTTCAATAGATCTTGTTGATCTTTAACTTTGTCTGCAAGCCTTCTAAATACTGCCTCTATTTGATACTTTTCTTGCTCACCCATAAAAGCATGTTCAGTAGTTTCACTATCACTTCCATCACTTTCACAAGGAAATATAGCAGGAACATCAGAGGATGATACATTCATACCTGATAATGATTCTGAATCTGATTCTGAATCTGAAGAACTTCTTATACGTAATCCCCAATCGATTCTCCCACTGTCATAGATCTTCTGAGATGTCTTCCTCTTCTTATGAGCTTTCTTCTTAAGCTTCTTTCCCATTGTTCCACGGATCTCCTTCAAGCGATCAAGCTTCTACCAAAGGACCTGCTCTGATATGAATTGTTGGAAATAATACTGAGAGGGGGGGGGGGGGGGGGGTGAATCAGTATTATCAGATCATTAAAACTTTTTCAATGCTCAAAAACATATACGCTACTTCAGTTAAGTGAACCCGCGTGTACACGCTGCTGTGTCTAAAGCAACTAGCGTATATCCAAGAATCTTATGATTCAGTTAGCTTATCTTCAGTAAATGCATCAGAACATTATTGACCATATTAACAGTAAACAGGTGCAGTATAACAGAACAGATCATCACACAAAAGCCACACACATGAACACAAAGATATAAGGTGGAAACCCAATGTGGGTGAAAACCACCTGCTGCAAGTCATCTCAATCTTCTTCTTAATAAGAAAATCCTTTTACAATATTTGTACTGGTGCAGTCTTATACCAGTATGGGAGCTACAATCCCCTTTGCTCTTGTACTAGCCGATCCATTTACTAGTACACATGCTGCTACCTGCTACAATGCTCCAAAGATCTCCCTTAGCTTTTGTACTAGCTTACATACTAGTACATAGGTGCTTGCCTACAATCTTCTCTCCTCCAGGTACCACGTTTCATCAATTTTCAGACTGGATACACTGAAGCACAACACATAATCTGAAAGGCCACTTTTCATCCAATTTTCATACTGGACCCATAACTATCATTGAAGCTCAAAACAATCATCAAACTCTGAATCACTGAAACCCTGTTAACAACACCGTCACCAGAACACAGAGCAGACACAGAACTCTGTAATAACCATCAGACCCATCTGCAACTTCAAATATCAAGCTTTACAATGTATATGCTACTTCGATGAATCAAACCCGCGTGTATACGCGCTTTTGCCAAAGACAACCCGCGTACAGATCTAAAAAATAATTTCTCATAACTTGCAGCTGTACCAGACATCAGTCATACTCATAACACTTATAGAACAATACATGCGTCAGTATGTAGATCTAGATTAATCATCATAAAGATAGTTCATTTCAAACCATTTGATCCCGATCTCTCCTTAGATCTTGTTCTCCATCAACCAGTGAGATCTCTCCTTAGCTCAGATCAAGCAATGCATCATCAACCCATAACCTGCATACTGGATCTAATACTTCATCAGATATTCAAGACATTTCAGATGCCATAGCCTAAGATTTCCTTCTCCTTATATAGCCTTAGGCCTTGTTCAATACCAAGAGCCAAAACCATAGAAATCCAATACCATCATCCTCAAAACTAGGGATCGACACGTCCGTCGAGACACCATGGTCCGAAACCATAGGCACAACTTCCAAGGAATAACTGCCACGGACCAAAAATAAGTTTTCCACATACACACGCTTTTACTGAAGCTAACCAGCGTGTACACGCGACTTGGGCTTGATGAACCTGCGTATATGAGTTTTCTCTTCTTCTTATAGTCTGATCATCAATTCCTTGTTGCTATCATTCTGCACTATGATTTGTCATCAGTGTGATTTTCCATCATGGACAACACTTGTCTCATAATGCCAACAACAAGGGCATCCAAAGGTAAAGAAAGAGAGATAAGCACTCAGTCTACAGAATAGTCAATAATGTCTAAATAGCCTGAAACTTCTAAGGAGCAGGCCCACATACACACTCTTCCAACTCAAGTAAATGTGGGAGAACCCCCAATCTTGCAAACTCCTCCGAATGGGGAAAAGAACAAAAAGAGAGACAGGGAAGTAGCTACCCCTGCCAGTGGACCCTTAGAATAGCCTAGTGCTAAGAGGCACAGGCTAAATCTTGATTCAGAAGAGGAATATTTTGAAGACATTACTGATAGTTAAAGAAAAGAAGGTGTAGATAGTCATCAAACTTTCTTAGAAGGTGGAACACCTTCTAGCTCACAGAGATAGGAGCTAGAGAGACAACAAAGTGCTAAAGTATCATCTTTCAAGCGTCGAGGACAAGAAAACCCAGATATTAAAAAGAAATTTAAAAAAATAAAGGCTAGGAATGAGCCATTGAGGATCCAGGTCTACAATCAGTATTTAAAGATAGCTCTTGAAGAAATCCAAAGAACTAAGGAAGAATTAGGAAGGATGCCTGAGGAAGCTACCAAGCTAATAAATCTTTTGAATAGCAAGAATAAGTACTAGCTTGAAGAACTGGGCATTCAAGACAGAACAGGGACTATTCTGGAAATCAAGAAGGTATTGATTAAAAGGTCTCTAATGCAGAATTTGGAGAGGATATGCTAGAATATACAAGAGGAAATTGATGATTTTATGCAGAAATTTGGCATATTGCAGAGTAAAGGACTCCCCAATGCTTTAGTTATTAATGACAAATTGATGACACCAATAGACTATGTTGACAAGGTGGCTCGGTATGCAGACAACCAGGCTGGCTCATCTGCTAGTGCATCTGCACCAAAGGCATTACCTACAGGCAGAGTTCTCTATGACAGTCCAGAGAACCTATTCTATGTGGAGCATGAAATAAAACATCTGTTCCAAGTTCAGCCTAAATTTTTCAAATACACCAAGGGTGATGAGATGCTTAGAAAACTTCAAAGGACTATAATACCACAGGAAAAATGGTGGACACATATGACATAAATTTTGTGATTTACCCTTGGTAAAAAGGTAAATTTCCATTTTTTACCATAGTCAATGATGGTAAAAGAAGGTAAATAAGGATCAAACAGGTAAAGAGTATCAGAGCAGGTCAAAGAGTATCAGTAAGAAGATGAAAATCAGGGTAGCCAACACAAAATTACAAAGAAGACAACAAGATGCCCAATCATAGGGCCTGCCTCCAGCTCATTCACAAGAATAGGGACAGCAAGCCATCAGTTTGCCTCTATCTTCTATATTCGAGACCATCTGTCTCTACTTTCATATAACATATAGTTAGTCATCCTAGAATATATCTCTCTTTTTTATGAGATATTTTATTGTAAATTTTTGTATAAATACTCCCTCATTCGGAGTATTGAGTGTGCATTCTAAGAAATTGATGTAAAACTGATTACTTTGGAATAAAGTGTTGTTGGACAAATCTTGCATGGCTGGCTGGATAAAGAATTAATACAAAGGACTTTTCATAGGATTCATGTGTTAAACACCGGACAAATAAGTATTTTATATCTCATGTATTATTGTTTTCTTGTTTATTATATCAATTGCGTTTCATATATGAATATTAAAATGAAAAAGAATAATTCAGAAAGTGCTTAAGTGCAATATGTCTTCAATCAATTTTATTCTAAATGTTTTCTTCTAAACTATCATAGGCAGTGAATTATTTATTGCTCCTGCTTCTTAGTTTATCATTTGATCATTTAGTAAAAAATTCTTAATTGCTTTTTATTGGTAATCATCCAAGTTCCCTCTACTACTGAATTTCACCACCAAACACAATCAAAACCCCCAAGCTTTCATAACTAGCCTAATATCTATCTAAACAAAGCTATATCTTAAAGAGAGAGCCCTCTCTGGGTACAAATTGGCTAGATTCTATACCCAAAAGTTGGTTTGTGGTTACCTCAGACCCCTTTCCCTCTTCTTACAACTTCAGGGAAAATCTTAGTGATAACAGAGTGACGACTCCACTGGGGAACAAAAATTTTGTTTGTTTGTTATTGTTTGCTTTATAAACTACAGACGAAGCTTGAAGTTAGCCAGGTAGCCTTTGAACTGCTCTTGCTCTGCAAGTGCATATTAGATGAATGTTGCTTCAGTCAATCTCCGGTTTAGTTTATGAACTGAACATTTGGTTTCCAAACATTTGACCAGTTCCTCATGTCAAATAAATCTTTAAGAAAGTTTAAATCCCATATCTAAAGCCTCTTAAAGAAGCCATAGAAGTTGTTTGTTAATACCAATTAAGAAAAACCAAAAATACAACCTAAAAATCTGGCTTCAGAAAGGACTCGTTACACTAGAGCTAATCCTGATCCCAATCCACCACAAGTGTTTGAGAATCCTAATCTGATCCCCAGAATTCTTAGGAGACAGGAAAGCCAAGAAAGTTCTGCTAGTTCTAGGCCCACCTACAGATCAAGTTCTTGTCCTGTTAGGTGGATTTATCTTGAAGACGAACCCTTTGATGAACATTTTGAAACCTCTCTGTTTAGGACATCTTCTGATTCTGAATTAATTGACCTAATCTCCGGCCCATTTTTCATTGAAGAATTACAGCTTGAATCTATCAATTCGTCAATTGATAGACATTTGCAGAACTCAATAAAATCTGATCTTACCATTGAAGGAACACCCAATCCCTCTGTAATCACTACTACCTCTACAAGTTCATCACCATTTCCTCATACATCTCAACCTCAAACCACCCCTTCTACCCCTCCATCTACCACTCAGACACCTATCGTTATCCCAACCCCAGCTGTTGTTTCATCACTACCTGCTGCAATGGCAAACAGATATGCTCCCTTGGTATTACCAGCCAATTTAGGTGCCATGCCCCAAGACTACCAAAGTAAAATCACTCCATTTGATGGTACTGGTACCTACACAGCCCAACAACATACCAAAAGGATGATTGATTACTTTGAAATATATGAAATAGATGCTGATGATGTACGAATGAGAATATTTGTTCAGAGTCTAACTGGGGAAGTTAGAACCTGGTTTAGAGCCCTAGCTGCAAACAGTATAGACAGCCTAGAAACTCTCTATAGACAATTCTTAAACCAATGGGAGAAAAAGAAAGATCCTCTTCAAATCTTATCAGAATATGAAAACCTAAAGAGAGGAACACAAGAAACTGTGCAGGATTACTGCACTAGGTTCAACAATGTCTATAATGCCATTCCTCAAAACCTCAGACCTCCTCCTGATTTAGCTTTAATCAAATTCCCTGATGGATTTGATTCTGACATGGCCTTCTAGCTTAGAGAAAGAGCTCCTTGCACTTTGGAAGATATGCAAAGTATAGCTGTCAGTGTTGAAGCCAACCTGATGTCTAAAAGAGCCAAGGTTAGAAGTGAAAGGAGAATACCATTGAAAGAAGAGTCCTCACCCTTTGAACAGAAATTAGATGCTATAATTAAAGGGATGGATAGGCTAGGGGATAGGGTAGAAACAATTGAAAGGAAAGCCCCTTGGGATGGTCAGCCAACCAATACAGGGAGAAATCCCAATTTCAGAAAAAATCAAAATCAGAACGCTCGGAAGACTGGTCCAGACCAAAACATTAGGCCCCCTTTCCAGGAGAATTATGCAGAAGCCTCAAACTCTGATGAACCAGTAGAAGACACTAAAATAAATCTAATGGGACTCAATAATGAACAACAATTTTTCTTGACCCAGGAGGATCAAGAGGCTCATATTCTCAAACAATTTCAAACTCAGTCAGGTGAATCATTTGACTTCAGGTAGGGATATGACACAACCATATATGAAGTTCATAAGAAATATAACCTGAGGAGTAGAAGAATTGATGTTCCTGAAACCAACAAACAGAAAACTCCAAAACAGCCTATAAAGGGTAAGACAATCACTACACCTGTACATATTCTTTCTAGATCAGACCCTAATCCTTCTAATCCAATAATTGAAGATGTCTCCGATAATCAACCTAATAATAGACAGCCCTCCACTTCTCCTCCTCCCAAAGGAAATGTGGAAGAACCTCCAAAAGTTGATTTAGGAGAGACTTCAACTCATAACCCCACTCCTGAGAAGGAGAAAAATATAGAAAATACAGAAAACAAAGAGAATCCCACTGTTCGAAACACAAAAGCTCAAACAGAAAAACCTTTCAATCTGGAGACTGAAGTAGGCAAGCTAAATATTGTTGTTCCATTATCTGAATTAGCTAAACATGATGTCTACCGAAGTCAAATCAACATATCACTTAAAATAACTGGAACTAAAGACTCAGTTAATGTTTTTTATGACCAACCAGAATTAATCTTTGGCTCTGATATAAATGGAAAACCATTAGAATGAGGGATTCCTCCTTTCTATGTAAGCTTAAATATACATGACAAAATTCTTCACAATGCCATGTTTGATTCTGGGGCATCTCACAACCTAATGCCCAAGTCTGTAATGGAAAAACTAGACCTAGATATCACCAAGCCATACAAAGACCTTTTTTCTTTTGATTCTAGTCAGGTGAGATGTTTAGGATTGATAAAAGACTTTTGTGTTTCATTGGTTTAGTACCCTGCAAAAACATTTTTAATGGATATAGTGGTAGCAAATATTCCACCAAAATATGGCATGTTATTGTCTAGATCCTCGGGTGCAAAGCTTCAGGGATCTCTCCAACTGGACATGTCCTATGCTATTATCTAAGTATTCGGCCAACCTAAGAAGCTATAAAGAGAAACTTTGATGAAATATTTAGTAAGTAGTCAGGACAAACCACAAAATTTCCCCATCTATTCAATACACTCTAATATGGACTCATTTATTCTTTATAACGCTGAAACCAATCCTTCCAATGACTTAGAAGTTTTAGCAGCAGAACCAAAAGAAATTAAAAAAGGAAAATCTAGTGTTCACATCCAGGAAATCTCCGAAAACAATGAAATATTAGATAGCCAAGGAAAACCAAATGAAAATGAAAAACCAGATCTCACAGTTAAACAAATTCTTGTCACTCCTGAAACTAACTATGAGCATGAAATTCTTTGGCATTTAGAATTTGATGGCTCAGTCAATAAATTATGAGCAGAAGCTGGAGTTTGGGTGTACAATCTAGAAAATGACCATGCTGAAGGCCAAGCCTACAGGTTAATTTTAAGTGCACCAATAATATGGCAGAGTATGAGGCTCTCTTGCTAGGTCTAAAACTTGTTAAAAGATTAGGAGCAATTAGAGTATTTGTCATAGGAGATTCTGAATTAATCATTAAACAAATCAAAGGGAAATATCTAACTAAGGATCCTTGATTAGGATACTACAGAGGAATAGTGATAGATATTCTTAATACTTTTCTAAAAACTTAGCTTGCTAAAATCCCTAGAAAACACAAATTGCAAGCCCACAGCCTGCCATGTTTTCCAGCATCTGCAAATTACTTTTCGAACCTAATTATCAGTTTACAGTTGAGATTAGACACAAACCAGCGATACCTGATAATCTAAAGAACTGGCAAGTGTCTCATAGTGATGAGTAGATAAATAAATTTTTGACTTTAGATGAATAATTTTCAAATAGTTACATAGGTGTTGATACAATTATTAATTCAAATCAAATAAATGAGGTAGAAATAAACATTTTAGAAGAGAGTTCAATTCAAATGCTTCGTCCCACAAATTTCACTAAAAAAGAAGTGCAAGACCTTAAACAAATGGATCTTGATGAGATAGTTGAAGGAGAAACATAAGTCATTGATTTGAAAGACAATCATCTACCTAAAGGATTAACTCCTCTAGAAGACCTCTTTGATTCTAATGACATTCCAAAAAAACCAAAGATGGAACCACTAAAAGTAGACATTGAAGAATATAACTTAGGGACAGAAGAAAATCCAAAAATAATAAAACTATGAAAGTCTTTATCTGCTGACCAGAAGTTAAAATATGTTGAACTCGTGAGAGAATTATAGGATGTCTTTGCCTATAGTTATGAGGATTTGAAATCATATGACACCTCTATAATTCAGCATACTATACCTCTAAAAGAAAATCAGAAGCCATTTAAACAAAAACTCAGAAGAATCAACCCTATGTTATTACCATTGATTGAAAAAGAAATTAAACGTATGTATGAAGCATGGATAATAGCCCCAATTAGATTTTCAGAGTGGGTGTCTAATCTAGTACCTACTAGAAAGAAAACTGGGGAAATTAGATTATGTGTTGATTTAAGAAATGTCAATAAGGTTTCTCTAAAAGATAATTACCCTTTACCTAAGATGGATCATATTTTACAAAGGGTAGTAGGTTCTTCTAGAATTTCACTTTTCGATGGGTTTTCAAGATATAACCAGATTCTATTTCATCCAAATGACCAAGAGAAAACTGCTTTTACAACACCATGGGGCACTTTTATGTACATCAAAATGCCATTTGGACTCAAGAATGCTGGAGAAACTTTCCAAAGGGAAATGGACATTGCATTTTCTAAAGAGATTCATGATTTTCTTGTTATATATCTGGATGACTTAACCGTTTTTTCTAAATCAGATCAGTAGCATTTGGACCATCTCAGACAAGTATTTCTAAAATGCAAAAAATATGGTATCTCTTTAAACCCAAAGAAGTCCTTGTTTGGCCTGGAGGAAGGTAAACTCTTGGGTCACATCATTTCCAAAGATGGCATTCGAATTGATCCTGCCAGAATAGAAGCTATTTTATAGATACCTCATCCAAGAAATATCAAAGAACTTCAAGCTTTCTTAGGAAAGATAAATTTTTTGAGAAGATTCATATCTAACCTAGCTAAACTCATTAGATTACTTAATGATATGTTAAAAAAGGATTCAAGTATCAAATGGACAATAGAAGCCAAACAAGCATTTGAAGAAATCAAAATGGCTTTAACTAGAACATCGGTCCTAACCAGTCCTCAATTTGATAGAGACTTCATAATATTTTCATTTGCATCAGAACACACTATAACAACTATTTTATTACAAAAAGATGATCAAGGATGTGAGAAACCCATAGCCTTTTTTAGTAAAGCACTCAGAGATGCATCATTAAAATACAAAATCATGGAGAAACAAGCTTTTGCACTAGTAAAATCCATTAAGGACTTTAGAGTCTACATATTATACTCTCATGTGATAGCCTATGTACCTAATGCTGTTGTCAAAGACATCCTGACTCAGGATGGAATTGAGGGCAAAAGAGGTAAATGGATTGCTACCATCTTAGAATATGATATTGAGATAAAACCTAAAAAACTGATAAAAGGACAGGGATTGGCCAAACTGATGGCAGAAACTAATTGTCAAGCCCTAGACATAAATGAACTGGATAACGAACGGGAGATGGCGACTCCACAAATCAGCCAGACCTTTTTAGACTCACCTTGGTATGCTAATGTAATTTATGTGTTACTAAACCTACAAGCTCCTCCAGGGTTATCCAGAATAGAGAAAAGGTTTTTAAAAATGAAAGCTTCAAAGTTTTGTATTTTAGATAATGCTCTATTTTGGAAAAATCATGAAGGAATTTTATTGAATTGTTTGCTAAAAGATGAAACTGACAAGGCTCTCCAAGAATTTCATGCAGGAGATTGTGATGGACACTGTTAGCTACCTATATCAATAGGTTTCATATTTCATGATTGGCAAAGAAAGGTCCAAATATGCTCTGCTTTGGTGATGCAAAGATCCCATATTTCCAAGAGAAAACAATGGGTGTATATAGCTTGATGTTGACTCAGTTTTGATGGATGGTCCAACAGCCTAATCTGGATCATGCCATATTTCAATTTTCTGTTGTAGAATAGAGAAAGAAGTCTGTCCAAACAGTTCAATCCCGGCAGACAAAGTAGCTAGGTAGAGAAAGAAGGTTCCCAACTGCTTAATCTGGGACCTTGGAAGCAATAAGGGTAGCCTTAGATAGAATATCAAAAGGAAAAAGCCAATGAAAAGAAAAGGCACATAAGGGTCTGCAAGTCTAAGTGCACCCTCCATGAAGAAACAAAAAATGCTAGGCAAATAGATGGGTAAGCAGATGGGGTTGCAGAAATGTCACTCCTTTCAAGTGAGGGTTTGATAACATATTTGCAAAGGAATATCAGTGAATAGAGAAGCTCCTCTTCTCCATCATGTTGCAGCAAAGCAAAGGAGCATGTCTAACTTCCCATTTTCCCCTTTCACATTCATTACTAACATCCCTTCATCAGTTCAGATTCATGGAAGAATTTAAGGTTTTATGGTGGTTCTTATTCCTTTAAAAGCCACATTTCTTGTCTAAAATTCTTTTCATTTTGATCTACTTCCTAACTAAGTTTGAGCTCCATAAAGCTTAGTAAACACCATTTCCCATTCTCATTCCCCCCAGTACTAATTACTGACTCTATCTATTCTAAATCCCCTATGTTTCCCTTCCCTACTATTATAACACCATGGTGTATAAATCCCAAGCAATGTATAAATATCCTCCCTTTAGCACTATAGCTGAATAGGTTTGTCTAAGGGAGACATTAGTCCACCAGGGACTATGGTCAACCCTGTCATGGGATTGCTCTGACCTCTCGTTGGAGTAATAACCTCCCCCTAAGCCCTCACCTCCCCTATGTTCAGAAATTCCACAAAAAACCCCTTTACCTATGCTCAAACCCACTCTTAACCTCTTTTTCCTAAAGAAAAACCCGAAAAACCCATAAAAAACCCTTAAACCTATAGTCCCGCATCCAAATATTAAATCGAATATTTTAATGGCCGGGCGGAACCCAACCCAAAGTTGCGCCGTTGGCCATAGTACCCGCCAGCCGTCCGATCTCTGCCGCCCCGATCTAACGGTGGGCGGTCAATCTTGCTCCCCGACCTGCCTCCCTTTAACGTCCGGGGAAGGGCGGTATTGGGGGCCATACCCAAGACGCGTGGTAGGCGCTGGGGTTGTTCGGAGCCCCCCTCCCCGATACCGCCTGTCGCCAAAAGCGGTGCGGGGAGACCGCTTACCACCTCCCCGTTACCACCCCTCCCGCACGTCAGCGTCCACGTCACTCTACCGTCGCGTCACCACGTCCGCCCCCGCGCCCCGTGGCCCTCCACGTGGCTCTGCCACTGCATCCGCCTGCCACCGCGTCCGCCACGCTGGCCTCCCGCTCAGCGTCCACATCACCTCTGTACCTGGGCTCGCCATGATGTCATGCTGACGTCATTGGCGGAAAAAGCGCCAATGACCCTTATTGTCCAAATTTTCCGTTATAAACGCCCAAACTAGCCGTTTGTGGTCATTTTCGCGCGAAGAAGACAAAGCCGTTGTCAACCTGCTTACCGCAAAATCGCCTCCAGCCATCAAATTCGAAGTTGCGACCGCTGTAACTTGGAAATTCAGCTACAGTAAGCTCCCCCTGTTCGACCCAAATGCATTCTGAGCTTGTTTTCCAGGTATTCACAGCAATTTCCTTGTTTCGCCCCTGTGCATACCATTTCTATGTGAATTCCCCATAAGAATCATTCAAATCCTAATTTGCAGACTGTCTGTCACTGAATTTGCCATTAAATCCACCTGCATTACCCTTTGCCCCGACAATTCTGCATTAAAACGATAATTCACGGTCGAAGGTTACAAGTTCGGCCTCGAACTTGCCCGGCATTGTTCCCTTTTGCCGGGTGAAACACCAAGGCTGCATCTCACCAGATTGAAGCCCGCTCACCCTCTGCAATCATCTTCACGAATTCACAATCCCTGTGAATTTACCAGCAAACAGAAAAAACAAGTCTGCCAAGCCTGCTTTTTCACTTTGAAGAAAATTTCAAGCACTATCTGCAATAGGCCTGCCACTCAAATCTTTGAGGAAATTTGCAAACATTGTAATCACCTGGTCTAAGTTCAAACTGTACAATGGCTGCTCCTGCACCCACAGCTCTCAGTGTGGCTCCTATGAATCCACCAAATAAAGACCTGCAGTCCTTACCTCTTGCTGACAAGGACTACCTTATCCAAGACTCTGTGACTGGCAGGGACTTTTTGCAGTCCTACAGACAATTGAGAGATGACTACCTCAAAGGCAAGGACACCTATGGGATCTGGGAATCAAATCTACCACACTACTGTCTTCCCTCTGTCAACATTTTTCCAGAGGTCATCCACCTATGTGCTGAAAGTTATGATGTACAGCACAGAGCTGTTAAGTCTCCATCTGGGAGCATCCTCTTCCACATCAATCCAAGATCTATCAATAAGATGCTCAACTTTGATCAAACAGAGCTGTTGTTCCCTTTTTCCATGAATTATCTGCTGGAAAATGGTGCCAAGATGACCAGTGAAGAGATCCAAAGAATCGCAAAGACATTTATGAGGCCTGAGTGCCAGCCCACAGGGCCACCTCCCTACCTGGATGTCTATTTCACTGATGTAGGCAGGCTTTTGCTAGACATGATTGCCTATGTGTTGGGGTATAGAACCAGTGAGCATGTGGATGCAACAATGCTGGTATTGTTAGCTGCTTACAGCCCAGGCCAGCCCCCTGCCCGCAAGTACAACTTTGCTAAGTTCATAGCCAATAAGATTCATGATCAGTTGTGCACAGTAGACAGACAGGGTGTCTTCAAATATTCATCTTATATCTACCACCTCTTCATGTACTATCAGTCTGAGGTTTTTCCATGCTACATCAAAAAGCTGGACTTTAGAGGGGAAAGAAGATCTGTGATCTTCTGGACATCTGTCTACCATGAAGTACAATATTCACCCTTTTCTTATTGCGAATTTATTGATCAATTTATCTATCCTGTATCTTGCTTATTGATGAGGTCCCCTCCTCCCAGAATATCAATTGAGATACAGAAGGTCCTGGAGCTCTCCAGGAAGTACAAAATAGGTGATTGGTACCTATATGAGGATCATACAGTCATCAGAGTCTATGGATGTGAGCTCTGTCCATACAGACTTCCAAAATATGGCCCATGAGGATATTTGCCTTGGAGTATTATAGGCAGTTAATTCACTTTGACCTCACTCACTTTCACAGCTCTAAAAAGAAAGCCCATCTTAAGTTCAAGGACCACCTCAGCCACAACAGCTGCACCAACTATACGGGTACCCTCTACAGCAGCACCAGGTACTGACAAAGGGAAAGGAATAATGGGTGCAGAAGAAGAAACGGTGAAAGAAAAGCCTGCCCCTTCAAATGAGCAGCAGCAAGAGCCCCAACAAGGGCAACAACCAGAACAGCAACAAGAGCAAACTGCCCCTCCACAAACGGAGCTACCAGCAGCTCCAACAATGCAAACTCCACCTCTACAAACTGGGCCATTAACTGCTCCAATTTTGCAGACCCCAGCACATGAGGAGAGGGGTATGAAAAGGGATAGAGAAGAGTCCACTCCTGTTAGTAGATCCTCCCAACAACCAGGAGCCAAAAGGCAAAGGGTAGACTCCCCAGAGGTAGAAGACATCACTGAAGATGTCCTGGACAGTGCAAGGAAAGACAGGGAGGGCAGCCAACAGACAGGTACGAGCTCCTTTCAGCAAGAGCAAGGATTACAACTCGGTTTGGAGGTGTCTTCCTCCTCTCACCAGAGCAAGAAGCCCAAAAGCACTAAGGCTTCTTTCATACAAATAAAGGCACAGAATGACTTGCTGAGGGTGGAAGTCTACAAACAATTTCTTAATGCAACACCAACCCAGCAAGAAAGGCTAATGTCTGTATACGACATTAAAGAGGAAAAATTGCTCCTCAGTCATTTTAAGCCTACAATACCGCAGCCTAAGTCAGCTGCAGATTTTGTGAGGACAAGGGTGGAGGTGATGGCCAAAGACATCCATCCCATGGACCAAATTGAACTCCACAAGCAAACTGGAGAGATGGTTTACGCAACCTTGGTGGAGAGGGAAACCATGGCCCATGAACTAAAGGAATCACTGAAAAATACCAACACACAGTTGGATTTTGAGAGAATTTCCTCCCTGGCCAAAGACAATAGAATAAAGTCACTTGAGGACATCATTATTGATCTAGGACATGATCCTAGTGATCCAAAGGGTGTAAAGGCCCTTATGAAGAAGAAAGAATATGACCTCAATGCATTAAAGAAGAGGTTGAAGCTGCTGCCCACAGAGCATCCTCAAATAGCAGAGCTACAAAAGGAAAAGCAAGCCGATGAGCAACTGGACCTCATAATGCAGCTGAACCAGAAGGTCCTCGACTTGGAGAAAGAGCTTGAGGTAGTATTACAAGATAAACAGGGGGAATCCACATCCCAAGCTCCTCCAACTACTTCAACAACAGCAACAACTACAGAGGCAGCAGTGGCCCCCACAACAGAAGCAGCAGGAACAACAACAGCTCCAGATGCCAGCACAAGCGTAGAAGAATTGACTAAGGCCATCAAGGAAATGGAGCTCCAGGAAAATGAGATAAAGAAGGCCAAGGAAAAATTGGCAGAACTGGATGCCAAGTATGACAAATCAAAAGTAACTGTAGCAGAGCAGGGCAGAGAAATAAAGGCCCTAAAAGAAAAGATAAAGGCCTTAGAGAAAGAGTTGAATCTAGAGACTGCCATGGCCGACATAAAAAGGATTCTATGGGCCAAAATTGGCCAATCCATCACTCAACAATGGAGGTCAATCGAAACAATACATGAGCAGATGGACTTAATGGGCCAAGCACAGGTAGAAATCCAAAAGGCCAAAGGATTACTGGGAGACAGGCCTGAACAGGCAAACAGAATGATAGATTTTCTAAACAGGCAAGAAAAAGAGGAACTAGCAGCCATAGGCATTGTCAACAGAACAGAGGCTTTCCTCACTGCTAAGAAGGTACTAACTCTCAGGAATTATGTACAAACTGTGGAGAGGAAGTGCTATGAGATACAAGCTAATGTGGAGGAATATAAAGTCAAGATGGCAGTGTTGCAAGCAAAGGGCCTGCCTAGCCTCCTAAGCGGTGCAGGAAGACTGATCTCTCGAGATCAATTCACCAACAGAATGGCAAATTACATTGAAAATCAAATCACTGCGTCTGGCAGTACATGTGAGCAAACAGGGCCTCCGACAGGACAGAGCTTATACGATAAACTTGAAGGCCTGTTCTTTATTGAAAATGAGGTAAATCATCTTTTTGAAACTCCTCCTAACTTTTACAGATATACAGAGGCCGATGAAACTTTGATAAAGATCCGGAGACATCAAATGCCTAAGGAGGATTGGTGGCAAGCAATGCTTCAAATTTTGCCACGGTAGCCTCAGTTGCCCGGTCACTGCCAGCTCCAAGTCAATAAAAGACAAACAGCAGAATAAAGTCAGCATTAAAGGCAGCTGAAAAATGACTCAGCACATGGACAACGACAGCTAGCCTAAGGGATAAGACAATAGGCAAATTTTGACAGCGCATACACAGCCGACTCCAACAGCCGCCAAATCAACCGTTTCTGACTATTTTTGACAGCTAAAGCACTGAAGAGTTATTTCAGCAATAACTTTCTCAGCTACAATGCTCCAAGAGTTGGCATAACATAAATGAGCCATTAACTCATTCTTTGATATTTTTCTTATGTAAATTTTGTATATATACCCCCCCTTTGCATCGCATTAGGGGTTGGTGATTTTGACTCTAAGGCAAATCTATTGTATACTTTTAGTTTATCTAATACAAAGGGCTAGACCAGCTCAGTGATTTCCTGAAAATTTGATGTCTGGATGATGCTATGCGTGCTGATGCATAATTCCTGTGTTGTCTGATGAAATAACAAGTTTTCCTCAATCTTTGTTTTTGTCTTCTTATGTTTATTAAATCATACTCATGTTTCACTAAACTAGCAGTAAAGAAAAAGAATAGTGCAGGATTTGTTTGTTACACCTTGTGCTCAATTTTTACTGCTGTAAATGTTTGTCTTCAGAATTAACCATGGACATGAATTCTTAATTGCTCATGTTTCTATTAATTCTATAAATATGAATGTTATCTAGAAATTCTTCATTGCTTCTAGAATAATATTCTCACTGTCTTTCTTTAGCAGTTTATTGGAAGATTCTTAATTGCCTTTCATAGACTGGATACACCACACTCAATCACCATTTCGAAAATTGTTTCTCAGACACTAATCTAGCTCTGCAGCATCACTACAGTATCACACAGCATATCAGACAAACTAAAGGACCACTGACTCCATGCCCAATGGACTAGGATATGCTAATGAGCACATATATATATTGACTGAAGTCATCACCAAACACATTCCAAAAACAAAACCTTGAACATTATAGCTAGCCTAAAATACTATCCAAACAAAGTTAAAACATAAAGAGAGAGCCCTCTCTGGTCATAGGTAGGCTAGAACCTGTGACCCAAAGATTGGTTAGTGGTTACCTCGGCCGTATTCCCTTGGGAGTCAAAGGGAACAACCTGAGTGATAACATAATTGGCGACTCCACTGGGGACAAGCATATTTTTCAACTGTTGTCTGTCCATAGACAGTGGTTCTAAAAGCTTGAGCAGTCCCTTAAAACAATCCTAAAAATATCCTAAAAAATACAAAAAGAAGTTCAGAAGTTGGCTCCTAAAAGGGAAACCAGACACACTAGGTCAAATCCTGACCCAAATCCACCAACTGTTTTTGAAAATCCTAATACAATCCCCAAAATCATCAGGAAACAGCAAAGGCAGGAAAATCCTACTGATTTGAGTCCTGAGACAGCTTACCCTGAACCAGTTCCAACTCCAATCAAGGTTCTATTTCGGTCTACCCCTGTTTCCCCCAGTTCACCATCTACATCTCAAAGCCCTCCTTTCACACCTTCATCCACTGCACATATTCCCTTGACCAACACTCTAGCTTCTACCGTTCCCATCACCCCTGTAGTACCAATCGTTCCTGTTATCCTGTTTATCCCTGTCAATTCCATAAACCCTGCAAATATGGCCAATAGGTATGCACCCTTGCAGTTACCTGCTAATGCTGCAGCTCTACCCCAGGACTATCAATCCAAGATCTCATATTTTGACTCCACTGGCCCTTTCACAGCTATTCAGCATGCCAAAAGGATGCAAGACCATTTTGAGAACTATGAAATAGATGATGACAGTGTGAGAATGAGAATGTTTGTTCAGAGTCTGACTGGGGATGTAAGAACTTGGTTTAGATCCCTGACTGTAAATACCATCACAACTCCTGATGAGCTTTATCAAGCTTTTACTAATAGATGGGAGAAGAAGAAAGATCCCTTGCACATACTTGGTGAATATGATACAATCAAAAGAGGTCCTCAAGAGACCGTTTTGGAGTATTGTGCAAGATTCAACAATGTATATAACGCAATACCACAGAACTTAAGACCTCCTCCTGATTTAGCCTTGTACAAATTCCCTGATGGTTTTGACCCTGACATGGCATATCAGTTGAAGGAAAGAGCCCCTGAAACCCTTGAAGATGCCCAAAAGGTTGCTGTCACAGTAGAGGCTAACATGATTGCCAAAAGAAACAGGGCAAGATTGGAAAAGAGAACCACCTTCAAAGAAGAACCCTCAGCCTTTGACCAAAAACTGGATGCAATACTCACTGGTATGAAGAGATTGGGGGTCAGAGTAGAATCAGTTGAGAGAAAGTCATCATGGGAAGCACCACAAAATAACCCTATCAGGAATCCAAGCTTTAGGAGAAATCAAAACCCAAATGTTGGCAAGACCGGCTCTGATCCAGACATAAGACCTCCGTTCCAGGAAAACTATACTGAAGCATCCACTTCAAATGAGCAAGTAGATGACACCCACATCAACCTAATGGGCCTGAATGATGAGCAGCAAATTTTTCTGGGTCAAGAAGATCATGAGGATGATGACATCAAGCAGTTCCAAACCAAATCAGGTGAGTCATTTGACTTTAAACAACGTTATGACACAGCTGTTTATGAAGTTCATAAAAAATACAAGCTAAGGAGCAGAACTGTAAATATAACACAGCCTGAAAAGGTAAAGGATAGCCAGCAACCCAAAAAGGCCATAGTCACAGAGCCAAATGACACAACTAAGTCAATGACAAAGGAAGTAACTGTTGAAGAAGTCACTGAACCTTTTTCCTCAAAACAGCAGCCTATGGCTACCTCATCCTTGCAGCCTAATCCAAGTATCATTCCCCAAGAGATAAGTAACAAGGACAAGTCTCAAGATCGAGACAAGAATCAAGAAGAAGACTTAGTGAACAAGGAAAAGACTGTCATCCACAACACAAAGATCCAATCAGAAAAACCCTTTGACTTGGAAGCTGAGATTGGCAAATTGAAGGTAGCTATTCCTCTTTCAGAACTGGCCAAACACAGCATCTACAAACAACAAATCAGGAAATCCCTTCAACTTACTAACAACAAAGATGATGTTAATGTGTTGGATGATACCCCAGAACTACTTTTCGGCCCAGAGGTGGATGGAAAGACAGCAGTTGCAGGCATCTTACCTTTCTATGTCAGCCTGCATGTTCATGATAAGATATTACACAATGCAATGTTTGACTCAGGTGCCTCTCACAACCTGATGCCCAAATCAGTCATGGAGAGACTAAACCTGGATATTACAAGACCATATAAGGACCTATTCTCCTTTGACTCTAGCCAAGTCAAGTGCTTGGGCCTGATAAAGGATCTCTGTGTGTCACTTGTCCAGTACCCAAATAAAACAATTCTAATGGATGTTGTAGTTGCTGATATCCCACCCAAGTATGGAATGCTGTTATCAAGATCATGGGGCGCTAAACTCCAGGGTTCCCTACAGTTGGACATGTCATATGCTACTATCTCTGTTTTTGGGCAACCAAAGAAACTATACAGAGAAACATTAATGAAGTACATGGTCAGCAGTGAAGAAAAGCCTCAAAATTTTCCCATATATGCTGTCCATTCAGACATAGACTCATACATTCTTTTCAATGATAATACAGGTCTCTCAAATAATGATGTTGAAACCAAGACACTCAAACAAGAGCAGGACACTAATGAACAAACTGCTACCCAAGAAACAATGGTTAAACAAACATTAAACACAGCTGCTGCTCCAGAAATCAAGCAGATTCAATCAAGTGATGAGACTGTCCTAGAAGAAAAACCAGAACTTCAACTTACAATTCCAGCTCATGAAGAGGTCATTAACTCTCCCCTAGAATAAGATATCCTGTGGTTCCTTGAATTCGATGGGTCAGTCAACAAATTAGGGGCAGGAGCTGGAGTTTGGATACATAATAAACAAAACAATCATGCAGAAGGTCGAGCCTATAGACTAAATTTCAGATGCACTAATAACATGGCAGAATATGAAGCTCTTCTACTAGGCCTCAAGCTAGTAAAGTCCTTACAAGCCACAAGGGTTTCAATTATGGGAGATTCAGATTTAATCATCCAACAAGTAAAGGGAAATTTTGTCACTAATGACAAAATATTGAGGTCTTATAGGTCGGCTGCTGCTGAAATACTAAACTCCTTCACTGAATTTCAAATCACCAAAATTTCTAGGACCCACAATCTTCATGCTCATAGTTTGGCTACATTTGCAAGTACTTGCAAACTGCCTTTTGAACCTAATAATTGCTTTACAGCTGAGATAAAACACAGGCCCTCTATTCCAAACAATGTTAAAGATTGGCAAGTATTTGAGGATGATACACAAATAAACAATTTTTTGACTTTGCAACAAGAATTTGCAGGATTAAACATTGACACTGAGAGAGCAAGTCAATCACAAATACAGAGTAAACAGAATAACCACCCAATATCACCCAAAACAGCCAACCAAATGCTACATCCAACTATTTTCAATAAAGAAAACATACAAGAAATTCAACAAATCAGTTGTGAAGAAGCAGCTGTTGCAGAGGCTGAAATCATAGAGCTGAAAGACAATTTTCTCCCAACAGGCCTAACTCCATTAGAGGACATCTTTGACTCAAATGACATCCCTAGAAAACCAAAAATGAAGCCCTTAAATGCTGCCATTGAGGAATGCAACATTGGAACTATTGAAAAACCCAAAATAATAAAATTGTCTGCATCCTTACCTCCTGATCAAAAACCCAAATACATTGACCTTTTCAAAGAGTTTCAGGATGTCTTTGCATGGGGTTATGAGGATTTAAAATCCTATGACACCTCTGTTATCCAGCATACTATCCCTCTCAAGCCTAATCAAAAGCCATTCAAGCAGAAATTGAGAAGGATTAATCCCATGCTTCTTCCTTCAATTGAAAAGGAATTGCAAAAAATGTTTAAAGCTGGAATCATAGCAGCAATTAGGTTTTCTGATTGGATTTCAAATTTGGTGCCCACAAGAAAGAAAACTGGTGAAATAAGGCTTTGTGTGGATCTAAGGAACTTGAATCAAGTGTCCCTCAAAGACAACTATCCCCTACCCAAGATGGATCACATTCTCCAAAGAGTGGTAGGTGCCTCAAGGATCTCATTACTTGATGGGTTCTCAGGCTTTAATCAAATCCTAGTACACCCTGATGATCAAGACAAAACTGCATTCACAACCCCATGGGGAACTTTCAAATATGTAAAAATGCCTTTTGGATTGAAAAATGCAGGGGCAACATTTCAAAGAGCAATGGATATTGCTTTTGCCAAGGAGATTCATGACTTTCTTGTCATTTATTTGGATGACCTCACACCTTTCTCAAAATCTGACCAAGAACACTTGAAACACTTAAGACAGATCTTCTTAACATGTAGGAAATATGGAATTTCCTTGAATCCCAAGAAGTCTCTGTTTGGTTTGGAAGAAGGTAAGTTGTTAGGACATATCATTTCAAAGGATGGCATTAGGATTGACCCAGATAGAATCCAAGCTATATTACAAATGCCCCACCCAAGAAACATCAAAGAATTGCAAGCCTTCTTGGGTAAAATCAACTTCTTAAGAAGGTTTATCCCAAACTTAGCATAACTGATCAGATTACTAAATAACATGCTAAAGAAGGATTCAAAAATGAAATGGATAGTGGAAGCCAATCAAGCCTTTGAAGGTATAAAATTGGCCCTTACCCAAACCCCAGCCTTAACAAATCCTCAGTTTGATAGAGAATTCATCATTTTCTCCTTTGCCTCCCAGCATACCATTGTTGCTGTGTTATTACAAAAAGATGACCAAGGAAATGAGAAGCCCATTGCTTTCTTTAGTAGAGATCTTCGAGATGCACCTCTGAAATACCAAATTATGGAGAAACAAGCTTATGCTTTGGTCAAGGCCATTAAAGACTTTAGGATTTACATCCTTTATTCACATATTATAGCTTATGTGCCAAGTCCCATTGTGAAAGACATACTCACCCAAGAAAACTTAGAGGGCAGAAGAGGAAAATGGATTGCCAACATCTTGGAATTTGATATTGAGATAAAACCAACAAAACTAATCAAAGGGCAAGGCTTGGCCAAATTAATGACAGAAGCAAACTTCCAAGCCTTAGACATAAACCAGCTGGACAATGAACCGGAGCTGGCGACTCCAAAGATCAATGTAGCCTTTGAACAATCCCCTTGGTACTCTGACATCTGTTATGTGTTGCAAAACCTGTGTGCTCCCCCAGGATTGTCCAGAACTAAATGTAGGTTCTTAAAAATGAAAGCTTCAAGATTTTGTGTTATGGATGGCAATTTGCTTTGGAAAAACCATGAAGGTATATTGTTAAACTGCTTAATTGAGAATGAGACTAACAATATCATGAAATAATTTCATGCAGGTGATTGTGGTGGACACTTGTATTGGAAGTCCACTGTGGATAAAATACTGAGGGCTGGTTACTATTGGCCCACCTTTTTCTCTGATGTTAAAAAGTTTACCATATCATGTCATAAATGTCAAGTGTTTGAGGGAAAGAGAAAGTTACTACCACTTCCTTTGAGGCCTATCGCAACAGAGACACCTTTTCAGCAATGGGGCTTGGATTTCATTGGGGAAATTCATCCCTCATCTTCAGGCCAGCATAGATGGATTCTAACAGCCACAGATTACTTTACTAAATGGATTGAAGCCATCCCATGTAGGCAGGCAAATGATTCGACAATCATTCAGTTTTTGGAGAATAACATATTGTCTAGATTTGGCTGCCCCAACAAGATAATAACAGACAATGCTGCTGCTTTCAGATCCAAGAAGATGGTGAATTTCTGCCACAAATTTCACATTACCTTGGGCCATTCTATTGCATACTATCCCCAAGGAAATGGCCTTGCTGAATCATCAAATAAAAGCCTTGTAAACATCATAAAGAAGTTGTTAGAAGAAAATAAGAAGAATTGGCACAAGAAACTTGTGAATTCCTTATGGGCAGATAGACTAACAACTAAGAGATCAATTGGGGTCAGCCCATATGAGTTAGTCTATGGGTTAGAAGCCAAATTCCCTTCATCACTAGGGATTCTTGTTATGAGACTACTTCAAGAAAGTCAAGCTGATCCCAATGACATGCAAAGAAGGATCAATCAGATAATATGCTTGCAGCAAACTAGAGATCAAGTCTACAGCAGAGTTCAAGTTTTACAAGAAAAACTAAAGAAAGCCTTTGACAGAAGAACTAAGGCAAAAGATTTCAACATTGGAGACAAAGTCCTCAAGTGGGATTCAAGAAGAGAAGACAAGGGTAAGCATGGCAAATTTGACTCCCTTTGGAGAGGGCCTTTTGTCATACAAGCAATACAGGGAAATAACACTTACTTTTTGGAAAACTTGGAGGGCACTGACTTAGGTGAAGGTCCCGTGAATGGCAGGATGCTAAAGCACTATTTTGACTACCATCCATGAGTGCAGCCTAAGTTTCCCTTGTACATAATCAGCTGTATATATTTCCTTTCAGCAGATAAATAGTTCAGTTTGAGAACTCACTGTAAATAAGTAGAAAGGGGCTTTACATGCCAGAAATTCCACAGAAGTAATAGCCTCTAGTTTTGAAATACAAAGAGAGAATTTTCAAATTTTGGTAACAACAGATCAAGGGCCAAGGCATTCTGACCTGCTGTTCTTGGTCTTTCAAATGGAAAAACCATCCCCATGTGGAGCCACTGTTAGCTACCTATACCAATAGGTTTCATATTTCATGATTGGCAAAGAAAGGTCCAAATATGCTCTGCTTTGGTGATGCAAAGATCCCATATTTCCAAGAGAAAACAATGTGTGTATATAGCTTGATGTTGACTCAGTTTTGATGGATGGTCCAACAACCTAATCTGGATCATGCCATGTTTCAATTTTCTGTTGTAGAATAGAGAAAGAAGTCTGTCCAGACAGTTCAATCCTGGCAGACAAAGTAGCTAGGTAGAGAAAGAAGGTTCCCAACTGCTTAATCTGGGACCTTGGAAGCAATAAGGGTAGCCTTAGATAGAAGATCAAAAGGAAAAAGCCAATGAAAGGAAAAGGCACATAAGGGTCTACAAGTCTAAGTGCACCCTCCATGAAGAAACAAAAAATGCTAGGCAAATAGATGGGTAAGAAGATGGGGTTGCAGAAATGTCACTCCTTTCAAGTGAGGGTTTGATAACATATTTGCAAAGGAATATCAGTGAATAGAGAAGCTCCTCTTCTCCATCATGTTGCAGCAAAGCAAAGGAGCATGTCTAACTTCCCATTTTCCCCTTTCACATTCATTACTAACATCCCTTCATCAGTTCAGATTCATGGAAGAATTTAAGATTTTATGGTGGTTCTCATTCCTTTAAAAGCCACATTTCTTGTCTAAAATTCTTTTCATTTTGATCTACTTCCTAACTAAGTTTGAGCTCCATAAAGCTTAGTAAACACCATTTCCCATTCTCATTCCCCCCAGTACTAATTACTCACTCTATCTTTTCTAAATCCTCTATGTTTCCCTTCCCTACTATTATAACACCATGGTGTATAAATCCCAAGCAATGTATAAATATCCTCCCTTTAGCACTATAGCTGAATAAGTTTGTCTAAGGGAGACATTAGTCCACCAGGGACTATGGTCAACCCTGTCATGGGATTGCTCTGACCTCTCGTTGGAGTAATAACCTCCCCCTAAGACCTCACCTCCCCTCTGTTCAGAAATTCCACAAAAAACCCCTTTACCTCTGCTCAAACCCACTCTTAACCTCTTTTTCCTAAAGAAAAACCCGAAAAACCCATAAAAAACCCTTAAACCTATAGTCCCGCACCCAAATATTAAATCGAATATTTTAATGGTCGGGCGGGACCCAACCCAAAGCTGCGCCGTTGGCCACAGTACCCGCCAGCCGTCCGATCTCTGCCACCCCGATCTAACGGTGGGCAGTCAATCTTGCTCCCCGACCTGACTCCCTTTAACGTCCGCGGAAGGGCAGTATTGGGGGCCGTACCCAGGATGCGTGGCAGGCGCTGGGGTTGTTCGGAGCCCCCCTCCCCGATACCGCCTGTTGCCAAAAGCGGTGCGGGGAGACCGCTTACCGCCTCCCCGTTACCACCCCTCCCGCACGTCAGCGTCCACGTCACTCTACCGTCGCGTCACCCCGTCCGCCCCCGCGCCCCGTGGCCCTCCACGTGGCTCTGCCACTGCATCCGCCTACCACCGCATCCGCCACGCTGGCCTCGAGCTCAGCGTCCACGTCACCTCTGTACCCGGGCCCGCCGTGATGTCATGCTGACGTCATTGGCGGAAAAAGCGCCAATGACCCTTATTGTCCAAATTTTTCCTTATAAACGCCCAAACTAGCCGTTTGTGGTCATTTTCCCGCGAAGAAGACGAAGCCGTTGTCAACCTGCTTACCGCGAAATCGCCTCCAGCCATCAAATTCGAAGCTGCGGCCGCTGTAACTTGGCAATTCAGCTACAGTAAGCTCCCCCTGTTCGGCCCGAAGGCATTCCGAGCTTGTTTTCCAGGTATTCACCACAATTTCCCTGTTTCTCCCCTGTGCATACCATTTCTATGTGAATTCCCCATAAGAATCATTCAAATCCTAATTTGCAGACTGTCTGTCACTGAATTTTCCATTAAATCCACCTGCATTACCCTTTGCCTCGACAATTCTGCATTAAAACGATAATTCACGGTCGAAGGTTACAGGTTCGGCCTCGAACTTGCCTGGCATTGTTCCCTTTTGCCGGGTGAAACACCAAGGCTGCATCTCACCAGATTGAAGCCCGCTCACCCTCTGCAATCATCTTCATGAATTGACAATCCCTATGAATTTACCAACAAACAGAAAAAACAAGTCTGCCAAGCCTGCGTTTTCACTTTGAAGAAAATTTCAAGCACTATCTGCAATAGGCCTGCCACTCAAATCTTTGAGGAAATTTGCAAAAATTGTAATCACCTGGTCTAAGTTCAAACTGTACAATGGCTGCTCCTGCACCCACAGCTCTCAGTGTGGCTCCTATGAATCCATCAAATAAAGACCTGCAGTCCTTGCCTCTTGCTGACAAGGACTACCTTATCCAAGACTCTGTGACTGGCAGGGACTTTTTGCAGACCTACAGACAATTGAGAGATGACTACCTCAAAGGCAAGGACACCTATGGGATCTGGGAATCAAATCTACCACACTACTGTCTTCCCTCTGTCAACATTTTTCCAGAGGCCATCCACCTATGTGCTGAAAATTATGATGTACAGCACAGAGCTGTTAAGTCTCCATCTGGGAGCATCCTCTTCCACATCAATCCAGAATCTATCAATAAGATGCTCAACTTTGATCAAACAGAGCTGTTGTTCCATTTTTCCATGAATTATCTGCTGGACAATGGTGCCAAGATGACCAGTGAAGAGATCCAAAGAATCGCAAATACATTTATGAGGCCTGAGTGCCAGCCCACAGGGCCACCTCCCTACCTCGATGTCTATTTCAATTATGTAGGCAGGCTTTTGCTGGACATGATTGCCTATGTGTTGGGGTACAAAACCAGTGAGCATGTGGATGCAACAATGCTAGTATTGTTAGCTGCTTACAGCCCAGGCCAGCCCCCTGCCCGCAAGTACAACTTTGCTAAGTTCATAGCCAATAAGATTCATGATCAGTTGTGCACAGTAGACAGACAGGGTGTCTTCAAATATTCATCTTATATCTACCACCTCTTCATGTACTATCAGTCTGAGGTTTTTCCATGCTACATCAAAAAGCTGGACTTTAGAGGGGAAAGAAGATCTGTGATCTTCTGGACATCTGTCTACCATGAAGTACAATATTCACCCTATTCTTATTGTGAATTTATTGATCAATTTGTATATCCTGTATCTTGCTTATTGATGAGGTCCCCTCCTCCCAGAATATCAGTTGAGATACAGAAGGTCCTGCAGCTCTCCAGGAAGTACAAAATAGGTGATTGGTACCTATATGAGGATCATACAGTCATCAGAGTCTATGGCTGTGAGCTCTGTCCATACAGACTTCCAAAATATGTGCCCATGAGGATATTTGCCTTGGAGTATTATAGGCAGTTAATTCACTCTGACCTCACTCACTTTCACAGCTCTAAAAAGAAAGCCCATCTTAAGTTCAAGGACCACCTGGGACCCTTCATCACGAATAAAAAAGAAGGATGGACAGAGGTTGACCTAATCCTCAAAGACAAATACAAGCTATCACAGAGCTTCCGGTGGGTCCCTTATGACCCTGAAGGCTTCATTACTGCTAGAAGAGTCAAGTACAGACTACTAGGCTATAAGCACTGCAAATATCCACACAATGAAAAATATGCCAACCAACAAGAATGGCAACATGATACTTTAGTTGAAAAATTAACTGAAGAAGAAATAATGCAAAAGAATGTCAGGGAATTGGAAAAGATGCTTGACTTAGATTATGTGCAGCAGGTACCCTTCAAACGACCGCACTCAGCAGGAGAAGGGACCTCAGCCACAACAGCTGCACCAACTATACGGGTACCCTCTACAGCAGCACCAGGTACTGACAAAGGGAAAGGAATAATGGGTGCAGAAGAAGAAACGGTGAAAGAAAAGCCTGCCCCTTCAAATGAGCAGCAGCAAGAGCCCCAACAAGGGCAGCAACCAGAACAACAACAAGAGCATACTGCCCCTCCACAAACGGAGCTACCAGCAGCTCCAACAATGCAAACTCCACCTCTACAAACTGGGCCATTAACTGCTCCAATTTTGTAGACCCCAGCACATGAGGAGAGGGGTATGAAAAGGGATAGAGAAGAGTCCACTCCTGTTAGTGGATCCTCCCAACAACCAGGAGCCAAAAGGCAAAGGGTAGACTCCCCAGAGGTAGAAGACATCACTGAAGATGTCCTGGACAGTGCAAGGAAAGACAGGGAGGGCAGCCAACAGACAGGTACCAGCTCCTTTCAACAGGAGCAAGGATTACAACTCGGTTTGGAGGTGTCTTCCTCCTCTCAGCAGAGCAAGAAGCCCAAAGCACTAAGGCTTCTTTCAAACAAATAAAGGCACATAATGACTTGCTGAGGGTGGAAGTCTACAAACAATTTCTTAATGCAACACCAGCCCAACAAGAAAGGCTAATGTCTGTATACGACATTAAAGAGGAAAAATTGCTCCTCAGTCATTTTAAGCCTACAATACCGCAGCCTAAGTCAGCTGCAGATTTTGTGAGGACAAGGGTGGAGGTGATGGCCAAAGACATCCATCCCATGGACAAAATTGAACTCCACAAGCAAACTGGAGAGATGGTTTACGCAACCTTGGTGGAGAGGGCAACCATGGCCCATGAACTAAAGGAATCACTGAAAAATACCAACACACAGTTGGATTTTGAGAGAATGTCCTCCCTGGCCAAAGACAATAGAATAAAGTCACTTGAGGACATCATTATTGATCTAGGACATGATCCTAGTGATCCAAAGGGTGTAAAGGCCCTTATGAAGAAGAAAGAATATGACCTCAATGCATTAAAGAAGAGGTTGAAGCTGCTGCCCACAGAGCATCCTCAAACAACAGAGCTACAAAAGGAAAAGCAAGCCGATGAGCAACTGGACCTCATAATGCAGCTGAACCAGAAGGTCCTCGACTTGGAGAAAGAGCTTGAGGTAGTATTACAAGATAAACAGGGGGAATCCACATCCCAAGCTCCTCCAACGACTTCAACAACAGCAACAACTACAGAGGCAGCAGTGGCCCCCACAACAGAAGCAGCAGGAACAACAACAACTCCAGATGCCAGCACAAGCGTAGAAGAATTGACTAAGGCCATCAAGGAAATGGAACTCTAGGCAAATGAGATAAAGAAGGCCAAGGAAAAATTGGCAGAACTGGATGCCAAGTATGACAAATCAAAAGTAACTGTAGCAGAGCAGGGCAGAGAAATAAAGGCCCTAAAAGAAAAGATAAAGGCCTTAGAGAAAGAGCTGAATCTAGAGACTGCCATGGCCAACATAAAAAGGATTCTATGGGCCAAAATTGGCCAATCCATCACTCAACAATGGAGGTCAATCAAAACAATACATGAGCAGATGGACTTAATGGGCCAAGCACAGACAGAAATCCAAAAGGCCAAATCATTACTGGGAGGCAGGCCTGAACAGGCAAACAGAATGATAGATTTTCTAAACAGGCAAGAAACAGAGGAACTAGCAGCCATAGGCATTGTCAACAGAACAGAGGTTGTCCTCACTGCTAAGAAGGTACTAACTCTCAGGAATTATGTACAAACTGTGGAGAGGAAGTGCTATGAGATACAAGCTGATGTGGAGGAATATAAAGTCAAGATGGCAGTGTTGCAAGCAAAGGGCCTGCCCAGCCTCCTAAGCGGTGCAGGAAGACTGATCTCCCGAGATCAATTCACCAACAGAATGGCAACTTACATTGAAAATCAAATCACTGCATCTGGCAGTACATCTGAGCAAACAGGGCCTCCGACAAGACAGAGCTTATACGATAAACTTGAAGGCCTGTTCTTTATTGAAAATGAGGTAAATCATCTTTTTGAAACTCCTCCTAACTTTTACAGATATACAGAGGCCGATGAAACTTTGATAAAGATCCGGAGACATCAAATGCCTAAGGAGGATTGGTGGCAAGCAATGCTTCAAATTTTGCCACGGTAGCCTCAGTTGCCCGGTCACTGCCAGCTCCAAGTCAATAAAAGACAAACAGCAGAATAAAGTCAACATTAAAGGCAGCTGAAAAATGACTCAGCACATGGACAACGACAGCTAGCCTAAGGGATAAGACAATACGCAAATTTTGACAGCACATACACAGCCGACTCCAGCAGCCGCCAAATCAACCGTTTCTGACTATTTTTGACAGCTAAAGCACTGAAGAGTTATTTCAGCAATAACTTTCTCAGCTACAATGCTCCAAGAGTTGGCATAACATAAATGAGCCATTAACTCATTCTCTGATATTTTTCTTATGTAAATTTTGTATATATACCCCCCCTTTGAATCGCATTAGGGGTTGGTGATTTTGACTCTAAGGCAAATCTATTGTATACTTTCAGTTTATCTAATACAAAGGGCTGGACCAGCTCAATGATTTCCTGAAAATTTGATGTCTGGATGATGCTATGTGTGCTGATGCAGAATTCCTGTGCTGTCTGATGAAATAACAAGTTTTCCTCAATCTCTGTTTTTGTCTTCTTATGTTTAATAAATCATACTCATGTTTCACTAAACTAGCAGTAAAGAAAAAGAATAGTGCAGGATTTGTTTGTTACACCTTGTGCTCAAATTTTACTGCTGTAAATGTTTATGTTCAGAATTAACCATGGACATGAATTCTTAATTGCTCATGTTTCTATTAATTCTATAAATATGAATGTTATCTAGAAATTCTTCATTGCTTCTAGAATAATATTCTCACTGTCTTTCTTTAGCAGTTTATTGGAAGATTCTTAATTGCCTTTCATAGACTGGATACACCACACTCAATCACCATTTCGAAAATTGTTTCTCAGACACTAATCTGGCTCTGCAGCATCACTACAGTATCACACAGCATATCAGACAAACTAAAGGACCACTGACTCCATGCCCAATGGACTAGGATATGCTAATGAGCACATATATATATTGACTGAAGTCATCACCAAACACATTGTTATAGACATTTTTGTGCCTTACAGCATGAAGCATGAAATGTCCATAATCTAAGGGATCCAAAGTCCCTAAACATGTTGTTCCTACCCCTAGAGGAACAAGGTCAGCAAACCATAGCACTGAATATCAGTTCTCCACCTGAAAACACTCAAAAACAAGGCAATTCTGGATCATGTCAACTGCTCCACTGAGCATCTACGCTGAATATCAACTGCTCCGCTGTCTACCTGCGCTGAACGTCAACTTCAAAGAAGGCTACCTACGCTGGGCAAGTTGGGACATGTGGCACAGTCATTCCTCAAGGTGTCAATGCCCAGGAAGCTTCCAAAATGACACTTGGATCAGGGAATTCGACTGGTGATGAGTAAGAGGGTCTAGATCTCCAAGTGGAAGCAAGAACCTCCAAGTGGACTCAAGAACTGAAGAATAACTGAAGTGGGAGAGGACACTAGTCAGCTTCATGCCAGCCTCAAGCTGACTCATCCTTTCTCCAAAACTCCTATATATAGAGCTCTCTCATGAGGTCTAAGGAGGCTGGAATCTTGTGAATGTAAGGAAGTGTTGTTGGTTTGAGTATAGAACTATTGGGTGATTTGCTTTGAAGGAGATGAAGAGGAGATTTCTTTCTGCTGGGAGGTGATGCTGGATTGGGCCTTTTATGGTTGTATCACTTCCTGAACTTTACTTCTTCCATTAATAAAGCATTTGAGGTTCTTCTATATACATGTGTCTCAATGGTGTATTGTTATACTTGTGTATTTGATTTATTCTAATCCTTGAATCAGTTATGAACGTATGCTTCTTGTAGTTTCCCTCTCTTGCCATTTTGCAGGATCTTGGTGTAGCTGGGCCAGTGAAAGAGAAAGGAGCTGGGAGCAAGCAGCAAGTAGAGAATATTGGATCAACCATTAGCGGAAGACATCGGTTAGTGGATCCCTTTCTCCCCTTATTTACTTTCATAAAGAAGAAATCTTAGATAGCTTTGCTTCGATTGTTGCTGAGGTACTATCACCCTTAGAGTGGGATAGGGTCATTCCGTATTGGATAATTTTCCCAACAACAAATTGGCGACTCCGCTGGGGACCGTATCTTGTTGGTTGTTTGTGTTTTTTTCTATTCATTTCATAAACACAGGGAGTACCGAATCGAACTGCATTTGGATATTTCAAATGCAAAGTAGAGGGCAGCTACTCTAGCTCAGTTTCTGGGCATGTTTATGATTTGAAGAGCTGATCCACAAGGACTCTGAATAGCTCTTAGTGATAGCTTTTCATACTCCTAATTACCCTTTAGTGTGTACTTGATTGATAGCTTCTGATTTGGCCAAAAACTGTGAATTTTTTAGCAATCTATAACCCGGAAACTAAGAAAAACGAAAGTTTATCTCTTCATTGCAGGCACTATGAAGGCAGTCTGCATTTCATCACAGGTCCCGAAGGGGCTACCTGCGCTGAATGTCAAACTGACAGTGTACTACCTGCGCTGAACCAGTTTTGCCTTGTGCAACTGGGGTTCCCTGCTGTTTATTGCCCTATTTTCATCCTTGTTTTTGCAGCCTGTTATCAGTCAAGGTACCTATCTGAAACCATCTTTCCTTGCCACTATTCCGCCTCGGTTGTATAAAGAAACTGTATTTGTTCTTTGTGTATTTCTTACATCATTTGCAGTTTCCCATAACGAAAGTGAACTAGTCTTGCTGTGACCTCTTAGATCTAGACCTGTGATAAGTGTCGTTTTGATCTTAAGAGTTAGTTTATTTGCTGTTCATAGCTGATTGAGCTTTTGCTTTCGTCATATGGTTTGAATTTATGTATTTCTAGTGTCGAAATAAGTAAATCTTAAGGTGTCTTTTGATTTTGGACAAAAGCTTGTTTGCTTTCACTTGAAATTGAATTCAAAATTATACAACAGCTTTCTTTTTGTATTACATCAACATTAAGAAAGAGAAAAGAAATACCTGCATTGTGCATGTGCATTTTGACAGCTTGTATGTTGATTTAGGGAAAAGTGCATTAGTGTGTGCTCTATGATCTGTGTGAAAAGATGATGTCTTTCTTTTCCCTCAGTAGTTAAGATTTTCAAAGTTGAAGGATTGAAAAGCTTGCTTATCATCTTAGACTGCATTTAGGAGTTGTATCATACATCACGTGGTGATCCATAAAGGAAAACTGCTAAACAAGATCAACTTAAAATGAATTGAATTTACATAACAACGCATTGAAACATAACACAAACACATAAAGGTCTAAGCTAGAGACGTGTTCCGGCGTCGTTAAACATGATATCTTAGTGTTGAGTGGTTGGGTGATTCCTCCACGGTGAAGCGATAAGTATCAATACGGACTTGTGCTCCCACGTACCGTCGCGTATATATTGGGAGACCCCTATAGGAATAAAGCCTTTATCCATAGGAAGCCGTGTCGGCCGCCCTACTGATCGCAATGCAGTGAACACAACATTCACAAAGATCGACCACTCGTACCGTAAAACGTATTCTGTGGTTTTGCGAAAAGTTTGGCACACCCTCTGCCTAGATCTCCAGAGCAGTTTCTTTTGGCCTTTTTCAAACTCTATAACTGAAAAAGTCCATCCGAGCATTTGTCACTTCGGGCTCGTTAAAACATCGAAGGAGACTAGAGTCATCTTTAGCTTTTTCTCGACTCTTAAAAAGTGAAAAAGCAAGTTGTGTCTAAAGCGTTGTTATAAAATTTATTTTAAACGGAACATAATCACCTCCTATTCCTGCGTTGATCTGTAGGTTGAGAACATGGAACGCCCCAACCAAGGAATTCCACATGATGGAAATCCTAGTCCTTTCTCCTCTTGGGGAGAAGTTGGTGCGCCCCACATGGCCACATTGTCGCTTCCAGGACTGACAATTGGCCTGCCCATTTGGATATTCTCAACCAATGTAGTTTAGAACACCATGGTTCCTGAACAGTCGAGTCAATAGTTAGATCAGTCTAGAGCTGCCCACCAGCCTTCTACTTCCTATAACTCTTCCTCCAATCCTTCATCTTCGCAAGATAGAGCCGGCAAAAGCCAAGCTCCCATGGAGAAGAAGGAGAAGAAGAAGGGAGAGAAAAGAAGAAGGAGCCTAAGGCGATTGGGGGCAAGCAAAAGACATCTGACAAAAATCCACACACAGCACAGACCGGGCCTAAATCACCATGTGTCATATGTAGAGGAGACCACTTCCATAGAGATTGTCCCTGTATTCCCCGGATAGTAAGGGACTGGTCCCCTCATTTGCACAATTCGGGAGCATCAACCTCTGATAGCCATGTTGAATGCTTACCGTCAACCAGCGAAAGTGAAGGTTCAAGACAAAGAGGGGGAGCAAGATCCCCCTGCAGACTGTGTGAAGGCGATCACGCCATCCACCATTGTCCCTTCTTAGACGAAGCGAAGAGAGTTTTGGAAGATCGTCCGGTTTCACCGTTGAGACTTCCTCCTGGATACAGAAAACTCGTGCCAAGTCCTTCGTTGGTTGAGAATACAGCTAGCCCACTCAAGTGGTCAGCTGAAGTGTCAGTCATTGAAAATGAACCTACTGAATCCAGACCGGACGAAAGTCCAAAGGTCGAAACGGAAGTTGACCCGGTTCCGCCTTCAGAGGTTTCATCTTAGAATGACACCGTCATTGAAGATTCATCTTCAAATGACACCCTCACTGAAGAGAATAAGGATGACACTATCTAGATTCTTTTCATCAACATAGACTCTGATGAGCATCAGGGCAATGCGCCCATTCCTTTATCGCAGGAAGGAACTTCGTCAGGGTCATATCCGGCCGTATATTCGGTCCCACCACCAAGCAACCTAGTTGTATCCTTTGATTGGAATCAACTAGGCAGACCCCGGTTGCCAGCCAGTATACCATTCAGAATCATCATCCAAATATACAGGATGGTAATGTCTGGCACTATCATTGATGAAGGGGCATCTGTGAGTATCCTTTCCTCTATTGCTTGGAAAGCACTGGGTTCCCCGACGCTTTTGCCTGAGATAAGAAATCTCTCGGGTTTCGATAAAGGAACCAGTCGACCATTAGGGATCCTCCCCAATGTGCTTATTACATTGAAAGGGAAGAACGTTCAAATGAACGTGATGGTCGTTCAAGGAACCTTGGATTATAACCTACTCCTTGGACGAGACTATATATATTGCATGGGAGCAATAGTCTCCTCACTCTTTAGAGTAATGTGTTTTCCACACGAAGGAAGAATGGTCAAGCTCGTAGACCAACTTTCATTTCCGGGATCACGCATCGCAAATAGTCACATACCAACCCTGAATGGTCTATTCAATCAAGAAATGTCTCCACCCCCAGTCCTCCTTCCTGATGAGTGTGAGTGATTCGGAAAGATGGGAGTGGAACCCAGGGGGCATGCATCCTGGTCTGCTTTGGGTAGAGAAAACCTTGGGTATAAGATAGAATTTCCGCGAGAGAATTTGAATAGTCCGTACCCCGTCCGTGGATGAAAGGGGTTGTTCTGGAATAAGATTCTTTTGTCAAAGTTACGTGTTTGACAAAGGTCATTCACCCTTGTCTACTTCGGTAGACAGTGCCGAGGAAATGTTTTGTTTGAAAGATTAACGAAACAATCTTTGGGTAACCAGAAAGAGGCAAGCCTCCCTCAATAACACCAATGTTTTGTCTTTGAGTAGTGTTCTTCTCTTGTCACAAGTAGCTATTCTCTTGCGATCTTGCGAAAGATCTGTTAAAATTGGGCTGACGAGAAGACAAGTATCGCGTAAGACCCGTTAAAAATAACGAGAAGACAAGTATCGTTAACATTAGACTAGCAAGACGACAAGTAGCTGTGAACACCCAAAGAAAAGCAGAGGTGGGGGAGAGGAGGGGCAGTCTTGAAATTGTATTTTATACCTGGGGGCATGGAAACCTTTTGGAGTGCAAGCAAAGAGCGGTTATTTATCTATTTTTTGGATTAGTCGTTTCCGAACTTGCATAATGAAAGGATATGGAGTAAAGCTTAGTGAAGATGAAACTCCTTAAAAAATAGAGATCTCACAGGGGACATTTCTTATCTTATGACTGGTATAATCGAGCAGTTTTAGCACATAGTTCATGCTCGTTAAAAAATAAACATAAGATTCGAGCAGTTTTACCGTGGAATTTATGCTTGTTAAAAAATATAAAAGCGAGATCCGAGCAGTTTTAGCACATAGTTCATGCTCGTTAAAAAATAAACATAAGATTGAGCAGTGTTTTGGCGCATTCGAGCTCTTTAAAAAATGAACCCAGTCTCGGTAAATAACCATTTGAGACCGTAAATTCATCAGCCATAAAAGCCTTGGTCGTATGTGCACCTACCACCTTCACTTTTCATTTGGTCGATCATTCACCTCCATATGATTGTTTACCCATTTTGAGGAACAGCTGCGAAGAGTGATTTCACCTAGCCATCCTTGTGACACTGCCGTGATTGGAAAATTCCAACCTGTACCTGGAATCTGCTGCTATCCCTGTTTATCACTCGTTCCTCAAAAGACGAGTCTTCTTTGAGCTCTTTTCAACTGACTCGTAAAATATGAAAAGATTGCCGAGTTTTGGCCTTCCAGCTCGTTAAAAGGACCGGAAGAGCTATCCCTCCTCTAGATTTTAATCTTTTTGGACCTGAGGGATTATTGCACAAAAAGGTCGAGCGCTTGTTTTATTCGGCTCGTTAAAGTTATCGAAAACTCATCCCTTCTGTATTGTTTTATACTTTTTCGGACTTAAGGGATTAGATGACGAAAAAGGAATTTTGGAGTTAACTTTCCGTACCTTTTCAGACTCTATAAAAATGAAAAGGACCGAGTTTTCCTTGTCGTTAGACTCGTTAAAATGATTAAATAGCGACAAACTTGTCTTTAGACGAGAACGAGTTTCCCTATCGCTAGGCTCGTTAAAACATAGCGATGGGCTTGCCTGAAGGGCAGGTTATAGAACAAGCATATGTTATCCTCCTCAAGCTTGACAAAAATAAAGAGGTACTGGTCAGAAATGACTGGGGAAAAATTGGGAGAACCTCAAAGCTTTAATGGTAGCAAGTCGCTCTTGAACATGACACTTTTCCTCCGTATCACATCGGGTTGGGTTGTTTCATTCACCGGTCTCATCACCATGGTCTCGCCAAACCATCCACATTTGGGGTAATGCTACTGATCCATCGCATCAGTGTCGTTATATGTTCAAGAGATGTCGTTCAGAAAGACTCAACCGTGTCCCATCCACTGCCATACATTATCCTTCATCCATCCATGATCGCCACCCTGAATCATATGTCACAGATTGTTTTCACCTCCATTAAAATCATTAGCTCTGTTCCATGTCACTGATGTGGGATTCATTAAGGCCCTCCTTTGACGGATCGCTTCTTGTCGACTTCAGCTCATTATCCAAGAAGTTGATCTAGGAACACCCCCCTCAGTACTTTGAAGCTTGCATGCCTCAATGGCAAGTTTCTCACTTCCGGCGACAGGTATACATCAATGACCTTCGACCGAAAGATTTCACGTGGTGTTCGACGCCAAGTCCTTTATTCACACCACGTGACTTGTACTGCAGTACCTTGAGGGTCATTATCATTATCAATGATTCCTCTCGCGCTTGTTAACGGTTTACATCATTGAGCGGTAATCAAGCGATGTCTTTCCATGTTCGACTTCAGCGAAATTCTCACATGGATCGACTTGTACTTAGAGTGAAGATCGAACGATTTTGAAGACCCCGGATCTAGTTTCATCCATCCGGGCTGCGATATATATTCAGGAAAATATAAAGACATTTGACATGTACATCATTGCAGCAGATGATCATCCTACTCAAAGGATGATAATTTCAGCAGAGAATTATCAGTCTACCATCAGAGGATCGTCTGTTCTATGTACCAAAATGAATTTATAAAGCTAAGCATGGGAATGCCCGCCTCAGCTAGATCATGAAAGAAGAATGAAAAATAATGTATTGTATTGTATTTTATTACAGGTCACCTCTCAACGATTGAATGAACTTTGGATCCTCCTAATAAAGCATTTCACCCGATAAACGACCTCATACTTTAGGGGGCAACTGTTATAGACATTTTTGTGCCTTACAGCATGAAGCATGAAATGTCCATAATCTAAGGGATCCAAAGTCCCTAAACATGTTGTTCCTACCCCTAGAGGAACAAGGTCAGCAAACCACAACACTGAATATCAGTTCTCCACCTGAAAACACTCAAAAACAAGGCAATTCTGGATCATGTCAACTGCTCCACTGAGCATCTGCGCTGAATGTCAACTGCTCCACTGTCTACCTGCGCTGAATGTCAACTGCAAAGAAGGCTACCTGCGCTGGGCGAGTTGGGACATGTGGCACAGTCATTTCTCAAGGTGTTAATGCCCAGGAAGCTTCCAAAATGACACTTGGATCAGGGAATTCGACTGGTGATGAGTAAGAGGGTCTAGATCTCCAAGTGGAAGCAAGAACCTCCAAGTGGACTCAAGAACTGAAGAATAACTGAAGTGGGAGAGGACACTAGTCAGCTTCATGCCAGCCTCAAGCTGACTCATCCTTTCTCCAAAACTCCTATATATAGAGCTCTCTCATGAGGTCTAAGGAGGCTGGAATCTTGTGAATGTAAGGAAGTGTTGTTGGTTTGAGTATAGAACTATTGGGTGATTTTCTTTGAAGGAGATGAAGAGGAGATTTCTTTCTGCTGGGAGGTGATGCTGGATTGGGCCTTTTATGGTTGTATCACTTCCTGAACTTTACTTCTTCCATTAATAAATCATTTGAGGTTCTTCTATATACATGTGTCTCAATGGTGTATTGTTATACTTGTGTATTTGATTTATTCTAATCCTTGAATCAGTTATGAACGTATGCTTCTTGTAGTTTCCCTCTCTTGCCATTTTGTAGGATCTTGGTGTAGCTGGGCCAGTGAAAGAGCAAGGAGCTAGGAGCAAGCAACAAGGAGAGAAGATTGGATCAACCATTAGCGGAAGACATCGGTTAGTGGATCCCTTTCTCCCCTTATTTACTTTCATAAAGAAGAAATCTTAGATAGCTTTGCTTCGATTGTTGCTAAGGTACTATCACCCTTAGAGTGGGATAGGGTCATTCCGTATTGGATACTTTTCCCAACAACACACATTCCAAAAACAAAACCTTGAACATTATAGCTAGCCTAAAATACTATCCAAACAAAGTTAAATCATAAAGAGAGAGCCCTCTCTAGTCATAGGTAGGCTAGAACCTGTGACCCAAAGATTGGTTAGTGGTTACCTCGGCTGTATTCCCTTGGGAGTCAAAGGGAACAACCTGAGTGATAACAGACACCTTTACTGGAAATCAACTGCAGACAAGATCTTAATGGTTGGATTCTATTGGACAACCTTGTTCGCTGATGTGAAGAAATTTGTCACTTCTTGCCATAAATGTCAAATTTTTTAGGGCAAGAGAAAATTGTTACCTTTACCCCTAAAACCAATTTCCACTGAGAAACCCTTCCAACAATGGGGCCTTGACTTCATTGGAGAAATCCATCCACCCTCTTCAGGCCAACACAAATGGATTCTCACTGCCACTGACTATTTTACCAAATGGATAGAGGCCATCCCCTCCAGACAGGCCAATGATACAGTGATCATAGGTTTCCTAGAAACCAATATATTGTCCAGATTTGGCTGCCCTGATAAAATCATAACTGATAATGCTACAGCTTTCAAATCAAAGAATATGATCAGTTTCTATAACAAGTACCACATTACCTTAGGCCATTCCACAACCTATTACCCTCAAGGGAATGGACTTGCTGAATCTTCCAACAAGAGCCTCATTAATATCATTAAAAAACTATTGGAGGAGAACAAGAAAACTTGGCACAAGACACTAATAAATGCACTATGGACAGACAGGCTTACAACCAAAAAATCCATTGGCACCAGTCCCTATGAATTAGTATATCGCATGGAGGTTGTTTTTCCTTCATCATTAGGAGTTCCTGTTATGAAACTACTCCAAGAAGCTCAAGTGGAACCTAATGATATTCAAAGAAGGATAAACCAGACCATCAATTTACAGCAGACTAGAGAGGAGGTGTACCAAAGATCCCAAGTGTTGCATGAGAAGCTCAAGAAGATATTTGACAAAAGGACTAAGGCTGATGATTTTTACCTTGGAGATAAAGTGTTAAGATGAGATTCTAGAAGAGAGGATAAGAGGAAACATGGGAAGTTTGACTTCCTATGGAAAGGACCTTATATTATCTATGCCCTACAAGGAAACAATACATATTTTCTGAAAAACTTGGATGGCACAGAAGCAGAAGAAGGACCAGTCAATGGTCGGATGTTGAAACATTACTTTGATCCTACTTATTAATGTTATCATGATTGTTAACATGTACATACTATATCCTTTGTACTGTCACAGTTTTGATTGGACAGTAACTTGTTGGAGTTGAAGCCCGAAGAGAAGGCCCTAAGCTTCAAGAGTATCACTATCATACATAAAATAAAGCAACAAGCAGAAGAAGATTTCATAGTGTAGTAAAAATCATTTAGAGGCCATCTGATCTGTTGTTCTTGACTTTCCACCATGAAAAGCCATCCCCAAGTGGAGCCAATGTTATGCACCTATACCAATAGGTGTCATATATCATGATTGACTTGATGAAGCTATGTAATATGTTCATACTTTTACTTGTTGCAAAGGTTTTCCATATTTGCAAAAATTCAAAAAATTTAAAAAATGTAAAGAGGGTATACCCTAAAAGAAAAATAAAAGGGTGAAAAGAATAAAAGATGGTCAAAAATTCAAAGAAAATGAACCCCAACAAAAAGAAAGACCAAGGAAAGTGTGCAAGCATAAATGCCACTACTATTTACTTTATGTATAATAAACAATTGTGTGCAAATTGTCAACTTATGCCACAATTTATGAATATTCAAAAAGTTTAAGCTTGGCCAGTTCATATTTCAATTTCATGTTTTAGATATAGAGAATAAAGATATGACCAAACAGTATAATCTTGGCAGATAAATAGATAGGTAGAATGAAAAAAAGGAGCTCAACAGTTTAATCTGAGTCCTTGGATGTAATAAGTGTAGACATAGATAGGCATTGCCATGTAAAAGAAAAGGAAGTTTGATAAGGGTTTTCCAGTCTAAGTGCACCCAAATAAAGAAGTAAAAATGTTAGGTTAAAGTTGGTGATGAGCCCCAAAAATGGACAATTATTTGGGCTCATTCAACCTCCTAATTTGAATTAATCCACCATTCTCATTAGTTTACTGCATGTTTTTGATTATATTTATGTTAATAGAGTGAATTTGGTTAGTCATTATGCCAACAAGTCTAATGGGTGCTTTGTGTAGCCTTTTTGGTCAATTTGGAGGCAAAATTGAAGGTCTTAATGAGCACTTGGCAGCCAAATTCGTGGGAAGACAAGTGAGAGGATTTGTAGGAAGGTGTCCCCTTCATTTATGGGCCCTTACCTCGAATTCTCCACCATCAACTCAGAGTTCAAGGGCCACCGAATCAATCAGCACAAGGGCAGCCAAACAAGTCAAGTAGGACTGCTATTAACTCCAAGTTTTGGGCAACCGAGTCCCTAAAATTTAGGAGGATTGTTGGGTCCTCAATTTGTATAAATAAGAAGGCTTAGGGCCTCATTTTGGTTAGCCAATGGATGTTAGCTAGTTAGCCAATAGATAGTAGCTAGTGGTTAGTCATTTTGCAGCCATTAGTTAGCTAGTTTGTAGTTTGATTTTTGTGCAATAGATTAGCTCTGCTGTCAGCTCATTTTCAAGTTCTCCTTGTGGACAGTTTTGATGTAACTATTCATTTCTTGATCAATAAAGATGAATCCAGCTTTGCACCAGCTCTAAATCTCTCTTAAGAGGCTGTAGCTCTTGGGGTTGGGCCCATCTCAAGCGCCCAGTACCTCCTTTGTTTACTATCATGTGTCTTTGCTGCGTTTTCAAAATAAAATCTGCTCTTTAAATTTAGATATTTCTTTGGTATTTAGATTTCTTTTGATGGCTAAAGTAGCCTTTTATGTTTAGAATAGAGTGGTTGGATTTAGTCATGCGTTTATATCTCTTTGATAATGTTTTGTTCACATGTTGTACGTGATTCTTGTCATGAATAAAGTTGCTATTCACTGATTTCATTAAACTGTTAGATAGATCATCTGATATTTTGCTTGTATGCAAGACGTAGCTGGTTTGATCAGGTAAATACTATGCAGGGCACCTTCATCACCTCCTTGTTCATCTGAGCCTCGTCCAGATCAGCTCCTCCATCACCAAGTCTGTTTCCTCATCTCCCATCTGCTCTTTTGCCACGTAACCCTACCTTCTTTCCTTTCCATTGCCTAAACCTTCTTTGATGCAAGCTAGACTTCCACACCCTCTCATCACCTCATCCCTCAGTCATTGGGTCATTCTAGGCCCCTACCCTACCTCCCTACCCATTCATGCATTCTCTCCCACTCACCTATCAGTCAAAAACCCAATCACGAAACATCCTGTAGAAGAATTACAGAACATCCTGTAGAAACCCCTGCAGACTTCCTGTAGAAGTTCATAAACACGGTTGCATGGCATCCTGACTTTGTGAAACTCTCTGAAAGGATGATAGGGATCCCTTAGACCCTCTCCGAACCTTTCCCAAGCATTTCTCCTCCTTGATCCACCTCTGCACAGTGAAAAGCTAGTTAAAAGCACATGCATGATAATTCTAATAACTTAAACAAAAATACAAAAAAAAAAATTCTTCAGATAGTGATAACTTAGACACATGCATTTTACCTTCTTAGAAGTAATGGCATCTCTTTTGGTAGTTTTCATGCTCTCCTTTGCATCGGTAGGACTAGCTGGTAGAATTAGGGTTTGCTAGGGTTTGTGTTTCTTTTTGGCTTTCAGTTTCTTTCCGCAAGTAGATTAGCTTCCTTTGAGTTAGCTTTCGTCCATCAGTTAAAAAGCTTCTTATAAGAGCTCATAGAAGTTGGCTTGAGCCCCTAGCGGACTTGTGCCAGCTGACCAAGTGACAGCTGCGGCAAGAGCTAGTACTTGTGCATACAACACCATCGCTTCCAAGTTTGTTACGAACTACCGGGTTGATAAAATTAAAGAAGGGAGTTCCAAGAGTTGTAGCATTATTGCTACAATACTGGAGCCCACCATCTTTTTGGCGCCGTTGCCAGGGAAGCGTCAGAGTATTGGTGATTGTCGCTTTTCTTCTATTTTCCACTACAATCTTCTGCTAAGTAGTTTATTTCATTTCCATTATGCAATTTCATTTATGCAAAAGTATATTAGCATTTCCCGCTTTCATAGATTAGCATTTCAATTTCGCAATTTCATTTCTGCAAGCGTAGATTAGCATTTCAATTCCGCAAGCGTAGATTAGCATTTCATTCCTGCAATTTCATTTGAGCAAAATAGATTAGTCCTTTCCTGCTTTCATTTCAATTCCACATTTTCATTTTAGCAAGGTAGTTAGTTGTAGTTCAATCTATTTCAGTTTTGCAGGTACAAGCAGAAAAAAGAAAAAAACAACCAAAAAGATTTCCTTTCATGCCTTGTAGAAGTAGAGATAAGTTAGAAAAATGATTGCACAACACCCCCACTGCTTCACACAACCAACCTTCTCTCTTCTTCGATGGCTGTGATTAAAGAACCCTTAGGTGGACAACAAGACATATCTGAAGAACCTCTAGGGGAGAAGAAGAAGAAAACATTCCTCTGGAGCAAATGGCTACAAGCAGAAATGTTGGGAGCAGTACCTTATCCAAAAATGAATTTGCAAATCAGATCGAAGATTTCAAGAGTGATATGAGGCAGTTTCTTGCCATGCAACTGGATACCTTGCAGATCCAAAAGAAGCAAGAAGAATCCAAGAGGGTTTTGGCCATTTTTTGTCCTAGGTGCACTAGAAAGCATCCTAGGAACGAATGTCCAATGCACTCTCTAGAAGTGTGTTTTGTCTGTGAAGAATACCATCTTACAGATCAATGCCCTTCCTTGCCTGGACTTAAAGTTGCATATCAGAGAGCCAAAGGAGCCATTGAACCACTCCATTATATGAACCAAAGGAGGCCGCATGGACCTAGATCTTACCAGCAGGAACTGCAAGGGACACCTGAGACCTATTATGACCCCTATCAAGCCACTTTCATGCCTTCTTGGGGTCCCCATGCTCATCCTTTCTGGTTCACACCTCCTCCTTGTTCCTTCACAGATCCATATTATGTCCAACCAGTTACTCATTCATTTCACTCTTATGCTCAGCCACAACCTCAGTGGAATGCACCTTATCAGGAGTGGAGGCCCCAGTACAACTCTCATCCCGCTCATTTTCCTCCACCACCTGCTCATCCACAACCATCGCCTCCTCCTCCACCAAGGCAACCCCAAATGCCTACCCAACCACAATGCCATCCATCTCCATCTCAATTTCACACCTCCACTCAAATACCCGTACCATTTCCAAAGCCATACAATGGAGTAGCTCAACCCCATTGCAAATCTGAGGCACAACATGTGCAAATGATTCCTCGTGAGCTCAATGATCTTCACCAAAGCTCAGGAAGAGTGTTGCAAAACGGAGATTATATTGACAACATTGAAGGACCAAAGGAAAAAGAAGATTCCAAAGAAGAGATCAGAGAACCATGGGCTGCACTTGATGAAGATAAGAGATCAGAATCAGAGATCGAGAGCGTTCCCTCATGGTTACCATCAAATCTTCCATGTATTCAAGAGAAAGATCAGCAAAAAGAGGAAGATGAGGAAGTCATAGTAGAAAGTGACATGAAACATGACCCAGATCAGCAAAAGGACCAAGGATATCAAAGCTATATTGAGACATGGTTCCAGACAGTCACTAAGTTGCAGCAGTACTCTCCTCCTCAGCTATGTTTTGTACTTTCAAAGTCAGATCATTTTGTCTCTGAAATTTGGATAGTTGTCAAAGCATGCATTCCGAGCCTTCACATCATCTTGTCTCTAATCTCGATGTGCACATGGATCCATTGGAAGTATTCTTATACTTGAAAATGATTTTGTGTTTCAAGTAGGGTAGGGTAGGATAAAAAGGAAAAAAGAGAAAAATGAAAATAAGAGAAAAATAAAAATCTAAGGTGAAAACCTCCTTGGAGGCGCCTTAGATTGGCTCATTGATTGAAAACCTCCATGAGGCGGTCAATGGGTTGGAAAAAAGAGAAAATAAAAATGGAATAAGATCCCTGGGTGAAAACCTTCCTTGGAGGCGCCCAAGGCAGGCAATTAGGGTGAAAACCTCCATGAGGCACCCTAGTTGTTTTTCAAAAAAAAAAGAGAAAAAGAAAAGAAAAATAAAGCTAATCTCCATTGAATAATTTCATGTTGCAGCAATGACATTGCAGGTTGCAAGAAGGACATTTCATGACAAGAGGAGCACTCAAATCAAGATCAAAGGAATTTTTCTTGTGCCTTCTACAGGAAGCTCTGTATTTCTACAGGAAACATCCTGTAGAACCTTTGGACGAGACAAATCCAATTTCAAAAGTGAATCTAATGGTGGGAATCTGTTGATTAGGCCTACAAGCACTTGTGTGTCCATCCCTTGCCTTTATCCATCATTTTTTTCCACCTCCTTGTGCTTCTCATTGTGCTTCTATAGGAACTTCCTGTAGAAATTGTGGGAAACTAGACATGGATTTCAAAAAGTGGTTTGGCGAACATGGTAGCTTCCTCAAGGGTTCAGAAGTCCTCATGCAATCTTCCAACTCCTCCTCCATCATCTCCATACCTGCATCAAAGCCCAAGCTCAGTTTTCCCTTCCATGCAAGCACATGCAAAATGCCTTGAAGAAAAAACACATGGAACAAAATTTGTTTTTGCCATAACTTGAAAACCATGCATCCATTTGACAAACCGTTTTATGGGGAATTGTACAAGGTTGATGACAACATGCCTGAGCAGTTTCATGCAATTCCGGTGCATGGTTTCCAAGAAATCAGCCTCCATCACCATCAGCCATTTTTGCATTTTCTCCATAACCGTGCATCCGTTTCAAAACTTGTTTCATGGGGATATGCATGTGAGTGATGGTAACCTAACCAAGCAGTTTCAGCCGATTCCGATGCACGGTTTCTAAGAAATCGAGCTCTGAGATCTTCAGCCATTTTCCATTTTTCTCGAAATCCGTGCATCCATTGATCACGATTTTGCTATGGGAGGTGCATCATGATGATAGGAACATGCTCAGCAATTTTCAGAATGATCCGATCTATCGTTTTGGAGAAATGGCGAAAATAAGTTCTGGTCTGGTGAAAATGCAGCAGCAGCAGCTTGAAGGTGGAGGTCTGAACGTGGAAATGAACTCCTACAGCTTGGATCTGGCCAGAGGACACCTGCACAAGGAAAAGCAATCAAAAATCATCAGCCAAGCCCTCATGCAATCAAAGGATCCAAGCATGCAGCAGCAGAATCAGAGCATGCAGCAGCAAAAAGCTTCACAAGCAGCCGTTTGACTTCAGGTACGTGACTAAACCTTGTTCATCTATTACATGAATCTAGTCTAAGCATTGCATGAACGAATGGAATGGTGAAATTAAGCCATGAATGTAGCAAGACACCCAGTTCTCTAGCACTCACGAGAAAGTCACGCAACATGCACGGGTCAGTCATGCAAGTGAAATTTAAAAAACACAGATAGTGTGGCCAGTCTAACTCCAGTGCAATTGATGGATGAGATTACAGGCAGAGCACACACAGTTAACCACTGCAGTTCATGATAGCACAATAGTTGCATGGGCCAGCACACGTCGTTTCCACCTCACTCCACCAACAATCACGCAGACATCAATTAGCACTCAACTGTTAGTCAACTTGCACACAACTAGAAGTGTGGATTTTGTTGGTAATTTTTATTAGCACAAGAGCAGCCGCCATCAAGATTGCTACAGAAAGCTCTGATGCCATTGCAGGACTACAGTTTGCAAAAACACACAAATGAGGGGGTTATGGAGCATATACAGCGGAAGATTGCCAGACCAGTAAATGCAGATCCATCTGCAAAGTTTTGTTCAATAGCAATGGAAAGTTCATCTGGAACAGAAGCAAGAGAAGCTAGAGCCGTTGATTTTGCAAACAAAAATGTGATGGCTATGACTGGTGCAAAGTTTGAGGAAGAACTTTCTGTGAAACAAGGGCCGGTACTTATTTGACTGTTGAAGAAAAGAAGAAATTGAGATCCGGTGTTAAAGTGAATTTTGACTTTCTTTCTAACCACAAAAAGCTGCAGTTTACACTGACTTAGGCATTCAGCCTTCTTCCTCATCACTTGAAAGCAGTAAAAGTCAGATGGATTTGATTAAAGCAGAGAGCCTCCCTGATTTGAGTACTTTATCTATTATTCAGGTAGATTATAATGTCATATAGAGTATTTGGTGGTTCTATTCTTTCATTTCTTCATAAAAGTCTCTTTGAAGTATTAGCACAAAAGGATGAACCCGCTAGAAAAGACAGTACAAGCATAAAGAAGCATCCAAAGTAACTGTGAAGGATTTCCACAGAGATGGTGCAAAACATGCCATGAAAGATCAGGCTGATGACAGATGTTAAGAAAGAAGTCAACGTGGATGCTGCAAGGATACCTTGAAACAAGCCAAGTTCGAGCGCTTTGACAGAGAGCGTTCAAAGGAAACGAAAGGGAAATGAACAGAAAGCTTGTCAAAATCTAATTTTAAGAAAAGAAAAAATGCCTCTGAGCAAAGACTGCATTTCAAATATTGTTGATACACAGCTTTTTCAAGACCAAACTGCAGGAGTATTATGTCGATTTACAATATCCACAGACCCCGATTTACAACTCAAAGCTGCTGGAGCTGATGTTATATCAATTCTTGTAAGGGTTCTTCAATCTGATACTCCTTTAGCAAAGTGCAGGGTAGCCATTTCACTTGAGCAATTTTCACAGAATTCAGGAAATTTGAGCCCACCAGTCAAGAAAAAGCAAGGTTTTTTATGTTTCTCACCTTCTTCTGTTAGGCGGTGTAGAGTTCATAGAGGTGTCTGTTCAGATTAGAACTTCTTTCTATCTTGTTGAGGCAGAGAAACCAGTTAAAGGCCTGGAAACACTTTTTCCCATCCAGCTTTGGCATGCAATATCTATTCTCAGGCAGTTCATTGTACTTGTGTGCTTTTATAATACATTAGACTTTCCATTTGTGTTGGATTCGTCAGCTTTCAGGCAGCACAGTTCAAGGAGAAAGCACCCTCAGCCAAGCAGGCTAAGACAGTGCCGACTATTTCTACAGGAAGACAGAGAACTGTTAGCAGACTGTTTCTACAGGAAGCTAGCAGACTGTTTCTACAGGAAGTTTGAAAAGAGGGAAGCCAAAGGAGAAATCGGCCGAGATGTTAGCCAAAGAAGCCACCAGGGCCATCAAAGATGAGGAGAGAAATTGGTTGCTCAGAGGATGAGCAACACTTTCAGTAGGGGGGTGATGATGAGCCCCAAAAATGGACGATTATTTGGGCTCATTCAACCTCCTAATTTGACTTAATCCACCATTCTCATTAATTTATTGCATGTTTTTGATTATATTTATGTTAATAGAGTGAATTTGGTTAGTCATTATGCCAACAAGTCTAATGGGTGCTTTGTGTAGCCTTTTTGGTCAATTTGGAGACAAAATTGAAGGTCTTAACGAGCACTTGGCAGCCAAATTCGTGGGAAGACAAGGGAGAGGATTTGTAGGAAGGTGTCCCCTTCATTTATGGGCCCTTACCTCGAATTCTCCACCATCAGCTTGGAGTTCAAGGGCCACCGAATCAATTAGCACAAGGGCAGCCAAGCAAGTCAAGTAGGACTGCTATTAACTCCAAGTTTTGGGCAGCCGAGTCCCTAAAGTTTAGGAGGACTGTTGGGTCCTCAATTTGTATAAATAAGAAGGCTTAGGGCCTCATTTTGGTTAGCCAGTGGATGTTAGCTAGTTAGCCAGTAGATAGTAGCTAGTGGTTAGTCATTTTGCAGCCATTAGTTAGCTAGTTTGTAGTTCGATTTTTGTGCAATAGATTAGCTCTGCTGTCAGCTCATTTTCAAGTTCTCCTTGTGGACAATTTTGATGTAACTCTTCATTTCTTGATCAATAAAGATGAATCCAGCTTTGCACCAGCTCTAAATCTCTCTTAGGAGGCTGTAGTTCTTGGGGTTGGGCCCATCTCAAGCGCCCAGTACCTCCTTTGTTTACTATCATGTGTCTTTGCTGCGTTCTCAAAATAAAATCTGCTCTTTAAATTTAGATATTTCTTTGGTATTTAGATTTCTTTTGATGGTTAAAGTAGCCTTTTATGTTTAGAATAGAGTGGTTGGATTTAGTCATGCATTTATATCTCTTTGATAATGTTCTGTTCACATGTTGTACGTGATTCTTGTCATGAATAAAGTTGTTGTTCACTGATTTCATTAAACTGTTAGATAGATCATATGATATTTTGCTTGTATGCAAGACGTAGTTGGTTTGATCAGGTAAACACTATGCAGGGCACCTTCATCACCTCCTTGTTCATCTGAGCCTCGTCCAGATCAGCTCCTCCATCACCAAGTCTGTTTCCTCATCTCCCATCTGCTCTTTTGCCACGTAACCCTACCTTCTTGCCTTTCCATTGCCTAAACCTTCTTTGATGCAAGCTAGACTTCCACACCCTCTCATCACCTTATCCCTCAGTCATTGGGTCATTCCAGGCCCCTACCCTACCTCCCTACCCATTCATGCATTCTCTCCCACTCACCTATCAGTCAAAAACCCAATCACGAAACATCCTGTAGAAGAATTACAGAACATCCTGTAGAAACCCCTGCAGACTTCCTGTAGAAGTTCAAAAACACGGTTGCATGGCATCCTGACTTTGTGAAACTCTCTGAAAGGATGATAGGGATCCCTTAGACCCTCTCCGAACCTTCCCAACCTTTCCCAAGCATTTCTCCTCCTTGATCCACCTCTGCACAGTGAAAAGCTAGTTAAAAGCACATGCATGATAATTCTAATAACTTAAACAAAAATACAAAAAGATGTTTTCTTCAGATAGTGATAACTTAGACACATGCATTTTGCCTTCTTAGAAGTAATGGCATCTCTTTCGGTAGTTTGCATGCTCTCCTTTGCATCGGTAGGACTAACTGGTAGAATTAGGGTTTGCTAGGGTTTGTGTTTCTTTTTGGCTTTCAGTTTCTTTCCGCAGGTAGATTAGCTTCCTTTGAGTTAGCTTTCGTCCATCAGTTAAAAAGCTTCTTCTAAGAGCTCATAGAAGTTGGCTTGAGCCCCTAGCGGACTTGTGCCAGCTGACCAAGTGACAGCTGCGGCAAGAGCTAGTACTTGTGCATACAGCACCGTCGCTTCCAAGTTTGTTACGAACTACCGGGTTGATAAAATTAAAGAAGGGAGTTCCAGGAGTTGTAGCATTATTGCTACAATACTGGAGCCCACCAGTAGGTAGGGTAGATAGATGATGGTTGCAGAATTATATGTGATGAATGATGACTCTAAATGTGTTAATCTTTTACTTTCATCACAAGGCCAAGGCATGTATTATATTGAAAACATCTCAAGCAAAGAAAAGTCAGAATAATTAACTCCCCTACTCATTTTCCCTAAATTTTCACTAATTTCCCCTAAGTACTAAGGTATTTGCTAAATTAGAGGGGCTCAGAGCATTTCTCTGACTTCTGGAGGGACCGGACCCTCGGCCCAATAATTTATAAAGCCTAAGTACTTAAAACCATTCATAAATCATTCATTCCCCTTCATAAGTTTTTTCCTAAGTAAAATTCTATTTTACTTAGGAAAATTACAATATTTCTCATAAAAACCCTTTTTCACTTTAAGCCTAAGTTTAAATACACACATCAAATGTTTTTATACTTAGCGCTTTTTCATTCATTATGACATATTAACTATTAACTTGTATTAATTTATAAATCCCTTATAAAGTTTACCCTCTCCCGTATTATTGTAATTATGTAATAATCCCAAAATATTATATATCCCGCCCCCAGTTAAATATAACCATAATCTGTTTTAAAATAGGATTAATGAGTTAATCAATAACCCATTAAGAACCTCGACCCTCTGCTACATTAAACGGGATTAATTAACTCTCATGGTTAATTAATAACCTCACCAGCCAGTCCCGCCACTCTCAATGTGATTACGGGCCCGCCATTGTTAAAACACCGTCACTTCATACTCCCTGACAACCGTCTGATCACTCCTTCCATATCCGACGGCCATAATACATATCGCACGGCCCTTTGTGACCGCACGTTAGCATGCGATCACAAAGTGGTTTCACATACAGTACCCTGCCACGCGTCAACCGCTCTATGGAATCGCTAGCCCAACGCTAAATACCACCCTTCCCCATAAGCGGTGTGATATAAAACCGCTTACTGCCTTCCCACAAATGACAAAATGTCATGTTGTTTGCCACTGACATCACCCATCTAAAATCCAAAAACCCACCAATCTTTGACTTTGTAAATAAAACAAAAACAAATCATTTTCACTGTTTTATTCAGTAAACCTGTGTGCCCATGCAAACGAACGTCGAGGTCAACTAGTTCGAAGTTTTCAATCGCCAACCTACTCCAAACCTTGCAGCCGACGCCGCCCAGAACTCTCCAGCCACACCCAGTACTTGCATTTCATCGCTCATCCCTCAAAAAAATGTATTTATCAAATTCCTGACAAAAACCTTGCAAATACTTGTCTTCCACTCTAAATTGACGAAAAAGGCCCAAATTCATTATAATTTAGTTATTATTTTCATCATTTAAGTCCCCCATAGCCTCTGTGTTGCCCATTTCACAAAGCAAACCACAGTTTCCTTCTGAACCCACAAGAACCAGACATGGAAACCCCGGTGGCTTTGAATGTTGCACCTATTAATGCCCTTCATCGAAATTTAGACTATCTGTCTTTGGCAGATAAGGACTTCCAAATAAAAGACCTAACCACTGATAAAAATCACCTCAAAGTCTTTTGCCAAAGTAGAGATGACTACTTGAATGGTTATGATGCCATAGGACTGTGGGAATCCAATCTTCCCATATACTTTCTCCCCTTTGTCCATGTTTTCCCTGATATAATTTATGAATGCCATGCCAATTATGATGCCAACCACAGAGCAGTTATGTCTCCCAGCCAAACAGTCCTCTTCCCAATAACTGTTGAATCAATCAATGAGATGTTGCAATTTCACCCTAGTCAAGCTCTCACTCCCATTTCCATTGGAGATTTACTTGAGAAATCAACTAAATTATCCCAATCCGAACTTAATCACCTCTGTCAGACTTTCATACTACAGAAGCATCAGCCTAAGGACCCACCTCCTTATATGCAAGCTTTCTTCACAGATATGGGAAAACTCATAGTTGATATGATATCTGCAATTATGGGATTCAACACTAGTGAGTATGTAGATGAGTTAACCCTAGTGTTGATGTCAATCTTTACTCCTGGACAGCCCCCTGCTGTCAAGTATGATTATGCCTCCTTTATTGCTAATAAAATTCATGACCAGTTCATGAGACTGGAGAATGAAAGGGTTTTCAAGTATACCACCTTCATTTATCACCTCATACTCTATTATCAGTCAGATAATTTCCCATTGCTTGTCATGAAACTTGATACCAAGGGTAATCCAAGGTCTGTTATCTTTTGGACTTCCATCTTCCATGAATCCTTTGATTCCCCTTACTCATATAATGAGTTCATTGATCAGTTTGTTCATCCAGCAACTACCTTATTGACAGGGATTTCCCCTCCCAGGATCAATGGTGACATTAAGAGGATCCTTCAGCTCTCCAAACAATACAGAGTGGGTGACTGGTATTTCTCCTAGAATTATACAGAAATCAGGATGTATGGGTGTGAACTTTCCCCTTTCAAGTTACCAAAATATGTTCCAATGCGACTGTTTGCATTGGAATACTATAGACAGATGATAAACTCGGATCTAGTTCATTTTACTAAAGCCAAAAAGAAAGCACAACTCAGAATCAAACATCAATTAGGCCCTTTCATCTGCAACACTAGAGAAGCATGGAAAGAAGCAGAGAGAATTCTAGAAGATCATCTTAAATTACACAAAAGTTTTGGTTGGATTCCATATGACCCTCATAGCTTCATATGTGATAGAAGGATGAAAAATAGACTGTCACCATACTTGCATCATAGAATCCCAGAGATTGAACAATTTGCCAACATGGATGAATGGAGGGAAGGGACCTTAGTAGAAACTGATAGTGAGCAGGTCAACATAGAAAATGTAATGAAAGATCTTGAAAAGACTCTTGACCTAGATTCTTTTGGACAGGTGCAATTTGAGACTTCTCAAAGGTCAGCATTAGGGATAAGTGCCTCAACAGCTGGGACCTCTCAAAGGCACTCACAGCAGACCGATACACCACTTATAGGGACATCCAAAGGTAAAGAAATAGAGACAAGCACTCAGGCTACAGAACAGTCAATAATGTCTAAACAACCTGAAACTTCTAAGGAGCAGGCCCACATACACACTCTTCCAACTCAAGTCAATGTGGGAGAACCCCCAATCTTGCAAAATCCTCTGAATGAGGAAAAGAACAAAAGGAGAGACAGGGAAGTAGCTACCCCTGCCAGTGGATTCTCAGAATAGCCTAGTGCTAAGAGGCACAGGCTAAATCCTCATTCTGAAGAGGAATTTTTTGAAAACATTACTAATAGTCAAAGAAAATAAGGTGTAGATAGTCATCAAACTTTCCCAGTAGGTGGGACACCTTTTAGCTCACAAAGACAGGAGCTGGAGAGAAAAAAAAGTGCTGAAGTATCATCTTACAGGCCCCCAGGACAAGACAACCCGGATATTAAAAAGAAATTTAAAGAAATAAAGGCTAGGAATGTGTTATAGGGAAAAGTATCCGACTCGAATGACCCTATCCCACTCTAAGGGTGATAGTACCTCAGCAACAACTGTAAAACAAACTACTTAAGGTTTACTTCTTTACGAAAGCAAAAGAGAATGGAGGAATGCACTAACCGTTGCCTTGCGCTTTATGTCGAATCCAAACTCTTCTTTATGGCTGCTTGCTCCCAGCTCCTTGCTCTATTGCTAGCCCAGCTACAGTGAGATCCTGAAAAATAGCAAAGAAGGAAACTACAAGCAACATGCAATCATAACTGATTCATAGATTAGTGTAAATCAAATATACAATCATCACAATATATCATTGAAACAAGAGCATATAGAAGAACCTCAATAGCTTTTATTAATGAAGAAGTAAAGGTTCTGAGAGTGTTACAACCATTGAAGGTCCTAATCCAGCAACACCTCCCAGCAGGAAGAATTTCTCCTCTTCACCTCTCTCAAGCAATCACCCAATAGCTCTATAATGAAACCAACAACATATCATTACTTTGCACAAAATTCCAGCCTCCTGAGCTCATAGGAGAGAGCTCAATATATAGATGAATTGAGAAAGGATGAGTCAGCTTGCAACTGATGTGTAGCTGCCTTGTGTCCTCTCTCTCTTCAGTTAATCTTTAGTTGATCTTCAGTTCTTGAGTCCACTTGGAGAACCTTGCTTCCACTTGGAGAAACAGAGCCTCTGACTCATCACAAGGCGAAATCCCTGATCCAAGTGTCATTTTTGGAAGATTCCAGAGCAATGACTCATTGTGCCACTTGTCCCATCCCGCTCAGCGCAGGTGGCCTTTGTTCCACTTGCTTTGCAACGCAGGTACACCATGGAGCAACTGAGTTTCAGCGCAGAAACCTAGTGGAGCACCTGCTTTGATTTCAAGATTGCTTGTTTTTGAGTGTTTTCAGGTGGAGAACTGATCTGAGAGCTGTTGGTTTGCTGACCTTGTTCCTCTAGGGGTAGGAACATCATGTTTAGGGAACTTTGGATCCCTTGGATTATTGACAATTCATGCTTGTTGCTGTAAGGCACAAAATTGTCTATAACAGATGCCCCCTAAAGTATGAGGTCGTTTATCAGGTGAAATGCTTTATTGAGAGGATCCGAAGTTCATTCAATCTGCTGAGAAGTGTCCTGTAATAAGATACAATACAATACATTATTTTTCATACATTTTCATGATCTAGCTGAGGCGGGCATTCCCATGCTCAGCTTTATAAATACATTTTGGTACATAGAACAGACGATCGTCTGATTGTAGACTGATAATTCTCTGCTGCAATTATCATCCTTTGAGAAGGATGATCATCTGCTGTAATGATGTACATATCAAATGTCTTTATGTCCTGAATATATATCGCAGACCGGATGGATGAAACTAGATCCGGGGTCTTCAATCTCTTCCGATCTTCACTCGATGTACAAGTCGATCCATGTGAGAATTTTTTGAAGTCGAACATGGAAAGACATCGCTTGATTACCAGTCAATGATGTAAACCGTTAACAAGCGCGAGAGGAATCACCGATAAGGATGATGACCCTCAAGGTACGGCAGTACAATTCACATGGTGGGAATAGAGGACTTGGCGTCGACCACCATGCAAAATCTTCTGGTCGAAGGTCATTGATGTATACCTGTCGCCGGAAGTGAGAAACTTGCCATTGAGGCATGCAAGCTTCAAAGTACTGAAGGGGGTGTTCCTAGATCAACTCCTTGGATAATGAGCTAATGTCGACAAAGAGTGATCCGTCAAAGGAGGGCCTTAATGAATCCCACATCAGTGACACAGAACGGAGCTAGTGATTGTGATGAGGTGAAAACAAACTGTGATGCATGATTCAGGGTGGCGGTCATGAAATGGATGAAGGACAATGTATGGCAGTGGATGGGACACGGTTGACTCTTTGCAGAACCACATCTCTTGAACATATAACGACACTGATGTGATGGATTGGTAGCATTACCCCAATTGTGGATGGTGTGGCGAGGACCATGGTTATGAGACTGGTGAATGAAACAACCCAACCCGATGTGATACGGAGGACAAAGTGTCATGTTCAAGAGCGACTTGCTACCATTAATGCTGTGAGGTTCTCCCAATTTTTCCCCAGTCATTGCTGACCAGTACCTCTTTATTTTTGTCAAGCTTGAGGAGGATAACATATGCTTGTTCTATAACCTGCCCTTCGGGCAAGCCCATCGCTATGTTTTAACGAGCCTAGCGATAGGGAAACTCGTTCTCGTCTAAAGACAAGTTTGTCGCTATTTAATCATTTTAACGAGTCTAACGACAAGGAAAACTCGGTCCTTTTCATTTTTAGAGAGTCTGAAAAGGTACGGAAAGTTAACTCCAAAATTCCTTTTTCGTCTTCTAATCCCTTAAGTCCGAAAAAGTATAAAACAATACAAAAGGGATGAATTTTCGATTTCTTTAATGAGCCGAACAAAACAAGCGCTCGATCTTTTTGTGCAATAATCCCTTAGGTCCAAAAAGATTAAAATCTAGAGGAGGGATAGCTCTTCCGGTCCTTTTAACGAGCTGGAAGGCCAAAACTCGGCAAACTTTTCATATTTTACGAGTCAGTGAAAAGAGCTCAAAGGAGACTCGTTTTTTGAGGAACGAGTGATAAACAGGGATAGCAGCAGATTCCAGGTACAAGTTGGAATTTTCCAATCATGGCAGTGTCACAAGGATGGCTAAGTGGAATCACTCTTCGCAGTTGTTCCTCAAAATGGGTAAACACACATATGGAGATGAACGATTGGCCAAATGAACGGATGGAGGTGAGACTGCAAGAACACGACCAAAGGTTTTTAAAACGGCTTTCAAAGGTTACATTTCTCCAGGTTATTTACCGGTTCATTTTTTCTGGATGAGCTTGAACTGTAGGGAAAGATTGCTCACAATTTATGTTTATTTTTTAACGAGCATGAACTCTATACAAAAACTGCTCGATTTATGGATGCCCCCAGCATAATAATGTAGACGAGGCATATGCCCCCTAAACTTTAAGGGGCAGTTCATTTTTTAACGAGCTTGAATGCGTTCAAACCTTGCTCAATTATACCAGTCTTAATACAAGGAATGCCTTAGGTGAGGTAATCTTATTTAAGGAGCGATACCTCACTAATTACTCCAATTTGGCAGGTTTTAACTTTTTCCCTTCATCCTTTCTTTATGCAAGCTGGAAACGGCTAATCCTACGAGTTTAACGGGTTAGACCTACAAGTTTAAAGGGAGGACCTAAAAATTTAAAAAATAAATAGTCGTCCCGTGCTTGCACTCCAAAAGGTTTGCATGCCCCCAGGTATAAAGTATAATTTCGAGATTCTGTCCTCTTACTTATTATCCGAAAAATGGTTTTGTTTGCTGCCGCAAACTAAACTCTCTTTTCAGCGATGTCTATCATTAGGTTGCTAAGGATGGTGACTACTTGTTGCAGCAATTTCCTCTCTTTCTTTGAAGACTGCCCCTACTCTCTTTCAAAACATATTGTTTTAATGGGTGAGGCTTGACATTCAAAGATGGTGCCTACTTGCTGCCACAAATAGATCTCCTCCTTAGGAGAGCCTACTTTTTTAGACAAAGGGAGCGATTCTTCCGCTTCACATAACTTTGACAAAAGAATTTTATCCTAGAACAACCCTCTCTTCCTTTTTCGGACGGGGTACGGACTAGTCCATTCTTCTGCAGAAATTAACTTTATACCCAAGGTTTTCTCTGCCCAAGGCAGGCCAGGGTGCATGCCCCCTGGGTCCCAGTTCTTTCTTTCCGAATTACTCGCATTCATCGGGAAGTAGAACCGGGGGTGGTGGCATTCCTTGAGTGAATAAACCGTTAAGGGATGGTATTTGACTATTTGCAATGCGTGATCCTGGAAATGAAAGTTGGTCTACGAGCTTGACCATTCTTCCTTCGTGCGGAAAACAGATGACTCTAAAGAGCGAGGACACCATTGCCTCCATGCAATATATATAGTCTCGTCCAAGGAGTAAGTTATAAACCAAGGGTCCCTGGACGACCATGATGTTCATATGAACTGTCTTCCCTTTCAATGTAATCGGAACATTGGGGAGAATCCCTAACGGGTGACTGGTTCCTTTATCAAATCCTGATAGATTTCTCATCTCAGGTAAAAGCGCCGGGCAACCCAGTGCTTTCCAAGCAATAGAGGAAAGGATACTCATAGATGCCCCTTCATCAATGATAGTTCCAGCCATCACCATTCTGTAGATTTGGACTATGATTCTGAATGGGATACTGGCTGGTAACCGGGGTCTGCCTAGTTGGTTCCAATCAAAGGATACAACTAGGTTGCTTGGTGGTGGGACCGAATATACGGCCAGATACGACTCTAACGATGTTCCTTCCTGCGATAAAGGAATGGGCGCATTGCCCTGATGCTCATCAGAGTCTGTGTTGATGAAAAGAATATGGACGGTGTCATCCTTATCCTCTTCAGTGAGGGTGTCATTCGAAGATGGGTCTTCAATGACGGAGTCATTGGAGGATGAAACCTCTGAAGGAAGAACCGGGTCAACTGCCGTTTCGACCTTTAGACTTTCGTCTGGTCTGGATTCAGTAGGTTCATTCTCAATGACCGACACTTCAGCCGACCACTTGAGCGGGTCAGCTGGATTTTCAACTATCGAGGGATTAGGCGCGAGTTTTCGGTATCCAGGAGGAAGTCGTAACGGTGAAACCGGACGATCTTCCAAAAATCTCTTTGCCTCATCTAAGAATGGACATCGGTGGATGGCATGATCGCCTTCACACAACATACAGGGTGATCTTGGTCTCCCTCTTCGTCCTTCACTCTCGCTAGTTGACGGACTGCAATCAACATGACTACCAAAGGTTGATGCTACCGGATTGTGCAACCTTGGGGACCAGTCCCTTAGTATCCGGGGAATACAAGGACAATCACGATGGAAGTGGGCCCCTTTGCAAATGACACATGGCGATTTAGGCCCGGTCGGTGCAGTGTGTGGGTTTTTGTCAGCTGTCTTTTGCTTGCCCCCAGTCGCCTTCGCCATAGGCCCCTTCTGCTTCTTTTCTCTTTTCTTCTTTTCCTTCTTCTCCATGGGAGGCTGACTTTTGCCGGCTCTACCTTGCGAAGATGAAGGATCAGAGGAAGAATTATAAGAAGTGGAAGGCTGGTGGGTAACTCTAGACTGTTCTGACTGTTGATTCGACTGCTCAGGATTAGTGGCGATCTGGACTACATTAGTTGAAAAGAGCCATACAGGTAGGCCAATTGTCAATCCTGGAAGTGACAATGTGGCCATATGAGGCGCACCAACATCTCCCCAAGAGGAGAAGGGATTTGGACTTCCGCCAAGGTTACTTCCTTGGTTGGTGGGCTCCATACTTTTCAACTGTAAGATCAACGTGGGAATAACAGGTGATTATGTTCCGTTTAAAATAAATTTTATTAACGACGCTTTTAGACACAAACTTGCTTTTTCATGTTTTAAGAGTCGAGAAAAAGCTAAAGATGACTCTAGTCGCCTTCGATGTTTTAACGAGCCCGAAGTGACAAATGCTCGGATGGACTTTTTCAGTTATAGAGTTTGAAAAAGGCCAAAAGAAACTTCTCTGGAGTTCTAGGCAGAGGGTGTGCCAAACTTTTCGCGAAACCACAGAATACGTTTTACGGTACGGGTGGTCGATCTTCGTGAATGCTGTGTTCACTGCATCGCGATCAGTAGGGCGGCCGACACGGCTTCCTATGGATGAAGGATAATTGCCTATAGGGGTCTCCCAATATATACGCGACAGTACGTGGGAGCACAAGTCCGTATTAGTGCCACCGACTCTCAGGAGGAATCACCCACCTTCGTAGAGATCGACAGTCACTATGTTTAACGACGCCGGAACACGTCTCTACCTAGACCTCTATGTGTTTGCGTTATGTTACAAAGCGTTGTTATGTAAATTGGATTTATTTTAATGTTGATCTTTCTTAGCAGTTTGCCTTTAAGGATCACCACGAGATGTATGTAACAAATTCCTGAATGCAGTCTAAGATGAGAAGAAAACTTTTCAATCTTTCAACTTTGAAAACCTTAACTACTGAGGGAAAAGAAAGGCAAATCTTTTCACACAGATCATAGAGCACACACTAAATGCAAATTTTTTCCTAAATCTTCAAGCAAACAGTCGAATGCAAAATGCACAATGCATGTATTTTCTTTTCCCTTTCTTAATGTAGATGGGTTACAAAAAGAAAGTTGTTATATAACTTTGATTTCGATTTAGAGCGAAAACAAACAAGTTTGTCCAAAATCAAAAGACACCTTAAGATTCACTTGTTTAATCACTGGAAATACATGAAATCAAACCATAATGACGAAAGTAAAATGACTAATCAGCTATGGACAGCAAACAAGCTAACTCTTTAGACCAGCAAAACGCCTAACACAGGTTCAGATCTAAGAGGCCAAAAGCAAGACTAGTTTACTCTTCGTTATGGGAAATTGTAAATGAGTAAGAAATACAAAGAACAAGTACAATTTCATTATATAACAGAGGCAGAATGATGGCAAGTAATATTGGTCTCAGAACAAGTACAAGACTGACACCTAGCAGCAAAATCTAAGTGAAAACAGGCAAGAGAAAAGGAGGAAACCCCAACTGCACTAGGCAAAATTGGGCCAACGCAAGTGCTGCTCAGCCAGTCTGGCTCTCAGCGCAGGTAGCCCCTTCGGGACCTGCGTTGCAAAGCAGGTAGCCTGTGTACTACCTGCTTTGGAAAACGAGAGTTGCGTTTTCACAGTTTTCGGGTCATAATTTTCTCAAAAATGCACAGTTTTTGCTCAAATCAGAAGCAATCAGTCAAGCACACTCAAAGGGATGATAAGGAAGGTGAAAAGCTATCACTAAGAGCTTACAAGGATCTTTGTAGATCAGCTCTTCAAATCATGAACTTGCTCAGAAATGAGCTGGAGTAGCTGCCCTCTACTTCGCTTTTGATATAGTCAAAAGCTTTTCGATTTGGTACTCTTTTGTTCAGGAAATGAATAGCAAAATACTACAAACACAATCAAATGGATACGATCCCCAGTGGAGTCGCCATTTTGTTGTAGGGAAAAGTATCCGACTCGGATGACCCTATCCCACTCTAAGGGTGATAGTACCTCAGCAACAACTGTAAAACAAACTACTTAAGGTTTACTTCTTTATGAAAGCAAAAGAGAATGGAGGAATGCACTAACCGTTGCCTTGCGCTTAATGTCGAATCCAAACTCTTCTTTATGGCTGCTTGCTCCCAGCTCCTTGCTCTATTGCTAGCCCAGCTACAGTGAGATCCTGCAAAATAGCAAAGAAGGAAACTACAAGCAACATGCAATCATAACTGATTCATAGATTAGTGTAAATCAAATATACAATCATCACAATATATCATTGAAACAAGAGCATATAGAAGAACCTCAATAGCTTTTATTAATGAAGAAGTAAAGGTTCTGAGAGTGTTACAACCATTGAAGGTCCTAATCCAGCAACACCTCCCAGCAGGAAGAATTTATCCTCTTCACCTCTCTCAAGCAATCACCCAATAGCTCTATAATGAAACCAACAGCATATCATTACTTTGCACAAAATTCCAGCCTCCTGAGCTCATAGGAGAGAGCTCAATATATAGATGAATTGAGAAAGGATGAGTCAGCTTGCAACTGATGTGTAGCTGCCTTGTGTCCTCTCTCTCTTCAGTTAATCTTTAGTTGATCTTCAGTTCTTGAGTCCACTTGGAGAACCTTGCTTCCACTTGGAGAAACAGAGCCTCTGACTCATCACAAGGCGAAATCCCTTATCCAAGTGTCATTTTTGGAAGATTCCAGAGCAATGACTCATTGTGCCACTTGTCCCATCCCGCTCAGCGCAGGTGGCCTTTGTTCCACTTACTTTGCAACGCAGGTACACCATGGAGCAACTGAGTTTCAGCGCAGAAACCTAGTGGAGCACCTGCTTTGATTTCAGGATTGCTTGTTTTTGAGTGTTTTCAGGTGGAGAACTGATCTGAGAGCTGTTGGTTTGCTGACCTTGTTCCTCTAGGGGTAGGAACATCATGTTTAGGGAACTTTGGATCCCTTGGATTATTGAAAATTCATGCTTGTTGCTGTAAGGCACAAAATTGTCTATAACAGAATGAGCCATTGAGGATCCAGGCCTACAATCAGTATTTAAAGATAACTCTTGAAGAAATCCAAAGAACTAAGGAAGAATTAGGAAGGATGCCTGAGGAAGCTACCAGGCTAATAAATCTTTTGAATAGCAAGAATAAGTACCAGCTTGAAGTACTGGGCAATCAAGATAGAACAAGGACTATTCTGGAAATCAAGAAGGTATTGACTAAAAGGTCTCTAATGCAGAATTTGGAGAGGAGATGCCAGAATATACAAAAGGAAATTGATGATTTTATGCAAAAATTTGGCATATTGCAGAGTAAAGGAATCCCCAGTCCTTTAGTTATTAATGACACAAATAGACTATGTTGACAAGTTGGCTCGGTATGCAGACAACCAGGCCAGCTCATATGCTAGTGCATCTGCACCAAAGGCATTACCTACAGGCAGAGTTCTCTATGACAGTCTAGAGAACCTATTCTATGTGGAGCATGAAATAAAACATCTGTTCCAAGTTCAGCTTAATTTTTTCAAATACACCAAGGTTGATGGGATCCTTCGAAAACTTCAAAGGACTAGAATACCATAGGAAAAATGGTGGACAGATATGACAAAAAATTTGTGATTTACCCTTGGTAAAAAGGTAAATTTCCATTTTTTACCATAGTCAATGACGATAACAGAAGGTAAATAAGGATCAAACAGGTAAAGAGTATCAGAGCAAGTCAAAGAGTATCAGTAAGAAGATGAAAAGCAGAGCAGCTAGCACAGAATTACAAAGAAGACAGCAAGATGCCCAATCATAGGGCCTGCCTCCAGCTCATTCACAAGAATAGGGACAGCAAGCCATCAGTTTGCCTCTATCTTCTATATTCGAGACCATCTGTCTCTACTTTCATGTAACATATAGTTAGTCATCCTAGAATATATCTCTCTTTGTTATGAGATATTTTATTGTAAAATTTTGTATAAATACTCCCTCATTTGGAGTATTGAGTGTGGATTCTAAGACATTGTTGTAAAACTGATTACTTTGGAATAAAGTGCTATTGGAAAAATCTTACATGGTTGGCTAGATGAAGAATTAATACAAAGGACTTTTCACAGGATTCATGTGTCAAACACCGGACAAATAAGTATTTTATATCTCATGTGTTATTTTTTTCTTGTTTATTATATCAATTGTGTTTCATATCTGAATATTAAAACGAAAAAGAATAATTCAAAAAGTGCTTAAGTGCAATCTATCTTCAATCGTTTTTATTCTAAATGTTTTCTTCTAAACTATCGTAGGCAGTGAATTATTTATTGCTCCTGCTTCTTAGTTTATCATTTGATCATTTAGTAAAAACTTCTTAATTTCTTTTTATTGGTGATCATCCAAGTTCCCTCCTCTTAAAACATGTTGAAGGATTCTTAATTGCCCTTCATCCCTTTTAAGTCCATTCCATCTTTTCAAGTCTCTATTTTCTCCCTGTTTAGCTGTCTTTCCCCGTGAAGCCATCCTTTGTTGAAAACCAAATCCAGTTGAGCCATCTTCTTTTGACTCCATTAGCCCAATGGCCTAAAATATTCAATTCTACCCCTCTACTACTGAATCTCACCACCAAACACAATCAAAACCCCCAAACTTTCATAACTAGCCTAATATCTATCTAAACAAAGCTATATCTTAAAGAGAGAGCCCTCTCTGGGTACGGATTGGCTAGACTCTGTACCTAAAAATTGGTTTGTGGTTACCTCGGACCCCTTTCCCTCTTCTTACAACTTCAGGGAAAATCTGAGTGATAACAGTTTCAAATCTGCCTCGAGTCATGTGTTAGGTCCCTATAATACTAGTGATTACCCCATTACTATTGTAGGTGTATCCCTTATTAATATGGTTGTGCCCCTATTATCCCCGTAATGTTATTACTGTGCCCCATAGAATCCCTCTATTGTTATTTTTGTGCCTTTATATTATTATTGTTAGGTTAGCTGGGTTATATTGTGAATCCTTAGACTTTTATATATAGAAAGGAGGTTTTATCATTTGAATCATCAAAGAATCATTCATTTGTGTAATGTAAAGGAGGCTTCCCCCTCAAAGAGGTTGAATTCTAAGGCGTTGATCTATCTTTTCACTCTTTGTGTGAGCTAGTTTCATAACATTTGGTATCAGAGCTTTGGATTCTAGGGTTTCATTGCTCCAAATAGGTCATCGTGGCATTTTCACTATAACGTTTTTTCTGCCATGTTTCAGAAGTGAAAAAAAAACCCGTTTGAGAAGAAATCGCACTAAACCTTGTGTCTAAATTTCAGAGCTTTTCGTGCTATATTTGCGGAGATATGATCTGAGGAAGTTGGTATTTTTGCAGACTCTTGAATTACATTCCAAACAGGTGACCTGGGGAAAATCGTCATAACTTTCTCTCTGAGTATCAGATTGAAATTTAGTTAGAAGGTACAAAAAGAGGACGGACTATAGTTTCTTGTATATATTTTTCAAAGCCAAAGGTCGAAACAGGGACTCATGGCACGTCGTACAAGTTCGCTCTACTAAACTAGTCTATAATCAGGTCACTGTGGGAGATTTGGCATAACTCTTCCTTGGAGAATCCAATTTGGATCAAACTGGTGGCATTGGAAAGAGGACACAGAGGGCTACTGCAGATCTCAATTTCAGAACTGGATGATCCAAAATTACAAAGATACATCAGAGGCAATATTGAGCTCCTACAAAGTGAAAAAAAGGTGTGTAGATTTTTTTTAATTTTTGCTTAAGCTTGGTTTGAAAACTTATTTTAAAGGAATTCAAAGGGCATAGTAGAGCATTATTATCGATAACTGATGCCTTGAGGAAAGAAAATGCAAACACTTAGTAAGCAACCTAAAAGCTCTAGCATGACTCATGAAGAAGAGGAAGAAATGCTACATGATATATCAAAATTACAACACCAAGTGCAACAAATGTCACTCTCACAAAAGCTAACAGAAGCTAAGATAAATGGCATGGAATCTAAGATAAAGGGCATGGAAGCTAAGATGAATGGCGTGGAAGCTAAGTTGGACGATTTTAAGATAGATTTGAAGACAGGCATGGCAGATTTGAAGACAGATTTGACAAATTTTCTACAAAAAATACTTACTTATGGTGAAAGGGTAGTAAAGGAAACTCATGATGCGAACAAAAGAAATGTTAATCATGATTTCATAGAATCTATTGTTGGATCGAAGACCCACCATATTCCAAAAATTGATATGAGGAAGTTTGATGGCAAGGATCCCACAACATGGATATTACAGATGGAGCAAATTTTTGATCTCAATAATGTGCAAAACACACAAAAGATACATATTGCAACTTTATATTTGGAACCAAATCAGTTTGTATGGTATCAATGGCTTTGCTCTCGTAAAAAAGTTATCACTTGGGCAATTTTTATGGAATAATTGACAGCACATTATGAGGATACAAAAAGCAACACTTTTTTTAGCCAATTGATAAGTCTCAAACAAAAGGGTTCAATAATGGAGCACATTGAGGAGTTCCAGAAATTGAACATAAGGGTAAAAAATATTCCAGATGAGCATAGGATTTATGTGTTCATAGGGACTTTAAAGGATAATATCCAACATGATGTTCGCCTTTGGGAACCTGATTCATTAGAGAAGGCATTCAGGTTAGCAAGAAAAATGGAAAGCAAAATTATGGCAACCAGGAAGCATACCACTCACAACTATAAAGATGGAAGTGTTGTTGCCCCTAGTCTTCCACAACCTATAAGGTTGACACCACAAAAATTGGAAGAAAAAGGAGCAAAAGGGCTTTGTTACAGTTGTGATAGCAAATACACTAAAGGTCATAAGTGTGTTGAGAATAAATTATTCTACATAGATTGTGAAGAGCAAGTACAAAAGGAACAAGAAAGGTCAAAAGAAGAGGATATACTCCAAGAACAAAGCCTAGATAAAGAAGAAATGAATCCGACCATATATTGTAATACATTGGCTGGAATTACCACTCCTCAAACCATCAAGATAGAAGGACAAATCAAGAAGAAAAATGTAATAGTGTTGATTGATTCAGGAAGTACCCACAATTTTATTCATTGTAAGGTAGCAAAAGAATTGAATTGCTTCCTATATCCAACACCAGAGTGTCAAGTGATGGTTGTAAATGGAGGAACGATAAATTGCTCTGGAAAGTGCTATAATATCAAGCTATCCATGGGAGAATATGTATTGACTAGCCCAATGCTTTCCATTCCAATGGGAGGTGTTGATGTTGTACTAGGAGTCCAATGGCTATAATCCTTGGGTACAATAGCTTTTAATTTTCAAAAACTTTTCATGAAATTTTCTGCAGAAGGAAAGGAAGTTGAATTAAGGGGTATTGCAGGGAAACCGGGAAAGATAATCAGCTCTAATGATATGACAAAGCTTCTAAAAAAGGAACAAAGAGGTGTAATTGCACAATTATATTCGCTAGATGTTTCTACATTGAAATCATCTATTTCTCCAGATCTCCAAAAAGTCTTGGACAATCATTCCAAGGTATTTGAGACTCCCAAAGGTCTCCCACCTATTCGTGATCATGATCATGCTATTCATCTGATTCCAGGAATTGTTCCTCCAAACATCAGGCCGTACAAATATCCCTATGCCCAAAAGAGTGAAATTGAATGTATGGTTGCAGAAGTGCTAGAGGCTGGTATAATTCAACCTATTCAATGTTCTTTCTCTGCTCTAGTAGTATTGGTACACAAGAAGGATGGATCATGGTGCATGTGTCCGGATTATAGGGAGCTCAACAAGCTCACTATTAAAGATAAGTTTCCCATTCCTGTCATTGATGAATTACTGGATGAATTGCATGGATCAATTTACTTCACCAAGTTGGATCTTCGTTCAGGATATCATCAAATCAAAATGAAGACTGAAGATATTTCGAAAATAGCATTTAGAACTCTTGAGGGTCATTATGAATTTTTGTTCATGCCTTTTGGCCTTACCAATGCACCTTCTACATTTCAAGGTTTGACGAATTCCATTTTCAAACCCTTCCTTAGAAAATTTGTGTTAGTATTTTTTGATGATATACTAATCTACAGCAAGTCTTAGAAGGATCATGTTGAATATGTTGACAGGGTGCTACAACTATTGGAGGAGAAAAAATTATATGCAAAAAGATCCAAATGTTTCTTTGGAGTACAAGAGGTGGAATATCCGGGTCATATTGTATCTCATGAAGGAGTTAAGGTAGACCCTAGCAAAATTAAAGCCATTAAGGAATGGAAAATCCCCACAGCCATAAAGCATCTGTGAGGATTTCTCGAGTTGACAGGGTATTATCACAAGTTTGTTAAGAATTATGGGGGAATAGCAACACCTCTAACAACATTATTGAAGAAAGATGCATTTTCATGGACTCCAGAAGCAACAAACGCCTTCAAACATCTTAAAGAGGCAATGTGCCAAGCACCAGTCTTAGCTACACTGGACTTCACAAAAACCTTTATTGTGTAATGTGATGCTTCAGGAAATGGCATTGGTGTTGTTTTAATGTAAGATGAAAGACCCATTGCTTTTGAAAGTCGTCCAATCAAGGGAAAGTTTTTACACAAAGCTATTTATGAGAAGGAAATGTTGGCAATACTACATGCACTTAAGAAATGGCGACCCTACCTAATGGGAAGACACTTCAAGGTAAAAACAGATCATGATAGCCTTAAATACTTTTTAGAACAAAGATTATCCTCTGAAGAGCAACAAAAGCGGGTCACAAAGATGTTGGGTTATGACTTTGAAATCATCTATAAAAGGGGGAAGAAAAATGTGGTGGCAGATGCACTCTCAAGAAACGATGAGGATGTGGAAGCATTGTTGTGCGGCATTTCTATTATCCAACCAGATTGGATAAACGAAGCAAGGGAGGAATGGAAGAATGATGAATAAGTGTGGGCACTTATTTGAAAGTTACAACAAGATTCCAATACATCTGATACGTTTAGCTGGAAAAATGATTCGTTATGGTACAAAGATCACTTATACCTCTATAAGAATTCCCAACTCAAACAAAAGATTCTTATGGAATTGCACACTTCTCCCTTAGGAGGGCACTCGAGATTTTTAAAAACTTACCACAGGGTTAAGAAACAATTTTTTTGGGATGGCCTTAAATCGGATATTCAAAAGTTTGTGGCAGAATGTTTGGTTTTCCAAAAAAATAAAGTTGAAACAATTAAGACCTCGGGTCTATCACAACCTTTATCCATTCGAAACCAACATTAGGAGGAGGTTTCAATGGATTTTATCACAGGTTTACCCAAGTATGAGGGAAAGAGTGTCATAATGGCGGTAGTTGACAAACTTACCAAGTATGCACACTCTTGTGCATTATCACATCCATTTAAAGCCAGTACGGTTTCCACTGCATTTATGGAAACAATTCAAAAGCTACATGGAAACCCAAAGATTATTGTAAGTGACAAAGATCCCATTTTCACTGGAAATTTTTGGACAGAATTATTTTCTTGTCTCGGTACTCAATTAGCTCATAGCTCATCTTATCGTCCTCAATCTGATGGGAAAAATGAGATAGTAAACAAATGTTTGGAAGGATATCTTCGTTGCTTTGTATCTGATAGACAGACACAATGGGTCAAATGGTTGCCTCTGGCTGAATGGTGGTATAACACTTCCTTCCATACAGCAACAAAAATGTCCCCATTTATGGCACTTACCACAGGGTTAAGAAAGAATTTTTTTGGGATGGCCTTAAATCGGATATTCAAAAGTTTGTGGCAGAATGTTTGGTTTGCCAAAAAAATAAAGTTGAAACAATTAAGACCCCGGGTCTATCACAACCTTTATCCATTCGAAACCAACGTTAGGAGGAGGTTTCAATGGATTTTATCACAGGTTTACCCAAGTCTGAGGGAAAGAGTGTCATAATGGCGGTAGTTGACAGACTTACCAAGTATGCACACTCTTGTGCATTATCACATCCATTTAAAGCCAGTACAGTTTCCACTGCATTTATGGAAACAATTCAAAAGCTACATGGAAACCCAAATATTATTGTAAGTGACAAAGATCCCATTTTCACTGGAAATTTTTGGACAGAATTATTTTCTTGTCTCGGTACTCAATTAGCTCATAGCTCATCTTATCGTCCTCAATCTGATGGGCAAAATGAGATAGTAAACAAATGTTTGGAAGGATATCTTCGTTGCTTTGTATCTGATAGACAGACACAATGGGTCAAATGGTTGCCTCTGGCTGAATGGTGGTATAACACTTCCTTCCATACAGCAACAAAAATGTCCCCATTTATGGCACTTTATGGATATCAGCCACCATCCATCACATTATATTTAAGAGAAAATTCTAAGGTTCAAGAAATGAAACATCACATCGAGCATCAACAACAAGTCCTCCAACTCTTAAAGGATAACCTCGTGTTAGTGTAGAATAGAATGAAACAATAGGCAGATCGACATCGCAGCGAAAGAAGTTTTGATGTAGGTGATTGGGTAGTCCTACGGCTAAAACCATATAAACAAATGTCCCTCAAGCAAGCTAAGAAGGATAATAAATTATCACCAAAGTATTATGGTCTGTACAAGGTGTTGCAAAAGATTATTACTATGGCGTACAAATTGGAGCTTCTTGCAGCTTCTCGAGTGCACCCAGTTTTCCATGTTTCATGTTTAAAGAAGGTTATAGGCGAAAAGCTCCCAGTTCAAACACTATTGCAAGAACTTAACAAGGAAGGAAAAATTATGTTGGAATCTGAAGAAGTCACAGAAACAAGAACTCGACAGCTACGAAATCGATCAGTTTCGGAGTATCTCATCAAGTGGAAGAACTTATCCGCTGAAGATTCCACATGGGAGGATGAGAATTTTATACATAAGCATCCAGAACTACTCAAGCGTTGAGGAAAACACTTGTTTGAAGGAGAGGGGCATGTTAGGTTCCTATAATACTAGTGATTACCCCATTACGATTGTAGGTGTATCCCTTATTAATATGGTTGTGCCCCTATTGTCCCCATATTGTTATTACTATGCCCCATAGAATCCCTCTATTGTTATTTTTGTGCCTTTATATTATTATTGTTAGGTCCGCTGGGTTATATTGTGAATCCTTAGACTCCTATATATAAAAAGGAGGTTTTGTCATTTGAATCATGAAAGAATCATTCATTTGTGTAATGTAAAGGAGGTTGCCCCCTCAAAGAGGCTGAATTATAAGGCGTTGATATATCTTTTCTATCTTTTGTGAGCTGGTTTCATAACATCATGGCTGCCCGATATGCACCCCTTCTTTTACCTTAAAATATGGATGATATGCTCGTTGATTACCAAAGTAAAATACCTCTTTTCAATGCCACTCAAAGCATTACAGTGCAACAACATGTTGATAGGATGAATGACTTCTTTGACCTTCACAAGGTAGAGGTAGAAAATGTGACTATGAGATAGTTTGTCCAAAGCTTTGGAGGTGAAGTTCGAAAATGGTTCAGAGCTTTACCAGCAGCCTCTATCAACACCTTTGCCAGTTCTGCATAGACAATTTCTCAATCGTTGGGAGGCAAAGAAGAACCCACTCCAAATTTTGTCTAAGTATGAAAATATCAAAAGGAATGCGGGTGAAAGTGTGCAAGATTATTGTGTAAGGTTTAATGCAGTATATAATGCTATTCCGGCTAACATTAAACCACCAATGGGGTTAGCCTTGCTCAAGTTTCCAGATGGTTTCAATGCTAATATGGCATATCAGTTATGAGAAAGAGATCCTACCACACTTGAAGATATGCAGAAGAACATTGTAAGTGTAGAAGCAAATCTGCTGGCCAAAAGAGCGAGAATGAAATCTGAAAAGAAGGTGACTATAAAGGAAGAAGCATCTACCTCAGATGTTAAGATGGATACTTTGCTCTAGAAATTTGAGAATATGTTTGACTGGTTGACTGTTGTAGGTAGACCTAAAACACCAATCAGAAACCTAAACTTCAGAGGACAACAGCAACCCAAATTCCAAATTAAGCAGAGGGAACAAAAGGCACAAGATCAAACAACACAACAACAGTAGGCCATAACTCCTTTGCAGCAGAACTATGTGCACGGAATGGAGCAGGAAGATGACAATGATCAGGTGGTTAAAGAAAATAATTTCTTTACCGCCGATGGTATGCCCATTTTTCTGACAGAAGATGAAGAATATGCAGAGGTTCCAGACACCCAAAGGGATGAAGATTACATACTAGAAAATGAGGCAGTCTTGGAGGGTGAGTGAGATTATTATCAGCGAGGATATATGAATGCCTTGACAGCACAGTAGAAGCAATACTTTTTGAGAAGCAGAGATGTACCAGTCAGTCCAATTCAAAAGAGAAAGGAAGCACAATCTAAAAATTACTCCTCAAACATTCAGAAGAAAGGGAAAGAGCCTACTGATCCAACTTCCAACAAAGGACCATAAGCAAATAACATTGCGAATGAGAATAACAATCAACAAAGTGCAACAAAAGAAAGAGCATAAAAGAAGGACCTTCTTGTCAAAGAGGTAGAGAAAGTTTCAGCTTTTAGTTTAGAAAATGAAATTGCTAAATTAAAAGTTTCAATTCCTTTGAATGAGTTGATTAAGAACAACAACTATAAACACCAGGTGTCCAAAATTTTGCAAATAGACCCTTTGTCAAATATGGTAAATGTTGAAGATGATCATCCTGAGCTCATTTTTGGCCCTGCCTTAGAAGGTCAGTCCGAAAATAGTGAAGTTCCTCCATTTTATATGAGCCTTAGATTACATGAGTATGTTCTCCATAATGCCATGTTCGACTCCGGAGCTTCTCATAATCTGATGCCAAAAGCCATTATGGATAAATTGGGCCTTGACATTACTCGAAAATATCATAACCTATATTCTTTTGATTCCAATAGGGTCCGTTGTATTGGTCTTATCAAAGACTTGGTAGTATCTTTAGACCAAATCCCAGCTAAGAACGTTTTGATGGATGTGGTTATTGCTGACATTCCACCACAGTTTGGTATGCTTTTGTCTAGATCGTGGGGTAAAAAACTTCAAGGAACTTTACAACTTGATTTCTCTTATGCTACCATTCCTGTGTTTGGCCAATTGAGAAAACTGTACAGGGAGAAGAAAATGAAATACATGATTACTAGCAAAGAGAAGCCACTTAATCATCCAATAAATGTTGTACATACCGATTTAGAATCATTTGTACTATATTCAGATGGTGGTTTGAATGATGTAGGTATTCAGTTAGTAGAAGTAGATAATGTGCCAGAAATTTCAAAGAATTTCAGAGCAACCCTTGATCAAGAAAGAAACAAAATAACAAATTCTTCTAAGCAGTCCACATACCAATGGCAAAAGGACAGTGAACAACAAAAAAATGAAGAGATCAGTCAAGGTAATGCAGAAAATGAAACAAAATTTCAACATCTATAATAAGAGGCAGGTCTTTGGAGCATGGATTTTCATGGTGTTGTTGGTAAGGATGGTGCTGGTACAGGAATTTGGATTCGGAGCCCTGCTTTCCAACCTGATAGAGTTCCTAGCAATGTTAGAGTGTGTTCTTACAAGTTGGCTTTTGACTGCTCTAATAATGAAGCGGAGTATGAAGCTTTGATTGCAGGTCTGAAAATTTTGAAGAAGTTAAATGCAAAAAGGATTTTAGTCTATGGAGATCCAGAGCTGGTAATCAAACAAGTAAAGGGAGAGTATCAAGCAAAGCATCCGCGGATGAGAGCTTACAGAAATGCAGTCCTAGACATCTTGTGAATGTTTCCTGATTATGCTTTGACAGCAGTACCCCGGACTCAAAACATTATTGCATATTCACTCGCCACTGCTACAAGCAATTTGAAGATCCTAATGAACTCTAGCAACAAGTTTGCAATTCATGTCAAACACCGGCCTGCTGTTCTGGATAATTTAAGGTATTGACAAGTGTTTTGGGATGATAATGAAATCAATACCTTTTTGCAGAATGAAGGAAAATTCAAAAATGCTTCCATATATGATGATTATGATACCAATGAGAAAGAGATTGAAGTGAATCAGATGGAGGTATTGTAGCTAAAAGATAATATTATTCCTAGAGGTCTCATACCTTTAGAGGAGCTTTTTGATCAAGATGATGTTGCAAGAAAGTTGAGCTTGGTGCCTACAGATAAAGGAGTTGAGGATGTCAATCTTGGAACAACGGACAAGCCCAAGTTTGTAAAATTGTCCAAAGCATTGTCTCCCAAGGTAAAGACTAAATATGTTAGATTGTTATCTGAATTTTCTGATGTGTTTTCTTGGGATTATTCAGATCTAAAGGTGTATGACAAAGATATAATTCAGCACACTATTCCCATCAAGCTAGATTAGAAGCCATTCAGACAGAAGTTGAGAAGGATCAACCCAAAGCTGTTGCCTTCCATCGAGAAAGAGGTAAACAGATTATTTAAAGCTGGTATAATTGTCCCAATCAAATTTTCTGATTGGATTTCGAATCTGGTTCTGGTACGAAAGAAGACCAGAGAAATAAGATTGTGTATAGATTTCTGGAACCTTAACAAGGTATCTTTGAAGGACAATTACCCACTTCCAAAGATGGATCATATCCTACAAAGAGTGGTTGGAGCATCACGCATGTCACTACTCGATGGGTATTCAGGTTATAATCAAATCTTGGTGCATGAAAAATATTGAGACAAAATTGCATTTACCACACCTTGGGGAACTTTTCATTATGCTAAAATGCCATTTGGTTTGAAGAATGTTGGAGCCACATTTCAGCGAGCCATGGACATCGCTTTCGCTAATGAGAAGGATGTATTTTTGGTTGTATATTTAGATGATTTGACAGTGTTTTCAGGTTCCGATGATGAGCATCTACACCATTTAAATATTGTTTTTTAGAGATGTAGGAAGTTCAGGATATCTCTTAATCCAAAGAAAAGTCTTTTTTCTATGGATGAAGGAAAGTTGCTTGGTCATATTATCTCAAAAGAAGGAATTCGCATTGATCCTTCAAGGGTGGAGGAAATTCAGCAAATAGATTTTCCCCGAAACAAGAAGGAGATACAAGCTTTCAATGGTAAGATGAATTTCTTACGCAGATTCATACCCAATTTAGCTGAACATTTAAGAGAAATGACTAACATGTTGAAAAAGGACAACATGGTAAAATGGACGGAGGATGCCATGAAGTCATTCAATTTGGTAAAGTTTGCTTTGACCACAGCTCCAGTATTAATTAGTCCTGATTACACTCAAGATTTCATTATATTTTCATTTGCATCCAAGCATACCATGGCTGCAATATTGATGCAAAAGAGAGATCAGCTGGAGAAGCCCATTGCCTTTTTCAGTAGGACTATTCGAGATGTTGCCTTGCGGTATAATATAATTGAAAAACAAGCACTTTCTCTCGTAAAAGCATTGAAGGATTTCAGAGTGTATATTCTGCACTCACACATCATAGCATATGTCCCCAATGCAGCAGTAAAGGATGTGCTGATACAAACTGATCCGGAAGGAAGACGAGGGAAGTGGATTTCATCAATTTCGTATAGAGATTAAACCCACAAAGCTGATCAAAGGACAAGGCTTGGCGAGACTAATGGCTGAATCAAATAAACATGCTTTAGATATCAATCCCATCACAGCCATGTCAGAAAATGAAGAAGAAGGATCTCTCATTCAAGTTTCTAAAATGTTTCTTCAATCACCATGGTATTCAGACATAGTGTATGTACTTCAGCATCTTTCGCCACCTCCGGGAATGATAAAGAACAAAGGTAGATCACTCAAACTCAAAGCTGCAAAATTCTGCATTTTAAATAATGGCCTTTATTGGAAAGATTCGGGAAGTGTTTTACTTAACTGTTTGGTTGAAGACGAAGCTCAACAGGTGATGTATGACTTTCATAAAGGTGATTGTGGTGGTCATTTGTTCTGGAAGACAACGGCAAATAAAGTATTGAGAGCAGGTTACTACTGTCTGACTCTATTTTTAGATATATATAAGACAATCATGAGTTTTTATGAATGTCAGGTCTTTCAAGGGAAAAGAAAATTGCTTCCTCTTCCTCTGAAACCTGTCGAAGTAAATGCACCATTTCAGTAGTGGGGACTCGATTTCATCGGGGAAATCCATCCAACATCATCGGCACAACACAAATGGATCCTAATAGCAACCAACTATTTCACCAAGTGGATTGAAACTATTCCAACCAGAAAAGCCACAGATATGGTAATCATCCATTTTCTAGAGTCAAATATTTTATCTCGTTTTAGTTGTCCTAATAAAATCATCACAGATAATGCAACCGCATTCAAATCAAAGAGGATGATCGAATTTTTCAGCAAGTATAACATTACTTTGGGTCATTCTATAGCATATTACCCGCAGGGAAATGGTTTGGCTGAATCATCAAATAAGTCTTTGGTGAACATCATCAAGAAGATGCTGGAAACAAATAAGAAAAATTGGCACAGAAAGTTGGTTAATGCCTTATGGGCTGACAGAGTGAGCCATAAGAAATCCATAGGTATGTCTCCATTTGAGTTAGTTTATGGCATTGACACAGTTTTTCCAACATCTCTTGTAGTTCCAATTATGAGACTATTACAGGAGGCTGGCAGTGAAGAGGATGACTTTCAGTGAAGAACAAGGCACCGTTGTCGGGGACGAGGTGACATATCTTCTCTAGGAAAGATTGTTCAAGTTGCAGATCTGATTGTTGATGGTGGACATCAGTCAGACACATATGAAGGCTAAAATCATCTACCTGACGACTCCATTGTTAGAAATTCCGAGTTTCAAAGTATTGATGGTGGCTCCACTAGCTAAATGAAGGACTTAGATGTTGTTTCTATTTGTTCAAGGTATTCATGTATCTATTTTTCTAATCTTCCTGGTTTTCCTAATCAATTACCGAAAGATGCATATTTTTTTAGCAATGGCCCTAAATTCAATGGGGAAGATTTGACTTTGACTCTTGAACATATAGAAAATTTTAAAACATTTGTGAAAATTCTTAGAGTTAAAAAGGAATATGTCTTCATCAGATTGTTCTTTGATTCGTTTCAAGGCAAATGTTGAAGATGGATTAAAAGTTTTCCTATCAGATCTATTAAGTCATTCACATATTTTTGGCATATCTTTCTTGAAACATGGATGGAGAAAGAGGAATAATTCAAAATATAGGTGCCCTTTATTCAAGGCTCTAGAGAATGGGAAGATATGTGCACAAAAGATGAGGTAGATGAGAACTTTACTTCATCTCTTTCTTCTTATCTGAAATCCTATCGATGTAGCCATGAAGTTAAGCTCAAGGTTTTGCAAGAGTTTGCCATCAAAACTGAAGGAGACATAACTGAATTGGAGACCCAAATATAGTCCCAAGATTTGGACTATCAAGTCCCATTCTTTGGGGACCTTTTCCAGCAGAAGAAAGAGAAGGTAAGGCTGCTCGTGGATATTTGCATTGATAGTCTATAGTTGGAAGCATGCATTGAGGAGTTAAGGCAGCAAACAGAGTATGGTTTATTCGATCTTATTGCAGTGTACATGGAAAACAAATTCAGTTTGAATGATAGATCAGATTTCCTTTTACATAACCAGACTCATTATGTGCATGTATGGTTGTCGGCCTTTCTAGTTGTGTCCTGGTTGAAGCACTTCCAAGCAGCATCCTTGTCACAGCTACTTGATTGGTTGATCTAGCATTATAAAATTACTTGATCTATTGATTTTGCTGCAAAGTAGAGTAGGTTTGTGTATAAATAAGGTACCTAAAGTAGCATTTTAGTTTCCGGTATTTGTTTATGTATAGGTTGCAGTATGTGTATGTTTTATGGATTGGTATAAGTTGATTTGAGTTTGCAGCTGTTTGACTTTATTGCCCAATGGATGAGGCACTAATCTACATGTTCCCAAATATCTACGGTTCTTGGCACCTCCAAGGAGCTGCCATCCCCAATAAGGCCAATGTTAGTTCCAGTCTTCGCATCTTGTCACCAGGGATCAACATGGGCTCTTACTATGTCTAGTTTTGTTAGATGTTTTGCACATTATTTTCAACACAAAACATGTCATCAGTGTGTCCGTCAGAAGTAGCTCGGAAAGAGCTTTCCAACAGTATATCACACTCCAAAAACTGGCTCCCAGATCAAAAGATATGATCAAATGAATGATTAACTCAAAGATCTCCCCGTGTAGCTATTTATGTGTTTAATGATCCAGAGGAAACTAGGAGATGTCAGTGGTTGGATTGTGATAAAGAAGGAGAGGACATAGCATTTGAAGGCCTATTCCCGTGCTACTAATCCTCATCTCAACATATGGTGAGCTCGTTCTGCTTTGATTGAAAGAGATATCCATGAATCTGTGCAGAGGACATTGTACATTGCTGACAATGATATTGCGGGTGAAAGGTCTCACTAAGGGGAGAAAGTGTGAAGGAGATAACTAGAGATGTTTTATTGGAGAAAGTTACACATGAAAGGGAAATTCGTAATCATGCCAAAAAGGCTACTGCTGCAGCATTATTCATTCAGAGGGTCTGGAGAGGACACTGTGTGATTGGAAATATTGCAGAACAGTTTCGTTATCAGTGGGATGCACATTTAACTCAGTCAGAAGATATTTCTTTGAATGCAAAACAGATATCAGAAGATATTGTAAGACCCTTTCTTTTCTTCATATGTCAGCCAACCAAACGGTTTCTTCAGTTCGTCAATACATTATGACATGCAATAGTGCAATGAATAGGAAAAACAAGGTTGTTGTACAGACAGATGAAACTTTTATCATTACTGCAAGTGCTATAACCATGGTCCTTCGTCCTTTCCATTCTATGCCATCGGATTTATGTGAAAGTGTCTTTTCTATATCAAATCAAACAAATTGTCTCAAAGGTTATGATGCTGGAGTTAAAAGTGCAGCAGAACAGTTTTGTGTATATATACTTACAATTCCTTATCTCACACAGAGGCTTCCTACTGCATTGTTACCTGCTCTTCAACATTCATCGACTTTCTCTCCATGTTTGAGAACAATGGTGGTAATGGTAGATTTCAAAGGAAGTTATCTTGTTAATTTGGCATTAGGTTCTATCGAGAGCCCTGAACATTCTGGACAGCTTGTGGAGGGCTTATGTTGTAGAGAATATGTGTTTGCTCTTTCCTGTATTTTAGAGAATTTGATGCCATGGATTGAGAAAAAACGGCGATCAAAGCGGAAAGTAGATGAGGATGAGGAAGAATATGATGACCATAGTTCTAGTGTTCCCAAGCACCATTTTTTGAGTGGTACAGAAAATGGGGATGGATTTACTGAATTGACTTCATCACTCATCGAGTATTTGAGGCCAGTCCATCAGCAGTGGCATCTGCACCAGCTTCTAGCTACAGTGAAAAAGGAGGGTTCTTCTGTGCATGAAGTATATCTGGGTCATGGGGGCTTAAAGACAAAATTGGAACTGCAAGATGTTGCCCAATTGTATTCATACCTGCTCGCTACCTTTTCTTCCTTGAATTCCTTTGGTGGACCTTTGCCTATTCTTAATTTATTAGCTTTCACTCAGGGATTTTTGTCACAGTTGTGGGAATGGTTAGAGAGATTTCTTATTTTCAAGAAAGATGGATTTACAAGAGTTCAGAAGCAATTCCAGACCAGTCTAAGTATTGGTGAGAACCAAATTCATGATATAGTTGGCAGAAAGGAGGAAAGTTTGATCAGAAATGTAAGCAATAAATGGGCCTCTGCCTTTCTAAGAACGAAAGGGAAGTCTTCAAATGGAGATAGCAGTACTGATATGTGTAAAGATAACTCTCTTCAGCAATATACTGATAAAGATGATGCATGCACAGTATGGGACTTGGAACCTATGAAGAAGGGTCCTCAGGGCATTCCAAAAGATACTTCAACAATGTTACTTCTATTTTGTGCAACTTATGCCCACTTGCTTATGGTTCTTGATGATGAAGAATTCTATGAAAAACAGGCTCTTTTTACACTGGAACAACAAAGAACAATTGTGGCAATGCTTAATACAATGGTCTACAATGGCTTTTTGAATAATTCTGGGCATCATAACAATCCTTTGATGGATGCAGCTGTTAGGTGTTTGTACTTTTTATATGAAAGAGATTGTAGACGTAGTTTCTGCCCCCCATCTCTATGGCTTGCTCCTGCTGTCAAATATCGTCCTCCAATTGCTGCAGTAGCTAGAGCACATGAAGCTGTGTCAACTTGCTTGAAATTGGGAGACTCATCCGTGCCTTCAACGATGGGTTCTTTGGTCACAACTACTCCACATGTGTTTCCTTTTGAAGAAAGGGTACAGATGTTCCGTGAGTTTGTCAAAGCTAATAAATTGGCCTGAAGAATGACAGGGGAGGTTGTTGGACCTGGGCCAGGATCAATTGAGATAGCAGTGCGTCGTGACCATATAGTGGAGGATGGATTTGCACAATTGGATTCCCCTGGGTCAAAATTGAAGTCCTGTGTTAATGTTTCATTTGTTAATGAGTGTGGCCTTCCAGAGGCAGGGTTGGATTACAGAGGTCTCTTTAAGGAATTTCTCACGGATTTGGCGAAGTCTGCTTTTGACCCTCGGTATGGACTTTTCCTGCAAACTTCAACAGATGAGAGACTGCTATTTCCACACCCATCAACAAGAATCCTTGCAAATGGGGTGCAGATGATTGAGTTCCTCGGCAGAATTGTTGGCAAAACTTTGTATGAGGGAATTTTACTAGATTATTGTTTCTCTCATGTTTTTGTCTGGAAACTGCTAGGCGGATATAGCTTCCTTGATGAGCTTTCTGGCCTTGATCCAGAATTGCATCGAAATCTTGTGTACCTAAAGCATTATGAAGGGGATGTTAGAGACCTTGCTTTGGATTTCACAGTAACAGAGGAGGTTTTTGGAAATCTAGTGGTTATTGAGCTTAGACCGGGTGGTGCTAATATGATTGTTACAAATGAAAATAGGTTACAGTATGTACATGCAATGGCAGACTATAAACTTAATCGGCAGATCCAGCCACTAATAAATGCATTCAATAGAGGATTATCAAATTTGATTTCACCATCGTGGCTGAGCTTATTTAATGCAAGGGAGTTCAATCAACTGCTTTCTGGGGGAGAGCATGACTTTGATGTTGATGACCTGAGAAACAACACTCAGTATACAGGTGGTTACTCTGAGAGCAGTCGAACTGTTAAATTATTTTGGGGAGGATAAGTTGCGGCCTAGTTTTGAAAGAAACCTTGCATATTGGTTCCAAGGATTCTTGTTTGTTTTGTCATGCTTACAATGAGAGCCGAAGGCCCAGCTCAGCGCCCCTGCGTCCACAACACATACAAGGTCAAGAAATCAAAAGCCAAGCCAATCTAGTTGTGGCGTTGTGCTTCTGGAGTGTGGCCCTACGTGCAGCGCTTACACCTGGGAAACAAACAGGACAACAGGTCGATCAAACAACTCCAAAATTCGTGCAGGCAGGTGCAAGGTGGCAGTCAAAAGGAAGATTTTGTGGAATATGGTTCCACACCTAAAGGAGCAGATATAGTAATATTAATCCACTTGGCAAACCTTCACATAATTTGGGTTTTCAAAAACTACTTCTCATGGTTCTCGAGATAGTTTGGGATTTTAGTTGCAAATTAGTTTATAATAGAGTTTTATGATAGGATTTTATTTTTAATTTTATTTTTTATTTTTTATTTCCTATGTTGAGGAAATAAAAATAGATTTGTAATTTAGTATATATAGGATTATTTTTAAAAGATAGAGGTTCGATTTTTGCAACAGGAAGAGGCATTTGGATTGTGTAAAGTTTTATTGAATATCATAATAAAGCAGTTTTTTCCCTTTAGGCCTGGGATCCATCATGGTGCTTAAATGTCCAGTATGTTTTTCTCATAAATTCATTTATACATTATGTCTTTTCTGCTATTTTGTGTTGCAGCATTCTCTAAGTGAAATGTTTGGAATCCATCAATGCCATGATGCTCCTTTCATAATGATTATGTTGTTAAATGTGTGGTTATCTTTTCAGAATCCATCCCCTGATAGATGCTCTGTTGAGTAACCCTGTGCTTCTCTTTCGTCTAAGTTTCTGCTGCAGATCCATCCCTTGTTTGATGCCTGTAGGGCAGCGAGCTTTCTCCCCTATTCTTCTCACATTCGCAATCTTTATTTGGCTGAACATTGCACTTACTTTGCCCCAAGTTTGCCAGTAGAAACTGGCATCGACTCCATAGCCCAAATGGTCCTTTCTCTTGTTGTTTTCGACCCAAAAAATTTCAAACAAAATCCCCGCACTCCATAGCTAGCCTAAGATTCAGTTATCGTAGCCACGTTTTGTTGGCAAAGAGAGAGCCCTCTCTGGTCTAGAAGGGCTAGATGCTAGATCGAAGCTTCGTCTGTGGTTGCCTCGGAATTGCCTCTTCTCAACCTTGAGGTTCATTTCGAGTGCTAACACATTCAACACTTTTGGAATGAGAATGGCATCGAAAAAAGACTTGGTAGGTATAGCAAAATAGAGTGGCATATAGCTGCTGAAAAAGGGCCAAATGCACAAATGAGACTAAGGTTAGGGCTTTCCACCATTTTGGAAAACCTAATTTAATCTCTTTTTTCGATCATCATTGCAAATCATAATCGTTCGTAGTGTGTGGAGCAAAATAGTCGTGTGTAATCACATGGGTAGGGCCAACATCACCTATGCTAAGTGGGGCACGTACACCTCAATAAAATATGGTTCCATTCATAGAGCGCATGTAGGGAGAAATACGTATGGTTAGGTTATGTATCCTAGTAACTCAATTTAAATGAATATGAAATTTATAACCCACAATTTGGATATCAAAGAAGGGTTGAAACCATTAAAATAATTATGCACCAAAAATAAATTGTAAAGTGAACTATTGTATTATATTGTTGGCAAGCGCACCACATATCATGTTGATACGGGTCAAATAAAGGATCAGATGAAGAGTTTTCAATAAACCTTTTAGGGATATGGCATGATGATAACGAAATGGAGTTAAGAATTAAATTATGTTAATTCGCTTGCCATGTTAATTCACTTTAATTATTGGAATTTGTTCGCAGAATGTTGAAGTAATGGTAGGACAAAGATCCTATTTACTAATTTTGTCTTAAAATGGATATATATATATATATATATATATATATATATATATATATATATATATATATGAGGAGGTATGTTATAGTCTTGGTGCTAAGGGCTAGTAAATTTCTGGATCACACAAAGTTGTGTGTTTACTAATGAAGGTCACATTGTAGAGTTGGGAAAACGCTAAGGGCGTTGTTTAAATTTGAGCATCGATGCATAGTCTTTATTTAATACAAAAATCTAGGATTCCTCCACAACGAGATCGAAGTTGATCAAGGGGATAAAAGAGAAATTTTGATTTGGACCACCATGCATGAAGAAAGTGGGATGTCTTAACATCAATATTATTTACTTAATCGTAATCATAATAATAATAATAATTTTATTATTGTTGTTATTATTTGCAATATTTTTATGTTGTTAATATTAATATTATTACGTAAATGTTATTAATATTAATAATAACATTAATAATCTTAATAACATAAGACATTGTGTGGCTTAATGCAAACGCTCACCCACGAGGTTTGAACAAATAAACTTTGCATAACTAGAGTTGTAACAAAACATTCAATCACCAAATAATCCTTGCCCATAAAATAATAATATTATTACATTAAGATATGATAAATTATGGGATGTAATAATATTATTATAGCTATTTATTACATGTTAATATTATTAAAATTTATTTATGTGATTTTTACTAAAAGATCTAGCAACATTCATAATATGGATCACAAAAGCCTACATTCAAAAATTATTAATAATATATTAATCTCATTCATGCAATATTTATTAATAGTATTGATGTTGTTATTACTAGTGCAACCACATTAACAATATTAATGTGGTTGATATAGCCTAAGGCTTCATAATAATAAAAATATTATTACACCACCAAGAATATCTTACTAATGCACACATTTCCCTAATTAACCATGTATAAAAAAATTATATCAACTTTAATTTAAAAATAAAATAAAAAATATTACGCTTTTACATTATTATAATAATAATATATAATTTACGTTGATCGAAGATTATATAATGATAGTGCTCGACGAAGATCAGTGAAGAGCCTTTTTTTAATGTATATAATCTTTTAATAGTTTTACATTCGTCTCTCAACCGCACATTACTCTCTAAGTTGCGCGTGGATTAATTTTTACTTTTTAAGCTTTCACTTCATACCCAGAATCTGAGTTTGTTAGGACTGACGATCAATGGAAAACGATATGGTCAACACAGTGGCACTCGGTGATAAAGGGCATGGCAGAATTCATCGATATATCTCATGTAACTGTGCATGTTAGAGTATCGAGTCCCAAATTGGAAAAGGTAATTTTATCAGCGTATATAATAAAGGTAAAAAACAATGGGAAATATTATCTTTTTAAAAGTCAATAAGTAATGTAATTATATCATATGGCGGTTGCTGATATGCTTTATATTATTTTATTTTATTTTATTGTAGGCAACAGATTTTCTTGATATGCAGAGTCTGCACGTGAGAAATTAGACAGAGAAATCCTTTCAATACCAGAGATCGAGATATCTTTAATGAGTGATGAATTTTTTATATAAAAATAATTAAATCAAAGAATTATTATTTATTTAATTGGACATTTTTTAATTCTAATTTAGTTATTTCTTTTATATTATAAATTTAGTTATTTTTTTTTATATTATATTGGAGTTGTTTATAATGTAATTTTTTGGAGATTTCGGTGACGGAATCTGGCAGAAGAAATTGAGATTAAATCATGATTTGTTGCAGTTAAAATGGTTTTTTAGCTGCATATTCCGATTCAGCACCCTGAAAAACCCCTGGGACGCTTTGATTGTGCAGAAACTAGCTATCAAACTTGTGATTCCAATAAATTGCTGCCTGATTTTCACCGGAAAAACCCGCCGAAAAAGCTTTCAAATAGTCGCGTTATAGACAACTGCTATTATATTTAGTTAGTTTGATTTATTTTTTTCCTTTTATATTATTTAGTTATTTTTATATTATATTTTGTTAGTTTTTTTTTCTTTTATATTATATTCTCTCATGTTATTTTATGGTGAATTTTGAAATATGAAATGGTAGTTATATTATTATATAATTATGATTGTTTTATCTTATAAAATTATTTATATTTATTAGTTTCATTTTCATCTATAAATTAAATTTAGATAAATATCGAAGTTTTAAATTTAAATAATAAATAATAAATATTAAAATGTTAAATTACATTTTTATATTATATAATTATAGTTGTTTTATTTTATAAAATTATTTAATTATTAGTTTTATTTTTATTTTTATCTATAAATTAAATTTGGATAAATATCAAAGCTTTAAATTTAAATATTAAAATGTTAAATTACATTTTTATTGGCAAATTTTAGGAAATGATTATTATCTCTTATTTATTTTGAGAATTATTTATATTACAAAGTTTATGTTTGTTTGTTTTAATATATATATATATATTATATTATATTATGTGTGAGAATTATTTATATTACAAAGTTTATGTTTGTTTGTTTTTATATATATATATTATTATTATGTGTGGAAGTGTGTTTTTTTTTTTTTTTGGAAAAAACATATATATATATGAATTTTTTTATTGAATTATTATATATTATTAATTTTAATATTATTAATAGCATTAATATTAATAATAACATTGATGTATATCTATGTTTATTAGACATTTAATTTATATCGTTGTTTTTTGATGTAAACTTGAAAGTTCTAATAAAATTCAAAACTTATTCACCAATAAAATATTAATAAATATATATATATATATATATATATATATATATATATATATATATATATATCGATATTAATCATGGATCTATCAAACACCGAGAGCTATAAAATATTTGAGGTGCAATCTTCTTTTAGAGTGGAAAACTTGAAAAAATGTTTACAACTCAAGAGATTGTCCCCATTGCCCCTTAATAAATCTGTGGTTGAAATGGATCTATTTATCTATCTATATATATAGACATTTTTCAACCCCTTGAAAATCTTCTTGGCCACTTGGATTTTGTAGATAACTCACTTAACTTGCAATTGGTGCAAATCTTTATTAGATTTTGTACAAAATTGACAATAAAATATACTTGAAAAAAGGAATAAAATGTAAAAGTTGAAATTTTATAAACATAAGATTTTATATTTTTCACCCCATATATATATATATATATATATATATTCTAGGCATTGTTTTTCTATGAATAGCAATATTTTTTAAGTGTAGGATATTTATTTTATATTAAGAATTGAATGAATTATACATTTTTCTTTTATTATTTTTATTAGGAACTAATTGAATTTTTTTACTTTCAATTATCTATTTTTTCATTGAAATATTTTATTAAAGTCAACATTAACATAATTTATTTAGTTAGTTTGGTTCCTCTTATATAATATTGAGTTAAGTTTGACATTCTTTTTATTCTATTATATTCCATCATGTTGTTTTTAGTGAATTTTGAAACCTTGATTTATATAATTTATAAGATTAGCACTTAAATGATATATCTTGAGTTGTTCATTAAGAAATAATCAAATATTTTTTCAGAGAAAAAAATCTATATAGATTATATTAAGATCATATAATATTCTGAAAAATACATAGCAATAGAAAGCCATAAAGGTCATGATCAAAACAAAGATGAGTGATGACAATCGATCTGTGGATCAGCAGAATGAGAGCATAGTGAGACATATTGATTCAGAATGAGTAGACAGGCAGAAGAGAGACGCCAGTCGCATAGAGCCGGCATGTGCAAAAAATAGAGCAATGACAACCTGCATGTAACATAATGTGCTGAAAAATAACAGTAGCACAAGAAAATAGAGATGCCAGCGACAGATGGAAGCTAGTCCAGAGGCATGGATCCTGTAATCAGCGAGATGATGGAGTCCAGCGGCAAGTTGGAATCCTGAAAGACGCGACGACATCTCCACTTCCAGATATGCCATACAGAAAGGAGAAATAAAGCGAGCCAGGTGGGTCGTTGAGAGGACCACCAGAAAAAAGCGTCCGGGACCGTGGAGAAGATACGGATGGGAAAACCAAAAAAGGAGGATAGCTCGTTCCAGATCGCTGAAGATGCCGCGCATTGAAAGAACATGTGGATGTTCGTTTCCAATTCAGCAAGGCAGAGTTGACAACGACTCGGACCGTGCCACCCTTTCTTTTGGAGAACATCCCAGGCAAGGTTCCTGTTGTAGAAGAGGAGCCAGCCGAAAAGGATAGATTTAAGAGGGCAGGAGGCTTTCCAGAATTTGAGAGGATAGAGATTAGGGGGGGGGGGGGAGATGAGATGAAAGGGCGGAGTAAAGACGACGGACAGTGATGGGGTGGATGGAGGAGTCCGGGGACCAGATTAGTTCGTCCTTTGTTCCAAGTTGTAGGATCCTCCGGCGGGAGAAAGAAAGGGTGGCGGAGGACCAGAAGGGGCGGAGGGGGGGGGGGGATATGAAGTTGATGTTCCGTTTTCCAAATGGGCTCAAGTGAGGACCATGAATCAATGAGATTGGACCAGGTGAAAATACCCCTAGAGTGGAAGAAGGTGAGGAGAGCCGGGGGGATCTGAGATTCTAGATCATATAAGGTAGGGTCAAAGGCAATGAGGACAGATGAACCTGAAAAAAATGTCCATTTAAGATTGTTCATAAAGAACCGTTGATTCTTTCTGAAGCTGCACCATATAGGAGAACCGTGCCTGATCCCGAGAGATGACCTTCTGAGCCAGTGTTCCAAGTTCCGGCCTTTCAGATACTTTTGCTTGATGAGAGCGGACCACGGGCTGTTCCCGAAAAAACCCCTGTGCATAGACTTGCAGATGAGCGCATTCCCAAAGAGCCTCATGTTTAAAAGGCCCCATCCCCCTTTCTTCTTTGATTTTGTAATATTATCCATTCTTGCAAGGTGTATTTTTTATTGATAAGAATGACCACCCCATAGGAAATTTGCAGCGATTGACTGCATATTCTTGATGACTTTGTTGGGGAGGACGAAGAGGTGGCCCCAATAGACTGCGAGTTGGGAGAGAACCGCTTGAACGAGAATGAGTCTGCCAGCTAGGGATAACAGCCGCAGTTCCCATTTAGAGATTTTGTTGTAGAACCGGTCAATAAGCCACAACCAATCGTTGCACTTATTATTTTTCACTTTGAGGCGAAAACCCAGATATGTAAGACCATCTGATAGGAGGGCGAGGTTGATGCCGAAACGGGCCGCTATCCATTGAGCTGTAGCAGGGTTGGAATTATTGTGATATAGCACAGTTTTCTCATTGTTGATCATAAGGCCTGTTGCAGCCCGGAACTTCTGAAAGATAACATATAGACAGGCCCAAGAAGATTTACATAGCATTGCAAAGATTAGAATATCGTCAACAAAGAAATTGTGTGAGAGTGAGATATCCTTACAAATCTTTACAGGTTTACATCTGCCTTGGGCGACGGCATGGTTGATATGAGTGCTGAGAGAGTTCATTACCAAAATAAAGAGGAGAGGGGACAGAGGGCATCCTTGACGGAGCCCTCTTTCGGCCTGGAAGAACGATGATGGTATTCCATTGATAATAACAGAGTAATGAACAGATTCAACGCATGCCATAATCCAACTGATAGCGCGTGGCGAAAGACCAATTCTTGCCAGGAGAACTCTGAGGAAGCTCCAACTAATGCAGTCAAAAGCCTTTTTTAAGTCGATTTTGAGGGCGGCCGCATCTATGTTCTTGGAGGAGATAGAGAAGAGGCCCTCCTGAGCTAAAGCGACTGCGTCGAGGATAAGCCTGTCTTTTAGAAAAGCGTGCTGTTGTTGAGTAATAAAGGAGCTGAGGGTTTTTTTCATTCGCTCTGCAATGAGCTTGGAGATAATCTTGTAAAGTGCATTGCATAAGGCAATAGGCCTGAAATCCCCGAAAGATGAGGATTTTTCTTTTTTTGGAATCAATGCGATAAAGGTGGCCGAGAGAGCGCTATTGATACTCCCTGACAGGCGAGAGGCGTCCACCATATTGAGGAGGTCGTTTTTGAAAAGATCATAAAAATGAGAGTAGAATTCCACCGGAATTCCATCGGGCCCCGGGCTCTTATCTTTTTTAAAACTTTTTATTATGTCTGTAAGCTCCCCTTCTGAGATTGGTTTAAGGAAATCTTCATTAGCAGCATCATCAAACATGATCGGAAGATGGTCAACCGCCCACAACATGTCATAGATGTCATTATGTTGACGCTTATATTGGGCACTGAAAAAAGAAGTGGCCGCAGCGGAGATATCGAGCTGGGAGTAGAGGGGGTTTCCGCTGCTATCATCTATTCGCCATATCGCATTCCTCGTTCTGCGGGCACTTGCAAAATTATGGAAAAACTTTGTGTTCCTGTCGCCCTGTTTGAGCCATATAGCTCGGCTTTTCAACCTCCAGGATGCTTCCTCTTTTAGGAGCAGAGCTTGTTTCCTTTTTTCCAGAGACCAAAGGTGAACCTTTTTGTCAAGAGAGAGGCCATGAAGATGGATAGTTGAAGAGATCAAATTTATTTCGAGGTTGATATTGCTGAGATCCTGTGAGTCTGTTTGCTTCTTCTTGATCTGCCAAGATTTAATTCCCTCCCGAAGCTTGTTGATTTTTTCACGAAAAGTGAGGAAGGGAGCCTCCTCTGAATTATTGATATGACCCCAGCTGGATTTGACGAAGGCAGCAAAAGATTCATCCTGTAGATAAACTGAATTAAACTTGAAAGAATAGCCCTTTCTTTGATGTTCACGCACCCATTCCAGGGAGATGGGCTTATGATCAGAAGTGATGGCGACTCCAGTTTTGGCAATGGGCATCCCCCATTGTTCAATGATGACTGACGACAGCAGAAAGCGATCAATTCTCTTTGCAATGAAGGCATGACCCAATCTGCCGTTGTCCCATGTGGGGGCGATAGGATCCGGGATGATGTCAACCATGTCTCTTTTTAGAAGCTCCCCTCGCATTTTGTCAGCCAGTTTGTCCGTGGAAGTGCATTGACCCCAGCATTCTTGCGAATTGAGAGTGAAGTTTAAATCACCTGCAATGAGCAAAGAGTTAATATCAAGAATACCTGAATCGAGAAGAGAGTCCCAAAAAGGAAGTCTGTTCCGATAAGGCGCATAGACATTGAGCAGATTGATTGGGTGGGACCTTCCTCGAATGGTTGCCGAGATGAGAATACCAGACAGACACTTATATGCTTTAGCTTTTACCATGTGAGGATCCCATAGGGATACAAGGCCACCCGACAGGCCATCTGCGCTGATAGCAGCCATGTGCCAAGTAGGGTACATTCTTCTGAAGAAGGCCAAGGCAACCGTGCTGGAGTGCATAGTCTCCTGAACAAAAATGATATGTGGACTAGCAGATAGGAAAAAAAAAAAAAAGTTTAAATCGAAAGTTTAAATCTATTATAGTATGATTTTGTACTATTTAACTTCTAATAAAGCAAATCTCCAACAACTAACTTCACAAGCTTATTTTACATTTATGATCCCCATCTTTAGAGGGAAATTTCTAATTTGAATTGGTAAGAGTTGACATAAACATTAAATTTAAATCGAAAGTTTAAATCTATTATAGTATGATTTTGTACTATTTAATTTCTAATAAAGCAAATCTCCAACAAGTAACTTCACAAGCTTATTTTACATTTATGATCCCCATCTTTAGAGGGAAATTTCTAATTTAAATTGGTAAGAGTTGACATAAACATTAAATTTAAATTTCTTGAAAATCTTATACCATTATTGAATCATAAATTAATTATAAAAAAATTTGACTTACCTTTTTTAAAATTAACAATAGATTGAATTCTATAAACCAATATTGAATTAATTAAATTATATTTTTGAATAGTTTATTATTATTAATATTTTATATTAAAAATTGAATGAATTACACATTTTTGTCTTATTAAAAAATAACTAAATTATTGTACCTTTAATTATTTCTTCCTTGTGAGTATCTAAATATTTTACTAATTAAGTTAGAATAAATATGAATGAACTATCTATATTATAATTTTACAATCATGGTTTCAACCATACTAAGCTTTGTAATTTATAAAAATATTGCATTTTTTAAAATATTTTACTAATTAAGTTAGAATGAATATGAATGAACTATCTATATCATAAATTTTACAATCATAGTTTGGACCATACTAAACTTTGTAATCTATAAAAATATCTTTGCATTTTCTTAAAGTAAGTCGTTTTGAATGCAAGTTTATATATAAAAATTTGATATAAATTCATCAATATATAATCTATAATAAATATTATTTCATAAATATAAACATCATGATGATAACCATCTAACAAACATAAACATCATCTAACATACACAATCAAATTCACTACAATCATCTAGATATTGACACCTCTAGCACATATAAACATCATTAGCTAACACACAAATCTAATAATCTAATAGGGCATCATCATTATGATGACATCTAACAAAACACAAACATTGTAATTTAAGATCATCGCGACACATCCTCAAATTAATATACATCTCATGTCAAATAACTGTTATCACATACACATCTATCTGCAAGCACATTAAATGAACATATCTAACATGTCTTAATAATATACACATCAACACCAACATATAAATTAATACATAAACATGAAGAAAAAAATGTAATATATATATCTAATACAACAAACATAGTAGTGCCAGTGATCCAGGTGGATATTGTGGCCACCCGCCTATTCCACTTGGACCCCCACCACTATCTCTTTCAGTTTTTCAATTTCTTTAATTGTAGCACAATTTACTATTTTTGGCATTTTTCCGGGTCTTGAACTTTCGGAGCGGTTTTGAAGCCCTAAATGACGTTTTTTGGGGAAAACCATTGAATCATGAATTCGCAAGTTGTAGTCCTTTGACATACCTTTCTAATGAGGTATTGTGTGCATCAAATGGAGATCGTATGTCAAAGTTATGACCCTGATAAAAGATTACTTTTTCACTTCTCAAAGTCGGCCCCCACATTAAGGACTGGTGAGAAACCTGTTGTGAGAAGGACGAAGGTACACCCTCAATATTTTTAGGCACACCCACTTAGAATTCATTCTGGGATGTTACTAAGGAACAGTACTAACCTGTTGGAAGCTATGAGGATAAATACATAAATTGGGTCATGCTACGACAGGGAAAGGACCAAGACGTGTTAGACTTTACCAATTTTTTACATACCCTTCGCATGAAGTTGGGTATCAAGGTTTATGAGTGACATTTGGTAATCAGGTACCACAACTCTCTACACAGGAACATCCAAGATGAGGTGGAGTTCTTGGACATCTCCTCGCTCAGCACGGAGTACTGATACACTGTTAAGATTGAGCATAAGCTTAAACAGAAGAAGCAAGACTTTGGATCTGTGAATCTGAAGCCAGGGAAAGGCACCCTAAAATCATAGAGCAAAGGATAAAGCCAAGACAGGGCAACCTAGGATAACCCATCGAAGATGCAAACAAAGAACAACACCACAAAGATAAAGAAGGACATAGGAAAGTGGTGTGAGTTCCATAAGAGCTCCACTCACAACATAAGTGAGTGTTGGGCCAAGCAATCACTGGTGGCCAAGTTGAAGGCTTTCAAATCAGACGCATGTTCTAACTCTAAGTTAGAACCTAACAAGGGGAATGACAAAAGGAAGAAGAACATTGACACAAAGACCAGTGCCACCGTGGCCACCACCAAGATCCAAAATAATGATCCTGAAGATCCAGAGGAGGGGGAATGCTTCTTCCACTCAGATGTGGTTGAAGGGTTCACTGTTGCAGTTCATTGTCGAGAGTGAGAGCCAAAAGATCCTCATTTCAGCAGAGATCATGAAGCAATTGGGCCTATCGACTACATCATATTTGCATTCATACACCATCGAGGGGCTTCACCAAGGATGATATCTTCACGTCATCTAGCAGTGTTGCCTTCCCTGCAACACCAAACCCTTCACGGATGAGGTAATGTGTGATGTTGCTCCTCTTGAATTTTGCAATGTATTATTAGGACAACCGCGACATGTTGTATATGAGCCTAAACCTCGCTCTGTGATTATTAATTTGGGTAATAAGTTGTACATGATACTAGAGGTAGCCCCATCTTTTGCCATCTCTTTGATCACTACAAAGAAATGCAATAAGATCATTTCACAGACCAAGAAATTTGTTTCCTTTCTGATTCACTCTCAAAGTAAGGGGAAGATTCTAGCCACATCCAATTCCCTCGAGAAGGGTTCCTCCATGCATCAGAAGCAGGTGGATACGGTCATGGAAGAATATAGGGACATCTTCTCCTCACCCACAAGGGTACCCTTTCGCTGTTAGGTCAAGCATTCAATCAATCTAACTCCGGGAGCACCTCTACCCAACAAGTTGATATATCATTGCTCCATTCTGGAAAATGAAGAGATCAAGCGGAAAATCTAGGATTTTCTACAAAAAGGCAACATTTGACCAAGTTCCTCACCTTATGGGAGCCCAATTGTACTTGTATAAAATAAGGATGTGACCTAGAGGCTTTGCATTGATTATAGGGCACTAAACAAAATCATCATTAGGAACAGGTATCCAATCCCATAGACTGATGACCTTCTCAACCAACTCAAGGGGGGAGAGTATTTCAAAAAGATTGATCTGAAGTCTGGTTATCACCAGGTTCCAATAGATCCGGCAGATGTATGGAAGAATGCCTTCAAATCAAAGGCAGGTCTTTTTGAATGGTTGGTTATGCCCTTTGGGTTGAAAAATTCCCCTACTACTTTTATGAGGCTAATGGATGACATATTGCGGCCCTTCGCCAACTCATTCATTGTTGTTTATTTGGTTGACATCCTCATCCTTATCAAGAGTTGGGAAGAACACTTGCAACACATTCAGCAAGTCGTTTAAAACCTTTGGTAGCACAAATTGTGTGTCAACTTGGGGAAATGCACCTTTGGCATGAGCAAGGTCCAATATTTTGATTATATCATATATGAGTGTGGCATGCATGTGGATCCAACTAAGATGCAAGTGGATCATTAGGGATTGGGCAACCGTGACCACTCTAATAGAGCTTCGCAACTTTTTGGGCCTTCCAAATTTTTATCGGAGGTTTGTGTTGGGATTCTCCCATGTCACTTGGCCTTTGAGTCAGATTATGAAGGGCAGAGTGAAAGAAAATTTTTATTGGTTCGAGTCCCAACAGAAGGAATTCATTGAGTTAAAGCACCGCATGTGCTCTGCACCGATACTCACATTGCCAGACCTGTAGCAGCCATTTAAAATTGAGACAGATGCCTCTGACTATGCTATTGGTGCAGTCCTCACCTAGCATGGGCATCCAGTGGCCTAGCATAGTGAGACACTTTCCGATGCAATTTGGAAGTACCCCACCTATGATAAAGAGATGTATTCCAGTAATGGAAGCATTACATTTTGGGGAAGGAGACGGTCATCCACATTGATCACCAACCTCTTTAGTTTATACTGACATAAGGGAAGTTGTAGAAAGATCACCATCATAAGTGGTCTACATATCTACAACAATTCCACTTGAACATTAAATACAAAAAGGTAAGCACCAATCACATTGCAGATTACCTCAGTTGGCCCCCAGTTGCAGCACTAACTATTATTCTCAAGTCTTGTGGCCATGAGACTTTTGGACGGCCGCAACTATACAAAAATGATTCAGAGTTCACCTCCACATACCAGATGCTAGTATATGGCAAGCAGGTTTCTGATTTCCACCTCCAAGATGCATTATTATGCTATTTGAGCCACATTTGTGTTAACTGCTATCACATACACATCTATCTGCAAGCACATTAAATGAACATATCTAACATGACTTAATAATATACACATCAACACCAACATATAAATTAAGTACATAAACATGAACAAAAAAATGTAATATATATATATATATATATATATATATATATATGATACAACAGACATAGTAGTGCTAGTGATCCAGGTGGATATCGTGGCCACCCACTTGTTCCACTTGGACCCCCACCACTATTTCTTTCATTTTTAAAATTTCCTTAATGGTAGCACAATTTACTATTTTTGGCATTTTTTCAGGTCTTGAACTTTCAGAGCCGATTTGAGGCCCTAAATGACGTTTTTTGGGGAAAACCAAGGAAACATAAGCCTTCAACTTTTGCATTCACAAGTTGTAGTCCTTTTACAGACCTTTCTAATGAGGTATTCTGCACATCAAATGGAGATCGTATGGAAAAGTTACGACCTAGGAAATATATTACTTTTTCACTTCTCAAAGTCGCCCCCCCCACCCCCCCCACTGTAAGGACCAGTGAGAAACCTATTGTGAGAAGGACGAAAGTAAACCCTCACTATTTTCAAGTGCACCCACTTGGAATTCATTCTGGGATGTCACCAAGGAGCAGTACTACCTTGTTGAAAGCTATGAGGATAAATACATAAATTGGATCATGCTACGACAGGGAAAGGACCAAGACGTGTCGGAGTTTACCAATGTTTTTCATACCCTTTGCACGAAGTTGGGTATTAAGGCTTATGAGCAACATTTGGTACTCAAGTACCATGGTTGTCTACACAGGTACATCGAAGATGAGATGGAGTTCTTAGACATCTCCTCGCTTGACATAAAATACTGATACACTGTCAAGATTGAGCATAAGCTTAAATAAAAGAAGCAAGACTTTGGATCTGTGAATCTGAAGCTAGGGAAAGGCACCCCCAAAATTCAGAGAAAAGGATAAATCCAAGGCGTGGAAACCTAAGACAACCCATCAAAGCTGCAAATAAAGAACAACACCACGAATACAAAGAAGGATATAGGAAAGTGGTGTGAGTTCCATAAGAGCTCCACTCACAACACAAGTGAGTGTTGTTCCAAGAAGTCATTGGTGGCCAAGATGAAGGCTTCGAAATCATACGCATGTTCTAACTCTAAGTGTTCCAAATTAGAAGGCTTCCAAATCATCTATCTGGTGTTGCATGCCTTGTATCCCTCATCATTTCCAGTAGCCTACTAACTCCAACGATTTGATGCATAAGAGTCACCATCTCACACTAAGAGTCCCTGTAGATATCCACAAACCTAGGATCTATGTTGATGTCTCGAGCCCTCGCAGGGAGGACTCCCTCCTCAACCAAAACTCTAGACAATATGTCGCAATATTCCATCTAAAATCTCATACCATCCCTATGTGCCTAAACACCCATTCCCTGCTGACAATGTGCCTCACCCTCTTGGGCCTCACCTATATCCTCATCTACTCCATCTGGTGGAGGATGCATGTCCCCATGGAATGTGCCTCAACTTCTTGGGCCTTGCCTAGCTCCTCATCTACTCCATCCAGTCGAGGAGGTATGTCCCCATGGAATGTTTTGATCTCTACAAAATATATAGTACAAAAAAATAATTAGACAATTTCATTCAACAATTTAATAAAACAAGTTAAAGAACGTGCTAGAATAAATTTTATTCTAATTAATTAAAACAATAAAATGAAACTAGACTAATTTAAAGAAAAAAATAATATTACCTTTATCATTTGCAGACTGATCCATTATGAAGAGGGTGTTGGGACACCATCTCCAATCAATACCTGCATATAGAAATGGCAATAAGATAAATGAATGGTCATCTTCATTGTCTAGTAGCACCAATGTCTGGGCAGAAATCTTGGTTAGATACTGCGACAACCCCCTCTTGGGCATCATGTACCCCCACATGTGCATTTTGACCTCAAGCATTAGCCTAGGAGGGCGACAATCAAATTTAGGTCTTGTCTCTAAAAACCTCTCAAAAAATAAACAAAAAAACTCTGAAGCAAAAGGGAAGTTCATCCTTCCATGGATCATCGCAAGGCATCTATATAAATCCATAGAAAACTACCTCAAAAAAATGGCAGACCATCTAATACATCATGGTGCTTGAATCGAAGAATCAACGTTATACAAAAGAGGGCAACTAATTTCCTACCCATCACTAGTAAAGCATGCAATTGTGGTGACTAATAATGAGAGGCACCTAACCTCCTATGTAGCAAAAGAAGAAATTCGTAACTTTCCACCACGCATTTGAAATTTTTTGTTAGGACTGCATGACGCCCAACATATCTCTAAGAGTAGGTAAGTTGACTCTCTATCGCAACCCCATGGGGGACAGTAGGGAACTAGGGAAAATCGTCCCCTCTCTTGGATAGGCCAGTGACCAAATATATGTCCTCCTCAAAGGTCCTATACCACACCCCATGACCGACATGGAAACCCTACTCCTTGACACTCCACCGGCAGATCAGATGTGCCAATAAGATAGAATGTGCCTTTAGGGATGTAGCCTCCTCATAGTATTTAAGGAGGCCTACATTCCTCAAGAGAATTCGGGTCACTACGCTAATAGGGCGAGCTTATAAATCCCTCTCCCTCTCTCAGGCCTCCCATGGTCTGAACATATTGTATTGGTCTCTCATTTTCTCTTGATCTTGTTGTTGCTCCCTCTACGGACATCTCTACTACATGATTGACGTATAAATTTCATTAGCCTCATACATAAAACACAATTTTTTTAATTAAATGAAAAATGTATTTATAAATATGGAAACATAACTTTCAATTACGAAGAAAAAAAAATCCCTGGTGCGCCCAAAAAAAATTAATGCACCGGCTCAGGTGCACTATCAAATACAATTGCACTGGATATAATGCATACATATGTATGACGCACCACTGTTGGTTCACATATTTAAATTTTCATCATGGTGCATCTCAAACTTTGCACTAGTGTGCAAGTATAACCATTTTGAATTGGTCTAGAATGCTTAGGTTATGGAATGCACTGAACTATATTTTTTAATATTATTTTTGCGGTGTGTTTGGTAAATATAAACGCATTGGGCGTAACCTAAAAATTTATGCACTAACTTACAATTTATAGATGTTCTCGGTGTGTTTTCATTTAAGAAACACCGCTAAAATAGCTGTGAGGTTGATGCACTGAATGGCAATGCACCTTGTAAATTTATAAAGTGCATCGCACCACACAGAAAAAAGAAATAATAATAATAATAATAAATAATAATAAGAAGAAGAAGAAATAAAATAAAAAGTGGATTTTTTAAGCTAATTTGCAATTCTAATCCTCTAAAAAATTAAATTAAAGAGAAACATAGTCATTACCTGGACATTTTCTCATCTGGGAGGAATTGTTGACACATAATTGAGAAAAAAAAATCACCACTATTTGAGAAAATTGGAAATCCATGCACTAAGCACGGTATGGAAAGATAGTGACCAAGAGAAGCACCGACGTCAAGGTTCTTGCATTAGGAAAGATTGGCACCAGTGCTTCAGAGCTCTCAAGCATTGTTGATGGTGTCTAGTCAATTTAACGTCTTAAATTGCTCTACATAAATTATCAATCCGGGTATCGTAAACTGATGAAGTGTGGTGCACTATATGTGCTTAGTTAACCTCTTTCTTACTTTGTTGGTTTATAAAGTTATAATGTTCAACTCTTCCTAACCCTCTGCTTCCAACATATAGTACTATGTTAAGCACAATTAAGAAGTAGTCAGAAATAAGTCCAAAAAGTAATCAAGCTCTAAGGTGACAAGTAAGAAAAACCACTTTAAAGACCAGTTATAATGTTCAACTCTTCCTAACTCTCTGCTTCCAACATATAGTACTATGTGAAACACGATTAAGAAGTAATAAGTTAGAAATAATAAAATTTAATAAATTATTAAATGATCAATGGTCGGCTAAAAATTTCCCAGCTGTCATCCTTCACCATATTTATCACAAACTCATTTTCCTCTTCTCTGTATATCAAGTCCTGATGATGAGTCTTGCTCTAGACTCGAAACGTCGACAAGAAAAAGATGAACACTGTGGATTATCCGAATCCAATCTCTCAAAAACCACTCCACAGAAACCTGCAATCCAAAAAAGATTAAGAAGTAGTTAGAAATAAGTCTAAAAAGTAATCAAACTTTAAACTTGCAAAGAAAGAGCTTGAAAGAAATAACTTGAACTGAAACTGAAAGCAAAGCATAAAAACCGCTTTCTAATGGCACTAGACACCATTCACGCTGCTGCAAATAAAAAGGTAAGAAAATCACTTTAAAAACCAATGATAATGTTTATCTCTTCCTAACTCTCTGCTTCCAACATATGGTACTATGTAAAACACGATTAGGAAGTAGCTAGAGATGAGTTTAAAAAGTGATCAAAAATGAGAAAAATCCACTTTAAAGACTAGTTATAATATTCAGCTATTTCTAACTCTCTGCTTCTAAAATATGGTACTATGTAAAGCACGATTAGAAAGTAGTTAAAGATTAGTCTAAAAAGTACTCAAAGCCAGCTGTAATTTATTAGTATTCTGATCGCTAAAAGATAAACAATTTATGATAAAGAGACCATCAATATGTTAACATACAACTTTGAGAAACTAAACTAGAAGTAAGCTAGAAAATCAAAGTAAAGGCAGCAACTTTGAATCTGTCAACTGAAAATACCATCAGATATAAAGAAAATACAACAAAGACACACAATCCCGGGAGAAAATAAAATACAGTAATTTAAACTGTACAAGGCAGGGGCCCCCTACTACCTATGAAATCAAAGCAAAATTAAACACACTTGCATAAATTAAAATTGCATGAATGAAAATCTAATCTACCTTACATTCTACAAAGCAATATTTACAAAATGAAATCTAATCTACTTACATCCTAATATGCTCCATGACATCTACTTCACATCTCCTTCCATGTTGAGAACATCAAAGCTTTATTCAATTTCTTCAAAAGTGCAAAGTACAACAAAGCTCTCCAAAGCTTTCAAAATCCATGGGACTAACAAACTAAAAGGACTAAGAAAAGACTAAAGGAAAGACTAGAAGGGAAGACTAGCAAATGAAGGAGAGAGATCTCCTATTTATACAAAAAGATGAGAGCCATCTCATTAATGATAGTCCATGAATCTCTCCCTCTACCTCTAGAGTCCTAATCAAAAGAGGAACTGATAAGACACATGTCTTTTTAGAGTTACAATACAATTAGGAGATGTGACACATATCCTCATGATCCCATGATTCTTTCCAACCAAATTCGAATTTGGCCTTAGAGTGCCACATAAGGGTCTTCTAGAAGCCTCCTTTCAACCTACACATGTCAACAATCTCAACCCATTTGTTAGGTATAAGCATATGCACATTATTTTCTAATGTTTAACCACAAATTCACTTAAAAGGCTTAGAAATAATAAATATTGGAAAAACATAAAGGTGGCCCAATGATAATGAAAGTGGGATGAATGTGGTGACATAATAGTGAAATGGAGGTGAAATGGAGGTGATATAATGGACATAATAGTGAAAGTGTAATGGAAATGAATGACATTTTCAAGACTCAACATACCCCCCAACTGAAGCTATTGCATGTCCTCATGCAATATATATTACATTAACTCTTTTGATCCTTGAGCTTTGGCTTAACTTTGCATGATATCATTTGATAACTTCATATTTTTGCAAAGTGTTTCACTTGAATTGCAACATGGTTGGTTCTTGTGTTACAACCATTTTTTTTCTTTTGTTGCTTGCTATTTTGATCTTTGAACTTTGCATAATCATATTTTGATTATTGTTGCAAAGTATATCTTTATTGGATTGCATGATGGTTGGTTCTTGTGTGACAACCATGATTTTGTTTGTATCAAATTTATCCTTTAAGCACTTTTTCAAAAGCCATTGTATGCTCATAATAGCAATGTAATAATTAATATATGTTGGAAGTATGTGAGCTCGTAAATATCATATGGACATGGCAAGATATGAATATGAATGTATTCCCCCCCCAACTGATGGTATTGGAAATTTTATGAAATGAGGAAGAGAAATGTTTTTCCAACAATTATCATTCTAGCTTTTTATGGAATTCTATGGTTAAAAGTTAGAAAATTCCGTACCTTCACTTACCCTTTAGAATGGATGAGTTGTATGTGTGGTGGCTGAAATCTTCTGATCATATTCTTCTTCAAGTGGCTGAACAAGAGGAGTCATGGATAGAGAGATAAGATGGATTTTTATTGCTTCTACTAAAACTTGCCGAATCTGCTCCAAAATGCTGAAAATAATAGTCTTCATGTCTTCAAAACTCATTGGCACAATTCCTACTATGTGAAAAGATGTTCTGATGTCGAACACAGTAGGAAATTGTTGGCTTAGTGACCATTAATGGATGCCACTAGTCAACACGAGAACTCTCACCATTGATGACAATGAGAGTCAAGACGCCCAAACACATCTTGCTAGGTACGAATGAATTTGCTGATGTCGAGTCACCTAGAAGATCTAACGAACAAGGGACATTAATGTATTCCCATTGTTTGTCAGCGTGAGGACTTGCCATTAAGGCATGCAAGCCTCAAGGTGTTTTTACAAAGAACTTAGACTCAAAGGACTATGGACTCAATAATTTGCATTGAAGCAGGGCTTATTTGCAGAATGAAAATGACAAGGAATGGAAAATGGAAATGGAAAATGGCAATGGAGAACAGAAATGACAATGGTCAATAAGCATGTGAATGAGCCTCTTGCTTTTATTGGTGGGTTATGAATGGACAAAAAGAGATGGAAAGTGTATGTGAATGAAAATGGAAGATATGGAAGAAAGTGAGATGAATGGTTTATTATGAAGTATGGATCTGATGGATGGATGTGATGGAGACAATAGTATCTGAAAGTTTTTCAAGTGTTTGGATCTAATTTTACATTAGCATATTTCCTCTTTGTTGCTGATCATCCTCTTATGAAACAAATTGGTCTCTTAGAGAGACACGATTCTCTTGTAGTCATTTGTCCTTCCTCCTGGAACCTGCAAAAAAAACTAATACTTCTTCTGCAATGGAATGTAAAATTATCAAAGGAGAGAGGTGGCCAATCTCTCTAGTTATGATATTTACACACAAAACTAAGAATTTGTATTAATGAAACAAGTTCTCAAAGGAAAAATCAAAAGAATTTATACCTACTTTGGAATTAGTGCCTCAAGTTGATGTTGCTTCTTTTCAGCAATTTATTTCATTATTTGCCATTTCAAACTCTAATGATATATTTCTCATTGTATAGATCTTGTTGAGATCTTTCCAATGGTACTTAAATCATCAAAATCTGATTTTGTATGAAAAAGATAAGCTGATTTGAGCAATGAGGTTTTTCTGGCTGCGGAATCAGAGAATAACTGCGGAATTGGACTTTAGCTGCGGAATGTGCACAGTTCTGTAGCTAAAAATCTTGGATACAAAGTTAACCATTCATATTTCATCATCAGTCCAAAGTTAATCAATACCTTCAGAAAAGTGAGCAAATAACTTGTTCATTTCATTGATTCAAAATTATTATTTTTTTTCTTGACATGCAGCGACTCAGTGTGGCGACTCAATGTGGCGACTTTGTGATAACACACAATTGACTTCCCTTTGACCGGGGTCTTTTTCATCAAATTTGATCGAATGAATAGGACACCATCCATGTACTGGCATTTCCCTAGCTACCCATGTGACTTGTTTTGCCTGATGACACCTGCAACCTAGAGTTTAACAAAACAGCTGCGGAATCTGGGATTGGCTGCGGAAACGCTGGAAACGCTGTGTGACATTAATAGTTTATAGCATCAGCCAAAAGAAAGTTAAGGTGTAAATGAACTGATCTTCTATATGATAGCCTTTTCCATTCTCGTTGCCTATATCAGTTCATACACCTATGTTGTAAGGTCCATGATCATACTAACAATATCTCCACTAACAACTTTTTAGAGGTTTAACTGCCTTAATTCTCGATACTCCAGCTTGGGTCATTACTAGTTTAATGTCTTTGAGCTCTGCTCCAGCGTCATCTACTTCCTCATCTTCCTCCTGTGCAGCTGTAGATGTTCCTTTAGCATTACATGACTCATATCAGGCGCCTTGAACTTCTCAGCTACTTTTGTTGGAACCATAACCTTGGTTCTGGATGCCTTTCACTATCAATCAAGCAAGCTAAACATGTACACCGATATCGGGCTTTATAATATGTTTGTAGATGAAAAACCTGCAACAATGGTTAAAACTATAATAGGTATCGAGAGTTATGCGGTGGCAGTGAGAGAGAGTCGTGTTCAATTGAAACTGTTGTTTTAACAGGGAGTCGTGTTCAATTGAAACTGTTGTTTAGCGGTCTTAAATGAATTACAATCGGTGGCATCTGGGCAAAGAGAGGTGTTAGCATAGAACCAAATTTGAATTCCCTTTCTTCAGGTACGCCGAACACATCAAACTATCAGTTAACTCACGTTTTTCTTCACGCGGCGGCAAAAAAGAGGCTCCAAAGAACCGAAAATGTCTCCCAGACCGCCACGAATTTCCTCAAACGGTTTCTGGGTTATCTAATTAACCCATCCAGAAAAAAAACCCATGTTTTATTTTTTTGAAATTCGTCTCTGTTTGGGAGAATCGAAGGTGTGAAGTTTGACGTTTTTCAGGTTTTTGCGTTTTCTGAGTTAATTTTTTTCTGTTCTGCCTTTACGTTTTTTTTTCTGCCTTTTAATTTGCATTCGGCCTTTCCGCTTGATTTTGCTGTGTTATTCAGTGTTCCAGTCTCATTTTTAAGGGCTTCTCCAGGCGTATGTCTTGAAGATACGACAACAAAACGTTCACACAAATGGGCCTATTCTAGATGACATTTTGTTGGCGGATCCTCAGATTTCAGATGCAATAGAGAAGGAACTATACATCGTCAAGCTATACATCCACTAGGTTCATGGCCGTTGGAATTTCTTTTTGATACGAGTCATGGCTTGTTATTTTGGCTATAATGCTGGTATTGAAGGTGGTGTCTGTGGGATGGAAAAAAAATAAAAATTAGCGCAGATTTCCAGCTAATGTTCAGACAACTCAAACTCTTTCTATTCCTTGGATTTGTCATAACTATTGGAACACTATTCTCTGCCTTCCATCTGACTGTAGGAGTTAAGCCGTAGACTGAACTAGAAGAAGCCCAAACAATAGCTGGTTGAGGATTGGTTGCTTTACAGGCTTCTAGCAAGGTGACAAGACCTGTAATGTTGCTATGAACATAGGAAGATGGATACAATCCACCTGCAACTGCAGTCACACCAAGGTATATTGTTGGTCAGGAATTGAAGAGGTGAAGAACATAAAGGATTGATGCTGCTTGACCTACTTCGACCAACATTAATTCCCTCAATCACAAGCAAGTATCCAAAGTCCTTAGGGTCTGAGACAATCATTCCCATGACATAACCCAGCAAGCTCATGCATGATTGAAGAGAGTTTTGAACCCAAATTGAAACCACACATGGCAACAAAATCCACCACTGAATCCAAATGGACCAAAGCTTGATTAGGGAGGCAGATTTTTTTTTTTTTTTTATTGAAGCCACAATGAAAACTAGGAATGGAGATAGTCATAGATTGCTTTTCTCTCTTTTTTTTCTCTGAAATTGTAAAATTTTATAAAAGGATTAATGATTTTCAATTTCAGGCAGCAAATACTTCAAGAAAAACATGTTAAAAACAAGGCTTTGACTGAGGTCCTAGGCTAGTTTTTCATCGATCTGAGATGGGTGACTAGGATAGGATCCATGTCGGGACAATTCTGGAGATGCCCATGTGGTCGGTTTTTTCATTAGATGCCTGTAACCTGCTAAACCTTGAAACAACTACGGAATTGTCAGCTAGCTGCAGAATTGTCAGATAGCTGTGGAATCAGGGCAGTTTCTGCAGCTAAGTTGCAAAACCTTATTTGAACAGAATACAGTGTTTTGAAGACCACTACAAAGCATAACCAGACAATTTTGGACAATTTGAACTTATCAAAGCAGTTGAGTTTCATTTTTTATTTTTTAATTTTTTTTTATTGAATCAATTGAAATAATGAAGTTTATTTTATCTCCTTTTTTTTTTTCTTAACAATTCTTTTTCTGATCCTCCAGATCACACAGAGTGCAGGAGGAGAGCATACTCAAGAATTATTTTTTTGCCTTTTTTTACTTAACAATCCTTTTTCTGATCCTCCAGATCACACAAAGTGCAAGAGGAGAGCATACTCAAGGATTATTAATTTTTTTTTTTCAGATGTAAGAAATAAGGTCTCCTAATTACACTTCCCTGGCAACGGCGCCAAAATGTCTAGTCAATTTAACGTCTTAAATTGCTCTACATAAATTATCAATCCGGGTATCGTAAACTGATGAAGTGTTGTGCACTATATGTGCTTAGTTAACCTCTTTCTTACTTCGTTGTTTTATAAAGTTATAATGTTCAACTCTTCCTAACCCTCTGCTTCCAACATATAGTACTATGTTAAGCACGATTAAGAAGTAGTCAGAAATAAGTCCAAAAAGTAATCAAGCTCTAAGGTGACAAGTAAGAAAAACCACTTTAAAGACCAGTTATAATGTTCAACTCTTCCTAACTCTCTGCTTCCAACATATAGTACTATGTGAAACACGATTAAGAAGTAGTTAGAAATAAGTCTAAAAAGTAATCAAACTTTAAACTTGCAAAGAAAGAGCTTGAAAGAAATAACTTGAAATGAAACTGAAAGCAAAGCATAAAAACCACTTTCTAATGGCACTAGACACCATTCACGCTGCTGCAAATAAAAAGGTAAAAATCACTTTAAAAACCAATGATAATGTTTATCTCTTCCTAACTCTCTGCTTCCAACATATGGTACTATGTAAAACACGATTAGGAAGTAGCTAGAGATGAGTTTAAAAAGTGATCAAAAATGAGAAAAATCCACTTTAAAGACTAGTTATAATATTCAGCTCTTTCTAACTCTCTGCTTCTAACATATGGTACTATGTAAAGCACGATTAGAAAGTAGTTAAAGATTAGTCTAAAAAGTACTCAAAGCCAGCTATAATTTATTAGTATTCTGATCTCTAAAAGATAAAAAATTTATGATAAAGAGACCATCAATATGTTAACATACAACTTTGAGAAACTAAACTAGAAGTAAGCTAGAAAATCAAAGTAAAGGCAGCAACTTTGAATCTGTCAACTGAAAATACCATCAGATATAAAGCAAATACAACAAAGACACACAATCCCAGGAGAAAATAAAATGCAGTAATTCAAACTGTACAAGGCAGGGCCCCCCTACTACCTATGAAATCAAAGCAAAATTAAACACACTTGCATAAATTAAAATTGCATGAATGAAAATCTAATCTACCTTACATTCTACAAAGCAATATTTACAAAATGAAATCTAATCTACTTACATCCTAATATGCTCCATGACATCTACTTCACATCTCCTTCCATGTTTAGAACATCAAAGCTTTATTCAATTTCTTCAAAAGTGCAAAGTACAACAAAGCTCTCCAAAGTTTTCAAAAGCCATGGGACTAATAAACTAAAAGGACTAAGAAAAGACTAAAGGAAAGACTAGAAGGGAAGACTAACAAATGAAGGAGAGAGATCTCCTATTTATACAAAAAGATGAGAGCCATCTCATTAATGATAGTCCATGAATCTCTCCCTCTACCTCTAGAGTCCTAATCAAAATAGGAACTGATAAGACACATGTCTTTTTAGAGTTACAATACAATTAGGAGATGTGACACATATCCTCATGATCCCATGATTCTTTCCAACCAAATTCGAATTTGGCCTTAGAGTGCCACATAAGGGTCTTCTAGAAGCCTCCTTTCAACCTACACATGTCAACAATCTCAACCCATTTGTTAGGTATAAGCATATGCACATTATTTTCTAATGTTTAACCACAAATTCACTTAAAAGGCTTAGAAATAATAAATATTGGAAAAACATAAAGGTGGCCCAATGATAATGAAAGTGGGATGAATGTGGTGACATAGTAGTGAAATGGAGGTGAAATGGAGGTGATATAATGGACATAATAGTGAAAGTGTAATGGAAATGAATGACATTTTCAAGACTCAACAGATGGTAAAAAGGAAATTTACAGTCATGAGGTTTTTTATTTAACCCTCCTCTTGTGCGTTATTATAACTACACTGGTGTGTCACATATCTAAGAGCACCATTTTTTTTAAATTAAAAAACTCGTCGTTGTGTTTTTGTTAAGAATACCCGGAGCATTCTAATACATGTACTGCACTGGTGCTTTGTTGGACAATAGCACTACATTTTTTTTAAATTAAAATCTATCTAGCGGTGCTCTTTAGAAGATACACTAAGGTGTTTTAATACATTAACACCATCGGTGCTTCATTGGAACATAGCATTGCATCTTTTTTAAAAATAAAAACTATAGAGATGCTCCTTCTAGGTATACATTAGGGAGTTTTACTACAATAAGGGCACTGGTGTTGTAGGTGGATATAGCACCGACAATTTTTAAAAGTTAACCTTCTTTTGGTGTTATCGATTATTCAAATAGTGGTGCGTTTTGTAATTTAGAGCACTGATTTTTTTTATTTTATAAAAGTAAATCTTCCACAGTGCACCATGTTTTATTTGGCACCGGTTCTTATATGGATATTAAAGAAATAGTGTGTTTGTATATTTTAGACACAATGTCAAAAAAGCATCTCCTTAAACATTCGCTCACCCACCTCCACTAGTCACCTTTGTTACAAACGAATTTTTGGGCTATTTTTATAGGGTATTCCACAAAAACCTCTGCTAGAAGGTCTTTTCCTTGTAGTGCCTCCATGTACTGATCCTGGAAATTCTAATGGTTTGGCCATGGTCGATGTTATAGCTTAAGAGATTAACTAAGGAAAATCTTCTTTGTGGGGAGGAAGCTTCCTCCGCACAATGAAATCTCATCTGCTCTGCCAATCCTTTTCAACATGCGTAAATGGTTATAGCTGGTGAGAGAATGGGTAGAAAATCAATGGTGAGCTCCAACCCAACATCGATGGCCACCACCAAATATCCTGCCAAGTCTATCAATTCTTGTTACTCGTGGTTCTAACATGAAATATGCATATGGAGCAAGGTTGGTAATATTATTTTCATATGGCTTTGCACTCGCTCGATGAATTTACTAATCCCTGACACCCTTTTCCTAGCCACCAATTGCAAAGTCAGAGGTTAAGATAATGCTAATAGGCTTATAATGTAAAAGTTCAAGGCCCTAATGCCTTCACCCTCTGAATATATATTCCCTGCATCTCCTTCTATTCTAACCAAAATATGGAATTTTGGGGCATAACCCAGTAAGAGACATAAAATCGTTTGCATCCAGTAAACTGTGCATGGTATATCGTAATAGAATTTTGGCTTTGAATTTGAAAGCCATCATTCCCGCTTAGCGTAGCATTAGGAAATGAAATAACTATTTTTTTTCGAATAGCTCAATTAATTATTGCGTTGTGTAATGATTTGCAGTTTCGTGGTCCTGTGTTATCGGAAGGCAAGTTTGCTCATGTTGTGCAAAGGCAAGTTTATTTATCCTTGATCATCGATATTCGATATTTCCTTTACAAACATTGTGTGGAGCTTCCTTCATGTGGAGTTTTCTTGTGCAAAGATTTCCTCCATGCAATGAAAGCTCTGCACAATAAACATTGCTTATTTGGAAAATATTAATAGCATTACGAAAATTCAAGTTTATTCCAAAATTTAATTCTCTCATTTTTAATATTATAATATACAAATACAATATAAAATTAAACTAATAATAATAAAAAAATGTCGTAGCTGACATTTGGGTCCCTCCCTTGAAAAGAAATGCCAAGATATTTTTAAAACACCATTCCACAAACAAAGGTGGAGACTAGCACGCATAATAATCATCTAAATAAAAGATGGGATATAAGGAAATATGGGAACAAATGAATTCATTCCGCTAACAAAAGTGGAGACTTCAAAGGAGTCATAATGGAACACCAAACATCATGCATTTTCTCTCAAATGGCCACCATGTACTAGGTGACATTATGTTCATTATTACAACTTCCAAAAAAACAGAGCACTCAAGAAGCATCAATTTTCTCTTTGATTTATCTGTGATGTTACTGGTCACAGAAAAGAGTTGTTCCTACGCCTAATCAATTCCACCTGTATATGTATACCTATAGGTAGCGATCACATGCATTGGTTGGTGATCATAGACATTCACCAAAGAAACTACAATTAAATCATCCATTGCTCTATCTAGTTTTTCAACAAAGTGCTAGAAATTGTAGAGAAACGATATGAATATTTTCTATAATGGAATAAAAAAAGAGTGGTATTGTGATATCATGGGTTGGAAAAAGGTTATGTTGGGGATGGTATCGATGCTCTCATTTATCCTCATGGCCCTGATTTCGATTCGTCGGATTAAACGTTTGCAATGGCTAAAGGGTGACAAGGGTCACATTGACCAATCCTTGTATTTCAATAAACTATTTTAGAACTAGAATTTCTAGGACAATGTGAGCACTTTGGATGGAGAGTTGAAGGATCCAGAACGAACTTTTCCCTCAGCATTATTCTTTGTTAGGGCATTGTTCTCTGGAAAAACACACGGTTCCCAATTTTCACAATCTTGAATGTCAATGTCTAACTAAAAGGCATGATTGAGTGCATATGTAGTTGTGAAGAGGAGGTGTGTGCAGAGAAAGTTATGCAGAGAAAGTTGTGCAGAGAGCTTGCATTGCGCAGAAAGATTTTTGTAGGGAGAATCAATTAATTAGCAAGGCAGGAACTATCCTGCATCACAACTTTTAATCTTGTTTATATTTCTTTTAACTTAATTTTTGTTCTTTTATAGTATTTTTATGATAAAGGGCTATAATATTTTGCTTATTTTAGCTTTGTTTAAATTTTTTTTGGAATTATATGTTTATTTCTTCCTTTATTTTGGTTATAAAAGGTTATATGAATAGTTATTTATTAATAACAGTGAATAATATCTAATTATTATTTGATATAATATTAATAATATATAATTATTATTTCACCTTTATTTAAAAAAATTATTATATTAATTTTTCCTTTTTTAAAATAATATTTTATTTATATTTATTAATGACCTTTTATTTACTTATACAAATTTTATTTACCTTTTACAATAATATATGCCTATAATGTTATATTTTTTATTTTTAGTTTTACCTTCAATATTAGATAATTAGTCTTGGTCAACTCTTATTAGCATAACCAATTGAAGATGAGCCTCCTTAGCAAGGCGATATGGGATCAAATCTCACGGTGGGTGGTTATACCTTGTGTTAGGGGGAGAGACATGTTAAACAAATCGAGCAATATTAGGGTTGGTGTGGCCAAAGCTAGGTGTGATCCCCTAGTGACTTTGACAGATTAGATGCCCCTGGGTCACAGCTTCTCAAGTTACAGTCAAGCCTAAAGGATCACAAACAATTTAACAACAACAACAAAAATAGATAATTAATCTTGATATTTTTACCATTTATTTTCTTAGATTTCATTTATATTCATTTTATTGTTTTTTAAATATGATATATTTTTCCTAATTTTTTTTACCCTTAATTTAGTTTGGTTTACTTTTATATATTTTTATATTTACTATCATATACATAGTTGAATATTTATATAAATTTATATGATTATAATAATTATATAAATATGTATATATTTATAGTACTTATTATTATTTAACTTCTTGTGTTATTACTTCAACCTTATTTCTTGAATTATAATTTATTATATATTTTTATATTTATAATTTTTATTTTTGTATTATTTAATTATTATTTGGCTCTAATTTCTTGTATTTATTTATATTTTTATTTTTGTCTAACAGCTAATTTCTTTGACTTTTAACTTATTATACTTTTTTTCCCTTTTCATACTCTTGTTGGATTAGATTATTTTCATCTTTTTGTCTTGATGATGAACCACATTGGTTGGTTCAAAATACGTCGACAATCAATAATTTTATGTGATATATCTGGAAGACATATTTTTAAACAATTCTACTCACAAAAGCCTCCATTAAGATAATTCTAAATGTGATTTTTTACCGAAATATTTTCAAAATACACAATATGGATCACAAAAGCTTAAATTCATAAATTAAATAGTTGTAAACCAGATGTGTCATATGCTTCCAAAGAAAATAGAATAAATGAACTAATTTTGCTATAAAACATAATGCATGTTATATAAGAAAACACATCCCCCATGTCTTCAATGTGAAAATAAGGCATAAACATCCATATATATCCATGTTGAAGTAATCATCATCAAAAAATAAGCACCTTGTGTCTCCCAAAATACTCCTTGTCTCTCCATCATTGAGCATGATGATAATCAACAAATATGCATGCATGCATATTCTCAAAATGTGTGTGTGTGTACTAGTTTGTGTGAATATTATTGAAAAATGCAACAAGAAATTCTCAATTCGATTTTTCCTTTCTTAAATTAAGAAAATTTGAATTTCCACATAAGCGAACAACTTGGATGAGGTTAACTTGTGTGACATGGCTTGTGTCACCTAGTTTACAAAGTAAATTTGAGTTGGAGGAGTTAGAGTTAAGTTAAGCATGTGCGATTGTTAATTTGTAGCAATAAAAGTAAGTTATCTCAAATTGTTTTCACTTAAACTAGTTCTAATTATTGGGGGAACTAGTGGAAGTTTAGTTGTGCAGTGAGACTTCAATCAAACTCAGTGATGACCAACTTAACTGATCAATCATCCCAAAATATCTAGTGCATGCAGACAGTTCGAGTTACCCAGTTGAGATGGAGATTCCAAGGCAGTGTAAGATTAGTTGTAGACTATTTCAGAGTGTACAGGTGTTGCATGCAACCTAATGATCAACCTGAGGAATTGCGCAATCCATTTTGGAGAAATTCCTAAATAATAAGGGCCTAATTTCTCAAGGAATTGTGCAAGGAAATAGGGGCTCAAGTAGAGGTATAATTTACTAAGTATAGGTTTGTGCTTCTCAGTGAGTACATAGATAGGTTATTCACTTGCAGGGTGTGATCAGTTGAGAAAAGCAATTGTAATACATCTATATTCATCATATTAATGCAAGTAGACATTGGGGGTTTTATCATATTGTTTTCCCTAAGAAAAATACTATTTTCATGTATGTGATTTCTTATTGCATGTCTGAAATTTTTGTTCTATAATGTGAATTACTTTCCACACAGCAGTAGAGTAGGTTTGTGTCTTGTGATTTTGATTAAAACTTCAAGAGCAACTGCAAATCTACACCATAATTTTTACATGGTATCAGAGCAGGATTGACATTAGAATAGGAATTTCGAAGTTGTTTCTCAGGAGGCTTGAATTTGGAGTTCAATGTAAGAGGATCTCTTTAAAGCTGATAACATGGCCTTCAATGGACTAAGGCTAGAGTATGCCTTGGAAGGCACCTATAATTTTGTTGCATGGAAGGATCGCAAGGAGGTGGTATTGGATGAAAATGGATTACTAGAATACATCAAGATAGATGTTGCAAAACCATAAGCATCAGATGCCCAAGACCTTTTGAAGTGTAAGAAAGATGTAGCCAAGGTGAGAAGAATAATCTTAGAATGAGTATTGGATCACATTCTCTCAAATCTCCACGTGAAATAAAATCCATTCGCAATGTGGAAAGAACTGACATAATTGTTTAAGAATAATAATGACCACAAGAAGTTGGCACTCAAGGATAAACTTTGAAGTATCAAGATGTAGAAGAATGAAAATATTCTGAAGTATTTGAGCAAGTTCACACAATTTCGTGATGATCTTGGCGAGGTCAGTGTTAATGTTCCTAAAGAAGACTCGGTAAGCCTAGCCCTTTTAGGCCTTACGAAGAGCTGGCATAGCTATCAAGATTCGGTGAATGGGAGGGAGAAACTATCGAATTGGGAGCGCTTATATTTTGATTTGGTGTAGGAGGAAATAAGGTAGAATACCAAAGATGGGATTTCATCCAAGGGCGAGGATGAAGAAAACTTTGCATTGGATGGAAAGGAAAAGAAGGGAAAAGGGAAGTGTTGTAGCAGTTGCAACACCCTCCAAAATTTTGGCTTGCACTCAAATTTTGGGTCCTATTGTGGATCATGTGATTAGTCATTCCTTAGTCAATTATTGGTAAGCTGATCATTTCAAGCTCCTTTCTTCTATCTTAAGATTCATTCATGCTTTTATCTTTGTATAGAAAGTTCCATCTCTGGGCATGGGATTTATCGCTTGTTATGCAAAGGGAATTTTTGGTTTTCTTGAAGGGCCAATCCTTGTGAAAATGAGTTGTATCATCATATAAACATGTTTTGCACTCATTTCCAAAGTTTCATGCATTATCACACAAATGTCATTATTATCCTCACAAATTCTATGGTCGGAGCCACACTTGTTGTAAGATGCCACAAAGGTTGTTGCATTGAGCGAATCATGTTTTCACATGTTCTGGATGACTTATGTTATGTCACTAACTTTCCAAGTGTGTGGTCTCAATCAAGTTCTATCAATGTTCACATTGGTTCACTAATCCCATACTTAGCCAAATTCCGGAAGATTCCTAGCAACCTAGCCTCATCCAACCTTCCTAAATTGTGCACTTCGCATCTACAACCCTCAGGCATTTTCCTTGCTTGTTGGAACTACACAATGCACATAAAGCCCAACATCCCTTGGCATCCAAAATTGTGTAGAGGCTACCTCAAGTGACCTTACCTCAGTTGGAGCTCACTTCCCTCAAGAACTGTGTAGATTTGTCTCCCAAGCCTCTCTGTTGCCGAGTCCCCCTTGCCCCTGAAAACTGCACAAGCTTTTCCTCCAAAGCCTCATCCCACAGTAGCCACTGCCTACTTGAACTATGTAATTTTTTCCCTCAGTAGGCACTGCGCAAATTTTTCCCTTAGTGGGCACTGTGTGGTCTTGTCCCTCAGTCCAGCCTAGTCACTGAGTCTTCTCCCCCCCAACCTTATACCATTTCTGGTTCAGTCAGTGGATTATCATGTAAAATCTTAGACTAGGATTTTATCAGACTGATGTCGTCTTGTAATGAGTGGATTATATATACATGAATTCTACTGGTCTATGGAAATATGATTAAGAAGGAGATGAAGAAGGAGGACAATCTACATTGTACATAAGAAGCTAAGGAGAAAAGATAATTATCAAATAAGAAGACGAAGGAAACCAGGGTATAATAGAAGATCGAGACCTCATAAAGACTCCATCTGATTCACAATCCTTTGGAGGGTAGGTATGAAAGACAAAGCACATCTTTCATGAAGCTGTAATACACCTCTTAGTGTAGGGTGAATGAAAACTTATCATTGTCATATAATTATGTCTTCAATGACATGTATGGTTGTGTTGGCTTGAGGGGGCTTGGACCTAAGTTCAGAGTTAGCTGCGCTAACCAAAAAAACTCTTCACTACTGGACCATTTGGAAACAACCTTCTTAGTGCAAGATACAGTCTCACCTGAGGTAGTATTGGGGGATGCTAGAACCAATTTTTTGCATCCAGAATGCTATGTGATGTGGGAGTAGGTCGTTTCTTTAGTTTCAGGCCTAATGTGACCTTCATGAACCCTTATCCTTGAAATCCCCAAAATTAAAGCGGTTTTCAGTTAAACAGAGTTATGAATTTCGTCTAAGCCTCTATTCATACATAAAATAACATATAACAATAGATCCAAATCTTCGCAGAGCAATTAAGACAATAATACAGATAAATGGCATTCAACTGAGCATAAATACAAAAAACACACAAGTATACAATTCAGACACAGGTTTTCTTCAAATACTCTTTATTATTTCAGATCTTCAATACATATACACTTCAGACCCTGGGCACACAGCTGCAGGGGCCCATGCACTCAGTTATGGACTTACCAAGGTCTTCATGCACACAATAGTAGAAGCCTTCCCCTTCGCCCAAATACAGAAAGATCTTATGCTTACATACTCAAAACATATCAAATATGATCAAATGTGATTCCCTTAGACTTTCTAAGACATCCCTTTATATATCTTTTCCTATTACAATACCATGGTCCACAAACCATGGGCAAAGCTCAAAACAATATAAAAACTAAGGGGCATTGACCTTCCTAAAACCCCTTAACTCCTAGAAACCTGCACTACTCGCACTCCACTCCTCAAAATGTGGAGACTTTATAATATCTTATCAAAATTGGATTCAGGGGACCCCGTCCCAACAGGCCCCCAACACAAAGATGTGACTCGACCCCAAATCACTTTGCTGGTATATCCTCGATGTGTGCTTTGAGGCCGTTGAATTCAGAATTCAAGCCTTGAAGTTCTGTTGTACTCTGCGTGGCGGCCTGTAGAACCTCTTCAACCAAATTCTCTATAGTTGGCTCTGCAACTGCTAATATGATCATCCTTTGCGTCTGCTGAAGGGATTCCAATTTTCTCTAGACATTCTGCGACAATTGGCTTGCCTCGCCGATCCATGGTTGCGTCATTTCTAAAATGATAGAGGCCTTTCGACGCAACTCATCAATCTAAGTCTCTATGAATTTCCCTTCTCGGAGTCTGTTAAACCTCTGCACAGGTGCTAAGGTTAGCGTTATCACCCTGATCTCATCAAATTGTAGTTTCTTTTCACAGATTTCATCTTCAAGTTTCTTCAGATGTGGGTCCTCCTGCAGTGAGTGTTAGGACTCCACTATGTATCATTTTTGCTATATATTTTGACACCACTCTACTCTTAAACCATGAACTTCATTGTCTTTTCAATCTACTTTATCCCAAGGTATATAGAAACCTCTTCTTTATTATGTGATTAATCTGTCTTACATTTAATTCCGCAATACTCTTATATTTTATCATTCATTGAAGTGCATTGTTGCTAACACAAGTCAAAGATCGCAGATAAGTTATATGCCTTGTTGGGAACGAGCGGCCGTTGCTGAGACAGCTGACTCCGTTGCTGAAACAGCTGACTCCGTTGCTGAAACAGCTGACTCCGTTGCTGAAACAGCTGACTCAGTTGCTGAAACAGCCGTCAAGCACGCAAATCCCGTTATGCGTAATTTGCGTTTCTGGAAGAAATTTTTGTGGAATAGTAGCAGCAGCACGAAGATACGGTTACCTGGATCATCGTAAAGATAGCACTTTTATTGTCTCGGTTGTAACAACATCTCTTTTTGAAAGAACAGAATAGTCCTGTTTTGGAAAAGAAAACAGAATCGAGATAATGAAGATTTGCTCTCATGTAAATTGTAAAAGATGTCTCCTCTTTAAAAAGAGGAGACATCATCATTAGAGGGGGGTGGAATTGTAAGTTACAGGAGAATATTGTGTGAGAACTGGAGCTAGTCTCCTTCTGTAATGTATCAGTTACTTTGACAGATGAATAAAAACTTCTTTTGAGCGTTCCAATTTAATTCTTTCTCATGGGGAATCTTGTGAGAAGGAAAGGGCCCGCCTTCCTCACAAGATTCACCCTTTTGGTTCTTGTAGTTTGTTTATTTCTTTATGTGTTTGCACTTCCCTTAATTCTGTTGTTGAAACACTAGTTACACAGTTTTGCAATACTCTGTTTCTTAGCGCTACACGTATCGAATGCACGAATGAATGATGTTGAGAGCATGTGCTGAAGATTCCTGCATAAAGGAATAGGGTCTTGCTCCCATTGATTGCTTTCCTTTGCCTGCAGTGTGATTAGAAACAAGAGGACAAGTGCTGAAGGTTCCTGTTCCTGGGAATAGGGTCTTGATCTCTTGAAGTTACTTTTCTTACAGTGTGATTAAGTGCCAGGCAGCAGGTGCTGAAGTTCCTCACCAAGGAATAGGGTCCTGTTCCTGCTATGGTTGAATGATTTCTTTCCTTATAGATTGATTTTCTTTTGCTGTAACAGAGAAATCGTTTCTGCTATAATTTAATTGACTTCAGCTCTGATTAAGTAGAGTGTGAATTAGTAGATTGATGAATTTAACAAGTGTGTATTTCTCTTTTACTACAACATCGATTCCGCTTTTGAAATTGAGCATATCCAGTGCGTTATTATCTTTGAAATAAAAAGACCTTCTCGGGTTGACAATTTATGAGGAGCTCGAATTGTGAAAACAATTAGAGCGACCAACATTTTGGCGCCGTTGCCGGGGAAGGTAATTATAGATTTCAAAAGCATTCATCTTTTCTTTTAATGTGCAGATTGTATGAGAGGACGAGGAAACCAGAAGAAAAATAACCGCACAGGTGGCAAGGGCTGGGGAGGACGAAAAACTTTTATTGACGAGATTGTATCGAAGGCTGAATCATCACAAAGATTAAGTTCTCGGAAATCAAAATTTCAGCGTTCCCCTCAGTCAGATTACAGAACAGAGGAAGTTGTGGGTCCTGAAAATACAGAAGAACCAGCAGTCAGTGCTGAAGAGTCAGAGGAAAGTATTAGCAGATCAGTAGAACACATTGAGGAAATAGTAGAAAGCGTTGGACGACCGGTAGAAAACATTGAAGAACCAATAGAGGATTCTGACGATCGAGAAAGTGCAGTAGGAGGGCCAACAATGGAAGATAACAATGATGCCTTCCTCTTTGGAGGAGGACGTGCAGGTCCTGAAGAAGAAAGAAGGGATGAAAATTCCCTCTCTACCTTGGGATTTCCCATCAGTGATCTTCCTGTAGGAGCAATGAAAAATATTCCATTGTCTGCTCTACCTAACTTTCATGGTTTATCCACTGAAGATCCTGACGAATTTCTTTTTGAATTTGATATATTATGCAGAAGTTATGATTATGTTACTAATGCTCAAAAGTTGAAGCTGTTTCCAGCCATCTTAAAAGGGAATGCTTTAAGGTGGTTCATGAGCCTAGGAAGTCAGGTAATCACAACATGGGAGCAGATGAAACAAAAATTTCTGCTTAAATATCAAGACTACTGCCGGACGAGAGAGAAGAAGGATGAACTATTCAATATGGCACAAAAGTTGGATGAAAGTCTGGAGGACTACATAGAAAGGCTGCAGTACAACATACAGAGATCCGATCATCCGGATATAAGTAAGGAAATTCGTAAAACAATATTACTTAGAGGTTTAAGGGATGATTGTTTAAATATGTTAAATATGCTTGCTAAGGGAGATATATCTAAAGAAACATATGATGAGATTTGTGAACTTGCTAAAAGGTGCTCTAGGGGAGCTGCAAGAAACAGAATAAGAGATTCCACCTATTCAAGGGTGCAGAAATCAGCCAATGGAGGAGCAACAAGAGCGGAAATAGGTAATTTACTTGAAGAATTTAAAACCGAAATGTTAAGTTCTTTTGCTTCGCAGATTGACACTTTGCAGGTTAAGAAGAAGCAGGCCGAAGCAGAAGCAACTCTGGCTGTCTTTTGCCCGAAATGTAGAGACAAACATCCACTAAGGGAATGCCCAAGAGATAAAATACCAATTTGCACCCTTTGTGAGAAAGATCATGAGACAGAACATTGTCCATCTCTACCAGGAATAAAAGCAGCGTTGCAGCCAATGGAAGAAGAAGCTGAAGCAGTTTACCTGCTAACTCAAAGAAGACAATGGCAACCTAAAGGGCAAGGTACGAACTCTGGTATGCCATTTAATCGTTGGAACAATTATTCTTCTTTTGGCCAAACAAGTTACCCCCCCTTCAACCAAATGCAATACCCACTTTTCAATCAAATGAATTTCCCACCCATGCAAATGCAAAACCCTCCCTTTGTTGACCCTTCAATGTGGACTCCTTGGCCTCCACAACAGCCACCTCCTTTCAATCCTTGGAACCCAAATTGGAATAGTCAATCACTCCCGTACCCAAATCAATTGCCTCAATTCCAACAATCACTCCCTCTGCCATCAAATGCTCCGCAAAACAACCAAATGAGACCCCAACTACCTGTGCAACCAAATCCTAACCCTAATAATAAAGTTGTGCAAGTCATTGATATTCAGAATCAGTCTATATTTCCTACTATGCAATGTAATGATATTCATCTGAGATCTGGAAGAATAGTAGAGCCTATTATTGATGACATAACTGATGCAGATAAAAATGAAACCGAGAAACAAAAAGAAGCTCAACCACCTCCTAACAAAAATGTTGAATTAACAGAACCACCATTCCCCGAGCGTTTGGTTTTAACCAAAACAGCTGAAACACCTGCTTTTAATTTTATGGGTGAATTGAAAAATTTGTATATTAAAATTCCACTTTTACAAGCATTAAGAGATGTACCAATTTATGCCAGAACATTAAGGGATATTTGTGTTAAGAAACCTGGTAGGAAAACCAAGGATCCCCTTACAGTACATGTGATGGGAGACTTGTCTGCATTAATGTCCGGAAAAGCCCCTCCTGTAAAATATGGTGATGCTGGCCATCCTACTGTCACAGTTCAGATTGGTAAAACAATGATTCCCCGAGTTCTGGTAGACTTAGGTGCAGCAATTAATATAATGACTCTGGAAACTTCACAATTGTTACAGCTGAATAACACAATCAGAGATACACCCACCATCTTAGAGTTAGCTGACCGTTCCACAATTAAACCAGAAGGGATTGTTGAAGACCTACTCATTTCAGTTGAATCCTGGAAATATCCAGCTGATTTTGTTGTATTGCAGACTAAAACAAAGCTGGGGGGACATCCCTTAATTCTAGGAAGGCCATGGTTGGCCACAGTTGATGCATTTATTAGTTGCAGATCTGGTTCAATGACAATTTCTAATGGTTATGAAACAAAACAATTAACTCTTTATCCTCACGCTACGCCAGTAGTCAATAATGAAGATTCTATATGGATGGATTATGATGATAATGTTGTTCAGCCTATTCTAACTATAGGACAAGCCTTAACTCTTAAAGACAATACAGAGGATGAGATAATCAATAATTTTATTTGTGAACCTTCTTCTGTCATTGCTAAAACACACAATCAATTAACTGCAATTTTTGAAACTGATGCACAAGAAAATATTGAACCTGAAGATTCATCTCAAACTTTAACCACGATCTCATCTAAAAGCATAACAGTTGAAATTGAACCCGGCAAGACATTAAACATAAATCCTGATCTAACAGATGCTGAAACACAGCAACTAATGAAGTTATTGCACGAATATAAGGAGGCATTTGCCTGGGATTACACGGACATGAAAGGTATTTCTTCTGAATTATGTACTCACCGAATTTACATTAAAGAGGGATGCCGACCTGTTTGTCAACCCCAAAGACGAATGAATCCTAATTTACGAGAAATTGTTAAAGAAGAACTTCAAAAATTTCTTAACGCAGGATTTATATACCCCATATCTGACAGTGAATGGGTTTCCCCGTTAGTAATTGTTCCTAAGAAAAACGGGAAATGGAGGGTATGTGTCGACTATAGAGCTTTAAACAAAGCTACTCAAAAGGATCACTTTCCCTTACCTTTCATTGATCAGGTGTTGGACAGTCTTGCAGGGAAGAAATTCTTTTCTTTTCTAGATGGATTCAGTGGGTATAATCAGATAAGAATTGCACCCCAAGATCAAGACAAGACCACTTTCACCAACCCCTGGGGAACTTTCGCCTAGAGAGTTCTTCCATTTGGGTTGTGCAATGCACCAGCAACTTTTCAAAGAGCTGTTATAGGAATTTTTTCCGATATGCTGAATGATTGTATGGAAATATTTATGGATGATTTTACCCCTTATGGTGTGTCTTTCGAAGAGGCATTACAAAACCTTGAGAAAGTACTTAAAAGATGTATACAAGCTCACCTCTCCTTAAGTACCGAAAAATGCCATATGATGATGAGTGAGGGAATAGTGCTTGGACATTTTATTTCATCTCAAGGTATTCAGGTAGATCCATCTAAAATATTGGTCATTCAGAATCTTTCTGTTCCTAAAACTCAAACTGATGTGAGAAGTTTTCTAGGACATGCTGGTTATTACAGGAGATTTATTAAAGATTTCTCTAAAATAGCTTCTCCATTATTTGTATTGCTTATGAAAAATGCTGAATTCAAGTGGACTAATTCTTGTCAGAAAGCTTTTGAAGAGCTGAAGCATCAGTTGTCTACTGCTCCTATTTTGAGGGGGCCTGACTGGAATCTCCCGTTTCACATATCTTCTGATGCTTCAGACATTGCTATTGGAGCGGTTTTGGGACAAGAGGAAAATCATCTTCCTTATGCTATATACTTTATCAGTAAGAATATGACCCCTGCTGAGCTTAACTATACAGTTACCGAGAAAGAGTTCCTTGCAGTAATCTATGCCATTAATAAATTCCGACACTATATCACTGGTTATCCTACTTTTGTGCACACTGATCATTCAGCTATTAAATACTTAATGAACAAATCTGTCACAAATGCTAGAGTTACCAGATGGCTATTATTATTGCAGGAATTTGATATTACAATTGTAGATTGGCCTGGTAAAGAAAATGTGGTGGCTGATTTTCTTTCACGGTTAAAAACTGACAATGATATTCCAGTAGATGATAGTTTTCCTGACGAATATTTGTTTGCAGTTTCTGCTCACTCCCCATGGTATGCAGATATTGCTAATTATTTGGTTGCAGGAAAACTACCAGCACACCTGTCATATAGAGAAAAGAGAAGAATTGTTCAACAAAGTGCCAGGTACAGCTGGATAAGCGGGTGTCTCTTCTATACTGGGCTTGATCAGGAGATCCGAAGATGCATTAGAGAAGATGAAGTGTATGACATATTGAAAGCTTGTCATGATGGCCCTTGTGGAGGCCATTTTGCTGATAAAAGAACAACACATAAAATCCTGAGGATGGGTTACTATTGGCCCTCATTATTCAAGGATGCAAAGAAGTATGTAAGGGCTTGTGACAACTGCCAGAGAATGGGTCAACCCAATCATAGAGACCAAATGCCATTAAACCCCCAGGTAGTTTCCGAACCATTTGAAAGATGGGCCTTGGACTTCATAGGACCCATTAACCCTCCATCTAATCAAAGAACCTATATATTAGTCTGCACAGACTATATGACTAAGTGGGTGGAGGCCAAAGCACTTATTAGAGCCAATGAAGAGGTTGTTCTAGCCTTCTTATTTGAAGAAATTTTCACTAGATTTGGAATTCCTAGAGAGCTAGTTACTGATGGAGGACCTCCATTCAATTCTCATGGTTTTAAATCTACCCTTCACAAATATCATATTCAACATAGAATGACTACACCATACCACCCCCAGGCCAATGGGCAGGTGGAAAGCACAAACAAAGTTTTAGAGGCCATTCTAACTAAAACAGTGAAGGACAACCGAAAGGATTGGTCCCAAAGGCTCCCTGAGGCATTATGGGCTTACAGGACTACTTGGAGAAACAATACAGGTTTTTCTCCCTATGAATTGGTTTATGGTAAAAATGTTGTTTTTCCTGTGGAATTTGAAATTAAAACTTTAAGGACTGCTTTAGCTGTTAATCTTGATTTGAATGATGTGCAGACAGCTAGATTGCAGCAGCTTTTGGAGTTGGATGAAAAGAGATTAGATGCAATTCATCAAACAAACATGATTCAGCAACAAAGGATGAAGTGGCATGACAAAATTATCAAACACAAGCAGTTCCAAAAAGGTAATTGGGCCTTGTTGTATGACTCTCGGTTTGAAAATTTTCAGGGAAAGCTACGTACACGTTGGCTTGGACCATATGAAGTAGATGATGTTTTTCCAAACGGAACGGTAAGGCTTGTAACAATTGATGATGCTAAAACACCTCTACTAGTCAATGGCCATAGGCTCCATCTATATAAGCGCCCTGTTTCTAAAGAGGATTTCAAGACTGCTTGCATGACTGATATTCATTATCTTTTTCTAGGGGAGTCTTCTGCTCCTCACAGCACTTAATTTTCTGCACTATATTTTTAGTATTAGATTAGATTTAGCACTAATAATCCCTGTCAAGGATTGGCATATTACAATTGAATTTTGCAGATTCTGGAAAAAGCAATAAGGAGGACAGATTCATCATGAGAAGATCTGAAGCTTTAAATCAAGAAGCTTCTTCCCATCATTTTACCCTCTTTCCTAAAGCAATATCCCTCCATACCCACATTATTTCTATTATTCCCACTCCCACCACCCCTGAAATATCCTCCTTCAGTCAGTATTTCCCACCCCTTACTGCTGAAATAATCCCTTATCAAATATTTTCTCCATTCACAGACCTAAGTCATTTATCCCATTTCTCTGATTTTTCCCGTTGCTGAAACACCTGTTTCAGCAACGTATCATTGATTTTCCCCGTTGCTGAAACACCTGTTTCAGCAACGTATTATCGATTTCTCCCGTTGCTGAAACACCTGTTTCAGCAACGTATCGTTCATTTTTCAGTTGCTCAAACACCAGTTTCAGCAACTTGTTATCATCAAAACAGTATCCCTCTTTGCTGTCATATGAGCTTTCTGGTTCTCCACGATTATACTTCAGATCCTTTTGGTGAAAATTATTCAGCACGTACCAGATTCAATTACACTTCCGTTCTAAAAATCTACAAATTCTTCCATGTACATTAAAGCTATTTTGAAGCAACCGACACTTCGAATTATTAAATCAAAGGTAAAATGTAAGGTATAAGGTTTTAATGTAATTCGGTTAAATCATATTAAAGAGAGGATTTCATTTCATAATGATTGCATACCTTTACACGTCCAATCATTATTACACCATACGTAGGGGGGGGAATTCCAAAAATAGAATAATCATTTCGCATGAACCAAGCTGCCGCCCGTTGTCATATCTATTTCTGCCGTCATTTAGACTATGCAGCCTCTGTTGCAACAACTAGCGCGATCAGGGTCTGTGTTTACTGTGTCGGTGCCTCTGCGGAAAACTCAAAGCTACAGCCATGGGAGGGTCGGCCGTTAGACATGAGCCCGGCTCCATAAGTCTTCTTCAATTGTTTCCTGAAGTTTATCAGATCTTCCAACAAGCGGGATGGACAGTATATTTTGAAAGGTTGGGGGAATTTAACCAGGAACAAGTCTTAGAATTTGCACAAAACCTTGAAGACAATTTTTCAGTGGTCCAAGGGGTTCGCATTTCAGTGATAGAGGATGACATAGTTCAAGTATCAGGGTTGCCAGCTGAGGGTACTCGTTGGTTTAGCAGGAAGCAGGTCGTTCTTAATGCGCAGCAAGAATTTCTGCACCCGGATGAGCAAGTGGAACCCAGAGGCCGCGGGGTTAGTCTGCACTCACTTCCTCAACCATGGCCATCAGTGGCAGAGTTCATCAAACACTACTTAACATGTGAGGGGCGTTATCAGGTAGTGTACAATCATGATTTTGTTTTGATGAATCACTTGAGGAATGGACGACTGATTAATATCCCCTATTATCTGCTTGGTTGTATTAAAAACATGTCTTATTATTGTAAACGAGCTAAATCTCCAATGTCATCCCTTACCCATCACCGTTTATGCCAGTTGCTGATACAGAGGGGTTTTGCTCAGCAAAATCCCCCTCTGCACGCCCCACCTGAAATTCCCCAGCCGCCCGAAATTCCTCTGCACGTCGCACTTGAAATTCCCCAGCCGCCCGAAATTCCTCAACAAACCCAAACATCCCAACCACCCAAAAATTCTCAGGATATTCCGGAAATTCCTCAGCAGGACCAAATGCCCCAACCATCTGAAAGTCCTCATGACATTCCAGAAATTCCTCATGAAGAACAACAGGAAGAAATTCCGCATTCCCCAGTTGACCCAACCCCGAGCTCGCCTCATTTAGCAGAGCCAACTGCCTCCACTATTTCGGTCCCTAGTGACGACTCTCTAACACCCCCTTCCTCACCCGTTAAGAAAAAGAAGAAAACCTCAACAGTCGCAGGCTCCAGACCACGGACAAGGTCCACATCTCAAATTCTTACCCCTCCGGAAAACCCTGTCCCCAGAAAGAAACCCTCCCTTTCAAAGAAAAGGAAAGGCAGTAATTTTGCTGCCTTCCTACCAAAAAGAAAAAGGAAAACGATTGTTGAGACAAAACCTACCTCCATTTTCCCTGACCCTGCCACTATTCTACTAAAACCTTTATCCCCATCCCAAACTTCCCAACCTGTCTCGTCCGAAGGCACTGCCACACAAGAACCAGTGCCCCGGGATAATATGACATTGTTTATGGGCCAAGAAGTGACTGCTCCACAAGAACCAGTCACTTGCCCAGTGACTGAAACACAAGAACCAGTCACTGAGGCACAAGAATACACCAAGCAGGACGATAGTGGGAAATGCCCAGTGACTGAAACACAAGAACCAGTCACCTGCCCAGTGATTGAAACACAAGAACCAGCCACTGGAGCACAAGAACCCATTTCTAGCCCGGTGGATGAAACACAAGAACCACCCACTGTGGTACAAGAACCAGCTACGACTGTGCATCAACAAAATATTCCAACAGAGCCAATCAGCACACAAGGTTCACATACTATGACATCTCTACTGGAGGAAAATGAGTTCCTGAAGTCTGAATTAGAAGCTTACAAAACTGAACTAACCATGGCTCGAGAGGCTTTTGAAAGAGAACTGAATCTCCATACATTAGCACACGTAGCCTCGATGCAAAATAAGGAGCCATGTATGGAATATATGTGCAAGGAGTGTGGCAGCATTTACCAGGATGCAGGCTACAAAGTAGTTAAAATTCAGCTCCCTGAAACATCTACGACAGGTGGAATAAAAGAGGAATGCCCTACTGCTCCACAAGAACCAGTAGGACCCTCTATAAAGCAAGAAGAAGAAGAAATCAAACCACAGATATCCCATCCTTTGCAGGTTGATGCAGCCATCCAGACAGAGGAAACAACGCCCCGACCCATTACTTCTGATGCAGCCATCCAGACAGAGGAAACAACACCCCGACCCATTACTTCTGATGCAGCCATCCAGACAGAGGAAACAACGCCCCAACGCATTACTTCTAATGCAGCCATCCAGACAGAGGAAACAACGTCCCAACCCATTACTTCTGATGCAGCCATCCAGACAGAGGAAACAATGCCCCGACACATTACTTCTGATGCAGCCATCCAGACAGAGGAAACAATGTCCCAACCCACTACTTCTGATGCCAAGACACAGACTCTGCCATGGAATCAATTGGAACAGATGAACAAATGGAAGAAGCAATATGTTGAAGAACAAGATATAATATTACGACAACATAAGTTACAATGGCAGAACCATGTATATGCCAACTGGGATAGCTGGGACCAAATAATGCAAGAGCACAGGGAGTATAAAAAGGAAGCCAGAGAGTCTAAGGCAAAGATAGCCTTGATGTTTTCATTAGTGCGGAAATCGATGGTTACGCGCAAACCCTCTGTAAACTACTCTCTCTTTCTTTCTGAACGATTAATTTATTTCCAATTAAAAGCAATAGCAAATGGAAGACCATATGAATTAATGACTTCAGAGAAATTTGTTGAGACCTTTAAGGAGGCCCCTGAAAGTGACCAGCATCTGTTGTGTGAACTCTACCTTCATAATGAGGCCATTCCTGAAGATAGGAGAGTTAATCTTATTCCAATTGCAGGAGATATACAAATCAGGGCATTTGCTTCGTTTTTGTCTAACCAGCTCACTTGGCAGACTGCATTCACTGCAAGCAGTCATAATGAGGAGAATAAACTCATGTGGATTAGACCAGAGCCTGTAGGCCCAGCCACGTTTATAGCACAATATTATGAATTCTTGCAGAAGCTAGGAATGAACGAGTACATGCAGCAATTACAGGCTTCAATACTTTTTAAGTGTCAACAACACATTAGAATGAAGGGTACTGCTGCATTGAAGGCCAATGATATCTTTTGGCAGCAGTCATGTAAGGAAAGACAGGATTATCATCCTTTTAACCCTCTCAATCTTCAAGCCGCATTATCCAGGGTCCCTAAGTACATTGATTGCATTCAACATTGTGGAGTAAACTGGATCGGGTATCATTTCCGTTTTCCAATTTTATGGCTGCCTTCAGACAAGTATCAATGTCATTACCAGTTGACTGACAGAGAGGAAGCCTTGGCATGGCAACATTTGCAGACCGACAGCGGGTTCCGAGCTCCTACAGATGCCACCTTCTCCAGCTACTGCTTGAGTAATTTGCATGCTCAGTCCCAGTACTCAGACTCTGATTCAGACTAGGGGTTGCCTGAGGACATGCAACATTTTTAGCTGGGGGGGATGTTAGGACTCCACTATGTATCATTTTTGCTATATATTTTGACACCACTCTACTCTTAAACCATGAACTTCATTGTCTTTTCAATCTACTTTATCCCAAGGTATATAGAAACCTCTTCTTTATTATGTGATTAATCTGTCTTACATTTAATTCCGCAATACTCTTATATTTTATCATTAATTGAAGTGCATTGTTGCTACACAAGTCAAAGATCGCAGATAAGTTATATGCCTTGTTGGGAACGAGCTGCCATTGCTGAGACAGCTGACTCCGTTGCTGAAACAGCTGACTCCGTTGCTGAAACAACTGACTCCGTTGCTGAAACAACTGACTCAGTTGCTGAAACAGCCGTCAAGCACACAAATCCCGTTATGCGTAATTTGCGATTCTGGAAGAACTTTTTGTGGAATAGTAGCAGCAGCACGAAGATACGGTTACCTGGATCATCCTGAAGATATCACTTTTATTGTCTCGGTTGTAACAACATCTCTTTTTGAAAGAACAGAATAGTCCTGTTTTGGAAAAGAAAACAGAATCGAGATAATGAAGATTCGCTCTCATGTAAATTGTAAAAGATGTCTCCTCTTTAAAAAGAGGAGACATCATCATTAGAGGGGGGTGGAATTGTAAGTTACAGGAGAATATTGTGTGAGAACTGGAGCTAGTCTCCTTCTGTAATGTATCAGTTACTTTGACAGATGAATAAAAACTTCTTTTGAGCGTTCCAATTTAATTCTTTCTCCTGGGGAATCTTGTGACAAGGAAAGGGCCCGCCTTCCTCACAAGATTCACCCTTTTGGTTCCTGTAGTTTGTTTATTTCTTTATGTGTTTGCACTTCCCTTAATTATGTTGTTGAAACACTAGTTACACAGTTTTGCAATACTTTGTTTCTTAGCGCTACACGTATCGAATGCACGAATGAATGATGTTGAGAGCATGTGCTGAAGATTCCTGCATAAAGGAATAGGGTCTTGCTCCCATTGATTTCTTTCCTTTGCCTGCAGTGTGATTAGAAACAAGAGGACAAGTGCTGAAGGTTCCTGTTCCTGGGAATAGGGTCTTGATCTCTTGAAGTTACTTTTCTTACAGTGTGATTAAGTGCCAGGCAGCAGGTGCTGAAGTTCCTCACCAAGGAATAGGGTCCTGTTCCTGCTATGGTTGAATGATTTCTTTCCTTATAGATTGATTTTCTTTTGCTGTAACAGAGAAATCGTTTCTGCTATAATTTAATTGACTTCAGCTCTGATTAAGTAGAGTGTGAATTAGTAGATTGATGAATTTAACAAGTGTGTATTTCTCTTTTACTACAACATCGATTCCGCTTTTGAAATTGAGCATATCCAGTGCGTTATTATCTTTGAAATAAAAATACCTTCTCGGGTTGACAATTTATGAGGAGCTCGAATTGTGAAAGCAATTAGAGCGACCAACAGTGAGGTCCACATTTCCATCGTACTCTCAAAAAATTGGTTGCATTCATTAACTGCAGTGGCAAGAACTTCCATATCAGCTTTGACAGTAGCCTCGCATTGCTCTCGGACTTTTGGAGGGGTGGTATGTTGTAGCTTCATCTAAAGCTCTAAGATCTAGAGCTGCAACTCAAACTGCACCTTTCCCACCTTAGCCTTAGATTATTTCACTGTGGCTGCCAGCTTCTGTAATTTCTTATCCAAAGCTTACTCTATTGTAATCTGGAGCTATGGAAGCTCACTACAGACCTACACTATTGTTGTTGATTGTGCGCAATCACTTCTTCTTGGTATTTTAGCGTCGATGCCCTTTCCTTGTATTTGGGATTCAACTGACATGGGTGATGCTTAACCGACTTCACATCTGGTTTTAGATTGATCTTCATCATACCTGTTATCACAAAAATCCAACCCTGATAGGCTGCTGATCAGGAAGACTTTGAGTAACTATTTCAAACCTACTTTTGGCTGAGGCTTAGCCTCCTCAACCTGAGAGGGCTCTCTCAAATGATTAATGATATTGATAATGGATTAGATGGCTAACTCTATTGAACAAATGAAGAAATGGAAGTGGTTGAAACACAACCAACAAACATCCATCGGGCTTTTGGAGTCAGAAAATCCTAGTATGATAGCAGTATCAGCTAAACATGGAAGTTAGGGCATCAAAGTTCAGTATATCAGTTAACACATAGAGACATGTAGGAAAACACAGTCCATGAATGTATGAAGGAAGCTAGAGCATGTAAATGAGTTCTAAGTATCATACATTCATACTACTACACATAAGGAAATAAGGACAAACATAAACAAGCCACCATTGAACTCCTTTTGAATCCTGAGAAGTAAAGCCAAAGCTTGCATTCATAAAAACATAATCTTCTACAATGGCACAATATGAGTCTTTCTCTGAAAATTTCCAACCATTTGTACATCAGCTCTTCTGCTATATATAGAGCTCTTTACATAACTTAGATTCCTCCTCTAGGATGAGTAAAATTCGAATTCTACCTGACCTGACACCTATTGACACTTAAAACTAACTATTAAATGCAAATGACAACTAACTAGCAGTCCTAGAGACCTAAAACAATTAGGAGTGTAACTCCTCATTATGATCAAAACAACCTTATCTAGGAATTAAACACTCCTTTTGACACCTATTACTCCATGAATTCGAATTTGATGGTGCTCATAACCCTCCAGCTAGCCCTTGATGACTCATCCTTTTACTGTTCCTAGAAACTAGGAGACTGTTCCTTGCTCTGTTCTGGCTGAAAAATAGGTCTTGGGATAGAGCTCATATCTTCTCATAAAAAATGTATTTGGAAAACTGGAAGGAGGTTTTTGTGAACCAATCTGTGCTAAACAAAAACCTCTCTTTGTTTTTTGAAACACCTTTCCTACCGCCCAAAATGTGTCTTTGAAAAACAGGTGTAAAACAGAGAAATATGCTTGTGAAAAACTGCACCTACAACAGTTTCGTAGTGCAAGTTTGGTCCTTCATTTCTCCCAGATCATAATGGATTTGAAGAAAGTGGAAGAGGTTTTTTTACTTCAGTATCTTAGGAATGAAAACCTCTTTCACTTTTCAGAGATGAGTTTTTAACTACTCAGAAACTCTTCTAGAAGTTGACTGGTAAAAACAAGGAGATAAAGTTCCTCCTTTTTTGCTTTTGGTCTCCACAAGGATCTTCGAAATCAATTATCCCTGTTGTTCTTCATAAAATTGCATTGGATTATCTTGTTTTACATACACTTCAGACCTTTTCCATATATACGTGTGAAGACAAAACCCCATTAATGCTGCCTCAAGTATTATGAGCAATACTTAGCTATGAAATAATGATCTTTTTATAACAAATAGCTTAGAGTTCATATATGTCTTCCTTCTGCTTGTTTTTCCCTTGCTGTATACTCACACTTTGTAGATGATCCTTTTCATAAAATCCCTTTCAAAAATATTTTCCCTTTGTCTCTCAAAAATCGGCCCATCAAGTCACTACGAAACTGATGTGTAATTTTAAAAACACAGCTTGAGGCCAAAAATTCAACTCTCTTGATCTTTCCTTTGCTTGAAATGGCCTTTCCATCTGCCATGAAGTTGTTCAAAATTGTTGTGTGATTTATTTTAGCTAACTTGCTCCTGGTTATTCTTCTTTGTACCGTTTCACCTGCAAATTGTTCTTGTATCTTTTCTTTGATCTGACCTTTCCCTTTTTTTAGCCTGCTGGGGTGTTTCTTGAATTACTAATGGTCTTGTGGGCTCCTTTCTTTCTGTATACTCCTCCATGGAATTCCTACAACGTGAATATTAAAGAAGCCTGCACCATCTCAATTTCGATCACTGCCTCGCTTGCAATGGATAAGGAAAGCTGCCTCGCTTGATCTTCAAAGAATTCAAATTGAACACCTGTTAATGTGCTCCTCATGCATGAACCCAAACCTAAATCATAACTATGAATACTTGGCTCTTTTTTAAACTTGCAACCTAAGTGTACCAAGACACCTAACGACTCTAATGATGAGGATGAATGGCTGCATGTGATAGGCATGGTTCAAGGACTGACACATGGTGATGAAAAATTAACGAATTTTGATGGAAAAGACAGTTAGACAAGATCTGGCACAAATCCCTGATTTCGTAGCGCAACCAGTGTAAATTCTATGTTTTGCGCTACGAAATCTCCTAGTTACGAAACTGTCTAGGTGTTTTCGTAGCGCACATAGTGTATTTTTGTGAGTTTGTGCTACGAAAACTCCTAGTTGATTTCGAAACGCATGTAATTTTTGAAACAGCCTTAACACATGACACTTTGAATAAATGTGGGACCAATGGTGGGTAAAACAAGATTGTTGACCATATTTAACAAAGGGAACAAGACTCCTAGGACTTAGACACTAAAGCAAACATGGAAAAACTAAACCCGGACTAACGCTTAACCTTTACAATCAAACTGGTGTGAACAATTTAGAAATTGCTTCTTAAGTGATAACAATACCTAGATCTCCTACTATCCCTTTCAAGTCAGAGAAATTAGTTGGAAATAAATCTTTGTATTCGTGTAATAATTCAGCAACCTTATCCAATGTGTCTTCATCCCAATAGTCACCAATGTTCATGAATTTCGCTGCTGCTTTTGAGCCAATATTTACTTGTTTTGTGCACATGGGTTGTGAGATATCAAGAATCTTTGCATCAGGTCCAGCAACTTCGTGTTATCCCTCTGACTTAGGGATATTAATATTTTGTGGATCCTCATCACTTTCTTTTGTAGTAACATTGTAAAATTCCAAAGCATGTTGTAGCTGCGTACTCCAGTCAAGTTGTCTCCAAGTGATAGGCTCTACGGCTGTTCGGAAGACTATTTCTTTAATATCCTAAAGCGCTTCATCAATGCATTCTAATGCATATTCAAAGTTGAATTTCAGTAAGAAACTCTCCTTCATTTCATCCCAATCAGCAGTCTCGTGTTGCAGCTTCGTCTCTAAATACTGGTTCTTTGGGATAACATCGAAGGTATGAATAAAGATATGCACCCACTCTGGTTGAAGTACCTCACCCCACGTCTTAGTCCATCAAGCCAGACGTTCACATGGATCATCCTTTCCTCTGTACTTTTCAGTGAATCAATTGTTTTCATAGCCAAATCTTAATCACATCATTCTATGATATTCCTTCCAGTCAAAAAATTATCCTTGTGCGTACCCCACCATCTTGCAGGCGTAGCTCTCAACACCAGATCTAAGGTCTGCAATAGATGCTCCTCTGGTACGTCCCTTTCAAAATGGTCAAGAAACATATTGGCATCATCCAAGCCATCATAATAATGCAATGTACATTCCTCAGTAGATATACATTGTAGCAAATTTGTAAGTCGATTACATTGCAACATAGAGACCTCATGCAACTGGTTCTGCCAGTTTTCGAACTCTTCATCTGAATCTGATTAGCAGGAACTGGCCTTCTCCCAACTGATCCTTCCATTCGCAGTGGGATTGATCCAATCTTCATTTTGCTCGGTTAGCTTATCTATGTGCTCCATGTCTTCGTCTTCATAATAATCATGGTTCATTTTTGTGTATTTTGCACCTTCTACTGGATCCAACGAAAAAATCACTCGAAGATAATTCTTTTCAAATACCATGATTCACTTCTTTAAATTAATGATTGTGTTCATGTCAAAAGCCCAATCAGTCTTGAGCAATGCTAAGTATGGATTGTTGTCATCGACTATGTCAATAACTTCAAAATCTGCCACTGCTCTTGTGCCTTCAATATCTACAATTACCCCATGCAAGTGACCCATTGGAATTATATTTTGTTGATTTTCCATGCGTAGCTGAATTGGCGACCATTGTAACTTAGGATTCTCCATTTGTTCCCAAGTTTTCTTTAGAAATACTCTAGCATCAGAGCCCAAATCTAGGATTACCTAGGCCATTTTGTAATGACCAATCTGTGTTGTCTACCACATCTCCCTATCCGTTCTCTTATTACTTCGATTCACCTTACTGACTACACGTTGTTCTGGTAAAGGCTTATCCTTGTTGGCATAGTTATCTATTAGTTCTTGCAGTCCCTCCACTGCGTTCTGATCCCATAACAATTGCATGCAGGTCTGCAGAAATGATTTTAGCACCGTGGGATCTGAATCCTGCATCGCAATAACTTTTTTAGGTTTTTCCTTTCGTGGGACTAGAGGTATTTGATTCTTAGATGTAGGAGCGCCTGGATCCATTAAAAAAAAAAAAAAAACTTTCATCTCTTTTTCTCTATGTAAATAAAATCCAACATTCTTCTCACCGACTTTTTGAAACCACAGATCCGATACTTTTGTTGGCCTTCCTGGTCTACTAGGACCCCAGTACATTATGAACACATGTTGTAGTTACAACTTCAACATCTCCATCACTATGAGGGATGCATTCACTTTTTTCTACAATTGAACACTCATGGGATGTTCTTCCCTCTTCCTGAGAGGTACCTTCATTTGTTATCACTACAAATGTGGGTCTTTCTTCACTACTGTTAGATGCATATCTATCTTTTTCTTCAGGAATTTCATAAGAACATATAGAAGGTAAATGGCCTATTCTTCTACATTTACAACAAAACAATAGCTTAATTGTAGATTGCGTATCCTTTTCATCTTCTTCTTCATCTTTGGAGTGATGATCAACAATTTTCACTTTAGAGGGATGATCTTCAATCTTCTCAATATCCTTCCTTTCAAATGCTTTCTTCTTGTTCTTCCTTATTTTCTTCTCTTTATCTCTAGTAGCAATATTTTTGAAAAGAGGATCTTCTTTGAGATCTATTTTAGTGTAACATAAATAGGGATATTCTATCTTCTTTGATGCCTCTTGAATTTCTCTTCCATACACACATTGCATCTTGCCCATCATTTCCTTTGCTGATTCGCAATGTATCACCTTATCTCAAACTGTCTTTAATAGCCCTTTCAGGATAATTTTCTTGGCTTCTATGTTATATTCATTCTTCACTCCATACTCTAGAGACAACCATACATCTAAATCAATGGTCATTAAGCATGTTTCCGTTCTAACCTTCTAGAGAACTCCATTAAAAAATGGTACTCCTTCTGGTGTTATCCAATCCTGATTAGCCATGTTTCTTTTTGATCTACCTTCTAGCAATTAAGTTGTTCTTGAAGGAACCTACTTTGATACCAATTGTTGGAAACAATATTAATATTGATAGAGGGGTAATCAGTATCAAGGCTAATTTCACAAATATTGCCAATTTATAAAATTTCTTTTTCTTGGAAACCATTCATGTAAACAACCAACATCATGTCATGTAAGAAACATCATAAATCATCACATGAACATTACAACAACAACATAAATAGAATAACATATGAACATAGATATTTAACATGGAAACCCATAAAGGGAGAAAACCAAAAATATTCTTTTTTATGATGTAGATCAAAAGCCACCACTCTGATTACATCAAGTTTTTCATGAGCACCCACTCCCTATTTGTTTTGTTGGAACCAACCAATAGGAAACACCAACTCCCTTATCTGCTTTGTTAGCACCCACTCCATCTTTGGTAGACATCTAATCAGGTTTCAAAAAGAACCAACTCCTTGATTGTGTAAGCACCCACTTCGAAGAGGCACAAACCCCAAAACAATTATTTAGACACCTACTTAGATGGAAGCATCGACTTCCTAATGTGCAAGCACCAACCTGCTAAACCTGTAGACAACTATTTCATAGGATTTTCATATTGTATCCACAAGTGTCTTGTTTGCATGTGTTTCTCTTAACTGTGGCTCTCACTTAGCCTGATACACAACCTTATTCATCTCAACACCCTACAGACTCTTACCACCATTGAAAACTCTTACAAAAACTTAATATCTAAATGGGAACCAATTTTCCTCTTACACAACCTCCACCAGACTCAACCCAATCACTCAAATAGCTTTCACTACTCTCATACCTCACTTCTTTTGTAGGCACAAATCCTTACTTAGCATCCTCTTCTCGTGCACTTGTGTTACTCATATATCCTGTGTTACAGCAACTCTCACCCTTATTTTCTCCATAGGCACACACTCTCTCACACTTCTACATTCCTCACATCATTTTTCTCAGTTGAGAAACATTTTCTTTAGTTGCACTTCAGACATGGCCCAAGGTGAGTTTAATACTCTTTTCATGGCTCGAGGTGGAAGACCTTCATTTAATTACATATGGATCCATGAGGGTCTTGATTAATTGTCCCATGGATCAAGAAGATACTTTAGCATGACTCATTGTCTCGTCCTCCAATCTTCAACCAGGATTATTTCAGATTGTTACATTTTATCAACCAACTTGCTACTCTCTCTCAACCTCTATTTTTCAATGAGATAGCCTTAACTCATTAAAGTGATCACCACCCATTTCCATTGCTTTTCTTTCCTTTCATAGTCTCTACAACTGACTTACTCTTCCATGACAAGAGGATGGGCTTCATTTACTATGTTGGATTTACCGACCCCAATCTTACCATTGATTTCTCAAAGCTTCTGATTGTTAATGGGAAAATCGTTTTATTTCCATCAACCACACTGTACTTATATATTTGTTGCACACAAATTGCCATAGAAAATCAACCTGTAGCATCGCCTCTTGGTAAATATTTCCTTTGACCACATCCATAGATTCGATCGTAGCAACAACCATTAGTAATTTCTTCACCTTATCATTTAGCTATATTTTGGCACTCAAACACAAAATTATTTCTTATACTATGTTTCTTAAGCTCTAGCAACTTAACACATGAAACCAAGATCTAGAGCCGTGCACTCAGTGGGAGGTGCTTAACTCCACCAAAGATCTAAAGCCTCACACCCTTATGTCTAAGTACCTAGGAATCATATGCTTGGGGGCTAGGACCATGGACTTATTGAGCTAATATTCCATCATGCCATCATGCCCAACATCATAGCTTGATCACACCAAAATGGTCCAGAGTGCAAATTTTCCATGGAATGACGGTGTTGTGAAAGTTCCTATCTCCTAGCTACTATCAACCATGGGATCGCACCATCCTTAACACTTCCTCCAACATTTTCTCTTATGGCGTAAACTTCACATCAAATAACTATGTTGTGAAATATTTTGTCTCCCATCTCCATCAATTGCGGGATTGTGCCATTGTTCCATCACATGGATTGATCCTTTTGTGGGTTTTGTCTCGGGGGAGAAGATATGTCCCCATCAACTGTTATTCCTTTCATTTTCCCTCTTGAGCTTTGATGTTTCAATTCTTTTCTCCACCAAATTGAGAACTCATTAACATGGGAAACTATCCACAAACATAGCCCCTGGCACAGACTTCAAGGACATGCCACATCACCTACCAACTCACACACTAGTGTCATCATTTCCACATGTCGTATTTTCATTTAGCCATGTAGACTCCAGGTATCAATTGGTTGCTACATTATCATCCAACTCATTGTCATCAACCAATCATATTGCACCATGTGTTCTCAGTGCCAAGTCATCAAGTACAGAGGGGGACCCTGGGAACCTATATTTTGTGACTAATTTCTTAGTTAAACCAAATATGCCCTGGGGTGAAATTTCAACGTTAAACACCATTATCCCATGTTGGGAAGATTATTTGTCTCCTAGAATTTGTTCACTGTGTGCCACCCCCAAATCTAACATCTCAATGATCCTCAAGTTATCCATGGTAGAACGTAAAAATTTGTGTCAGTTAACAGGAGCAAGTTTCATCTCACAGGTTTTGTTATCCACGAGATCATGTGGACCTCCTATCAAACCTTTGCAGCATGATATCAATTTCTCCAACAATTGAATGGAAAATGGTTTGTCTTGCACCTTTTGTTAGCTTTTGGAACCCTACCAAACTTTATCCTTGAATAAATTTTGATTCCTCGGGATACTTTTAAGCTGCCATATACCATTGGATATGTTTATGCAAACACTATCTAACCATGCAATCAATAAGAGCATCCAAGTTAATACTATACAACAAAAATGCCTTCAAATATTAGGCCATAAGATCACAAATCTAGTAATCATAGTAATCATGCTTTTTAAGCTCGACCACTTATGTTGATACTATATGATAGTTATCAACTAATGACTACACATGCCAACACACTCCCCCTCATTAAAATCTCCCATTAAATGCCATCATAGCCATGTAAACAATCTCTCTTGACATAATTATCTCATCCATGTACTAAGATTAACATCAATGCCAACTATCTCATACCAAGAGACCTTCTTGATAGACTTGGAGGACTCTATTGACTGATCCTCCCCACCTGAACCTGAAGGTTGACTCTCTCTGAGTTGCTCAATCTTTGAAGCTATTTGCTCCTTGTTCTTTATCATTTCTCTAATTTTTACCATCATTTCAATAGGTTGACCTCTTATCCTTTGCATTTTTCTATCTCTAATTCTAATGGTATGGCCCTCATAAGATTTATATTCCATGGGTTTGATAGGTACCTATCCATCTTGAAACGTTACACAAAACCCCTTCGTCTTTATCACAGATATTCAGAGAAAATTCCACCTAATTTTTGGCACCCACAACCCATCGTTCACCTACAACCTACCTCCTAACGTGAGATGGAATATCACTATTCCAACCCCTTCCACTACATGTTTGGAATCAACACCAAACTATACAAATAGTTTTGTGTCCCACTTGGTCAATTTTTCAAACAATTTAATTCCCCTGCCACATGTTGTCTAGATCCACTATTTATTAGCCACACACCCACTATTAAGGTGCCCGAGGAAAGGTAGGAAACAAATTTCAATTCAATTTCAACTTTCTTGACACAACTACAATTGACTACATGATTTTTCCACCCTTCCTTCTCTTTGGACATTGTGAAGTATAGTGTCCCATCTTATGACAGGAAAAAGACTCTACCTTTGTTAATTCGGTATCTCAGTGAAAAATTCCAATCATGGGACTAGATTCCTCTTTCTAAGCAAACTAATTTTTACATTTGAAGAACTTGATCCGGACATCGGAAAGTGTATTTTTTAAGAAAAGCCCATAGTTTCACAATTTCTCAAGGTTGGCCTAAGGTCAAAATATCCCTCCTCCAACTCATATAAATACAAGTGACCTCAAGCTCATTTCGACACATCACATCAACATCTCTTCTTCCCTCTCTTGTTTCAATTGGTTCATACAAGTTTGAAGCAACTCTCTCTCCACACATATGAGTTTCTCCTTGTGCATATTTGACTTCTCTCTTTGGCATATTTGAATTTTGGTGATTGGGAATTTTTTTTGGCTTGGTTTTCTTGGGTTTTAGATTTGATTAAGGAGGTTGAATTCATTAAGGAAGGAAGGATGAAATTCTGAAGCAGGTAGACCACCTCTGACCGACGTTAAGTTTTTCTACAATTGAAGTTTGACCAGCCTTGACCAAGGGTCAAAAGAATCCTTTTGACTTCAATTTTCTTGGAGAGGGTCTGTCCCATCAAGCCGCATTTTTTGGTATTAATATTGAGTAATTTTGAGAATTTTTACTATTTTTTACCATAGGTTTAACCATAGTGTCACAAGGAATGAGTCGTTCTTGCGGACAAGACCGACCTCCCTAGTATCTAATGATATCTAGAAACAAACAAACTAACCAAATTCTATCTTTCACTAAATATGCAATTTATATATAAAGGAAAACAAGTGTTCTAGGCCTATCTTGGGTCTAGTGCAAGTTTGTATAAGCCACGCTCCTTTGATCCAAATGAGCTCCTTTATGTAGAATCTGCAAATGCAAACAAGAACACACATTAAATAACACCTGAAAAGCCAATATAATAAATCATATCCATCATAATCATCAAGGAATTTATGAAACAAACCACATAAGACAATTTGTTGAGAAAAATGAGTTTGATTGTATTAACTTAAATCAAAGAATAACTTTACAACCTGTGCCTTGATGCTGCACAAGCTCCTCCCAGGGTCCAGCAAGAAGTTTCCTATACTTCGACAAGTTCACTCTCTTCCCAATGAAGCCAAAAGGTATGTGATCTCTCCTCTCAAGCTTAACTAGGAAGTCTCAATTCCACCAGCATTTACCCTTAAAAATGTTCAACTTCTAACCTCCCCAGCAACCAGCCCACTGCCTTAATTTATAGTGCAATGGAGGGAAGTTACTAGGTCCACCTTCAAAGGGATAAGCTCCTCCTTCAAAGGGATAACTCCTCTCATCAAGGGATTAGCTCCTTTAGTATTGGGATGCATGAACCACCTAGGAGTGAACCATCCACGTCAAGAATCCTTCTAGAATCATCCAGAATCAACCACAAGTAAGTTTTTTGAAGATAAACTTGCGCCTTTTTTACTTTTACAGGGGTCCGCACCCACCCCTTTAGAGACAGAGCGGGCAGGTCCACAGGTAACACGAACAAGGGGTGCGGGACCGCAGGCAATAGTAAGAGAAAGTGCGGAACCAGAGATTTATTGATTTTTAAAGGACTTTCTCTCATTTTTAAAGCTTGACATGAAGAGCTGAGGTCTGAGACTTGCCAAGGAGGACAGTATGGATGATGATGGACCCATACTGACTGCAAATAGTCATGGTGACAATATTTTGTGTAACAGATTGCCCCCTAAAGTGCGAAGTCTGTAGTAGATAAGGGTTTCATGTATCATCTAAGAAGAGTGAAGTACTTTATCATTTCGAGGATTATCTTGTGGAGAACTCGGTTGGAACCTGTAAAGACATTCAATACAATATATATATATATATATATATGAGATCATATCATCGCTGAGGTAGGAATTCCCATACTCAGATCAAAACTAACTAGCAAACTAACTACTGCTCTGATATAGGAATGATCTTGCAATACATCATAAGTATAGACACATGTAGACACAGTATGGACACATCCATCTGTTTATGAATAGTCCAATGTATAATGAATACAAAATTCCTCGCAGCCTGGATGGTGGAAACTAGATCCAGGGTCTTGATTTCTACTTCCCGAAATAGTACGATTCTATCCATGTGAATGAATGTGTCGAAGTCGAACATGGTAGAAACCACTTGATTAGCAGTCGATGATGTAAACTGTTAACAAGCGTGAGAGAAACCACCATTAATGTCAATGGCTCTCAAAGTACTTAGTACAATCCATGAGATGTGAATAGATGTGTTGATGTCGAACATGTCACGGAGTCCTTTGATCGAAGGTCAATGATGCAACCTATCATCGAAGGCGAGAAACCTGCCATTGAGGCATGCAAATCCCAAGGTACTGATGATTTCTAGATCATCTTTCTAGATAATGAGCTGAAGTCGATAGAAAGTGATCTGTCATAGGCAAGCCCACAACACGAAATCGTAGATCAAGTTTGAAGAAATATAGTTGCAAGGACTGACTCAAGGATGGTCAAGATGAATGACAGATATTTTGCAGATGAATGGCTTATTTGCACTAATCTATTGAACACATAATGACACAACAGATGGTTTGGTGACAATTGACCCAAAGTTAATACCCAGAAACCGGCTGAAGATTTTCAATATGGTTTGATCAACTGTTAGGCAAAGGATTTCCCAACCCAGGTGAATGAAAAGTGTCGTGTTCAAGAGTGGTTAAATGTTTTTCTGAGACATAAAGTATGACAAACAGGCTCATTTTTCTCTCTTTTCCCCCACCATTTCTGGCAAGTACCTCTTTATTTTTTAACAAGCTTGAGGAGGATAACATTTGCTTGATTATAAGCTCATCCTTCGGATGAGTCCAACTTAGTTTAAATTCGAACCCTAAGAAAGAGTGGTCTGTTCCTGTTTGTAATTGAACAGGTCCTTTACTCTCAAATTTTAACCAGTCCAGTATAGGAGAAACTCGACGTTTTTCAATTTTAGGGAGTCTGAAAAACTTAAGAAAACTCCATGGTTGTCATTTTTCATAAATTTGTGTCTCCCAAGCCCGAAAAAGTATAAAATAATACTTGAGAGAACCGCTTGATCATTACGACCAAGGAGTACTTTTCATAAGTAGTGTCTATGATCTGAAAAGGTAAAAAGGTGATCAAGGACATGTCGTTTTATAACCAATATCAAATTTGAAACGACAAAAATCTGGCAATCTTTTCGTGTTTTTACGGTCAGAAAAGGGTTGTAAGAGGATCGTTTTTTTTGGTTTCGTTTTAATGAGCTTAAAAAGAAAAACTCGGCTATATTTTCATGTTTTAGGAGTTAGAAAAGAGCTTAAAGGTGACTCTAATGTTTTTCTCGTCAAAAATGATCAACTTTGCCTGAAAAATCCGTTATCCTGCACAAAAACCGAAACATTACTCATAACTGTTTGAAATAGATAAAAACGCTTCAAAAATTACCTTTTCAAAGTAAAAAATAAACAAATTAACAATTTATTTATCCAAAAAACTTATAAAAAGGACATTTGTCAATTCGTTTTTACCATTTGACTTTTGAGGTGAGAAAAGAGGGCTTTTGATCAGAGACTTCCCGTGAAGATTGCAGAAAATCCAACCGTTGAAATCGAACGCTGTCTCCTCTAGGTAATCCACATCATCCTACTCTTCAATTTCAACTGTTTCAATTTGATTTTTAGGTCTTTAAATTGATTTTTTGGGAGCTTTTAGGTTTAAAAACCCGCGCGCGGGGGTCCGCAGGTGTAACACTGGGGATCCGCGGACCCCGAATTTTTTGCATATGGAAAAAATTCGAGGGTCTGCACCTGCCCTTAAGGCAAGGTGCAGACCCATGCACTATCTCTAAAAGAGAGGGTGTGGACCCCGCGCAAAGGTTTTTAAAACCTAACAAACTCAAAATTTACCCAAAAATTTCAAATTTATATATTTTAATCCACCTTTTAAATGAATGTAGGTTACACATCATGCTTGATTGGCAGGAACGGGAGCACGAGGACGTGGATTTTACCGCCATTAATCATCAACCTTCGATTGATGCATTGAAGGCATGAGGCTTGTACAAATTCTGGGCCATACCTGGCATGAGGGCCTAGGTGGATTTCCTGCAGTGGCTGGTAGACAGATGGAACACACAGGATCAGTGCTTCTTCATTGGTGGTCACCAGCTCGAAATGGAGTCGGAAGACATTTGCTTTCTGACTGGTTTTCCTAAGAGAGGTGAACATTTGACTCTATTCGGGACTAGGCCAGGTGGCCAGTCTGTTGATAGCTTCCGACGAGAGTACTGCAATGTCCAGACCAGAGACAAAGGGATAGATATCAAAACCATATCCCATCCTGAACTAATGGTTATTGCTTTTACTGTTACCAGGCTCTGCGGGAGCGCAGCACTACATGTGGCCACTGGATCAAATATGCGGATGGTAGTGGATTGCTTTCGAGGCACCATCTTCAACTAGTGCGAGGCTGTGTTGGCTAATATAAAAGGCCAACTGACTAGAGCCAAGAATGGACAACTGAAGACCTTTGGATATGGTGCTTAAGTTGTGAGCTTTGGTTTGGAGAGGGTCCCAATGTTGGTCCCGCAACATCTTACTGTTGAAGTTGGGCTTCCTCGAGAGCCCAAACTGATGTGATGGGTCGCAGTTATGGCCCGTCATCCTAAGGAGGGGACGGAAGTTGTTTGATTTACTCCTGAGTACTTTCATTGGTTAGAGAACCAAATATTTGCTATTCAGGATTTTCCTTATGCCGGGGTAGATTTTTGTGGTGACCCGAACATGGCTCTTCCACCAGGAGAGCAATGGGATGACTCAGGTAACATCATTTTTAACATTTTCTAATTTAATAAAAAAAAATTGTTTTTATTTCGTCCCAAAATTGATAGTAAAAAGTTTCAAATGCAGATGTAGGTCCACGATGACCAGCCACTCTCTGGCCTTACGAGAGAAAACAACCAGTTGCAGCGGCACCAGCCCCACAGGACGAAGCCACAGAGACTTTGGCCGAGTTGGAGAGTCATCTAGAGCGATTGACAGCAGACATTCCAGAGACCACCATAGATGACATTCCTCTCCGGCTGCAGCGCTATGTGATCGGGGTCCCAGGACCTTTTAGGAGGTTCCTTTGTAGGGTGGCCCGTACAGTGGTTTCGTATCGTGATCATCACCAGTGATAGGATGATCGTCTGTTGTAGACACATATGACATTTTTTGCTTTTTGTACTTATCATTTTTGCCGATCATAAGGTGTTTTTCAACCTATTATCAAAGACGATGTATATTTGACACACTTCTATGGTATACTATATCATTATTACCAGCTTATCTTGTAAAACATGTTATGGAATGTTTTTAAATTTACTTGTATGATTATTGCAAATGTCTATTTAACATTTGAGAAGCAATTGCATCTACTAATGTGTTTAAATATCTTGGAATATGCTGATATTCAATGTAATCAAACTCACGTTCCAAGAGATGAACTCTCAAAAATAATCTCAATAATGCTGGATTTCTAATGGCATATACTCTATTAAGATGTAACACAACGAGTTCAGAATCTAACCTCACTATCAAACTCTGAATCCCAAATGAGATGGATTCAGATAATAACTCAATCACTGCACTATACTCTGCAATGTTGTTCATCGTTTGACCGAGGCTTACCCCATGCATAGATACCAACTCATCAGAGGGCGAATAGATAACCCAAGCCGCGGAAGAAATGTTCCGTGTATTACGACAAGCACCATCAGCAAAACCAGTGTATGTTTGGAGAGACGTCGACATATGCAATATCAAGATTAAAATCAAGACAAGCAGGAATAATGACAAAAGCACTCTCTAAGCTAAGCACACTTTTTAATTTAAAACACACCAGCTATAAAGAAAACTAACCTAACTAAGATCTCCACACCCAGATTTAAGCATAATATCTCTTCAGGTAAAGACCATTTTTGGGTTTACCTAAAGAGACCTCGTCAAAGTCTACCAGTTCATAGGCCTCTTTTGCCAGCTTCCGCTTAACAACATAAGGACCATGCCACATCAGCACGAATTTTCCAGCACCTAATTTATCATTTGCTTGATCATACAATAAGACTGGGTCTCCTTCCGAAAAATCTCGAGGGGTAACATTTCGATCATACTGAGCTTTAATACGTTTGGCATGAGCTTCGATTGCTAGTGCAGCATCTCGTTGATTCTCATCTAGCTGAGCTAAGTGTAATAAACGTCTCTCCTCTTCGGAGGTGGATGGAAGTAATTTGATGGCCATTTTCATTGATGGGTTTTCGCATTCAATGGGTAACACAGCTTCCAAACCATAAACTAGTTGGAAAGGAGTAAAACCGGTTGACATTTTTACTGTGGTTCGATACGCCCAAAGCGCTGAAAATAGCATGTTATGCCAATTCGACCTATGAATCCCAATGATTCGTCGGATCATGATAACTAGAGCTTTGTTGATGGCTTCAACCAGACCATTAGCCTGTGGATAATATGGCATTAAGCTATCGTGACGCAAGCCAAGTTGGTCTGTAAGTTCAGTCATCATAATATTTCGAAAATGACACCCATGATCAGTGATAATCACTTGTGGAACACCAAACCTAGCAATTATATGATTGAACACGAAAATCGCAGCAGTTTTGCCATCTGCCTCAAATGTAGGCATCGCTTCGGCCCACTTGGTAAAATAATCTACCGCAAGAATAATGTATGCATGCCCCCCGGCCGAGTGAGGGTTACATGTAATAAAATCGATACCCCATTTCGCAAAAGGACCGACGACAATTATAAGGTGGAGAGGAGCAGGTGGAGCGCGCATCTTTCGATCAAAAATTTGGTAGTTGTGGCATTTTCAGACCGCATTAATACAATCTTTAAACAAGGACGGCCAGAAATAGCCAGCGCGCAATATATTTTGGGCCGT